>CM053771.1:256631378-256734309 GCA_028658325.1 Potorous gilbertii
ACAAATAGGGAGAAAATTTTGGAACCCAAAATCTTGTGAAAATGAATGTAAAAAGTTAAATAAATTTATTTGAAAAATAAAAAAAGGAAAAAAAAGAAAAAAGAAAAAAAAGAAAATAAAATCAGTTAGACTGGACAATTAACTGGGTGCATTGTTCGGTAAGGGAAAGTGAAGAGCTGAGGATGACTTTGACATTACAGACCTTAGTCACTGAAAGAATAATAGTACATTTGAATGAATTACAAGGTAAGAAATTTAGAACAGAAAGGGGACTTAGAGTCCATCAAATTCAATTCCCTAGTTTTCTAGATGAGAAAGCTGAGTCACAGAAAAGTTAAATCATTTGCCCAGAGTCATACAGCTAGCATGTGTCTGAGGTGGTATTTGAACCAAGGACTTCCTGACTCCTTACCCAGCAAACTATCTACTACTAGTTTGGAATAGACGTGGGTTTTAGGGGAGTGATTATGGGGTCTGTTTTGGAACTGTTGCATTTAAAGAGGCCTAGAATACATCCAGTATAAAATACTCAATGGACAATTGTCAGTCTAGGACTGAAAGAGCAACTAGGGGCACAGTGGATAGAATGCTGGGTCTAGAGTCAGGAAGAGTTATCTCTGTGAGTTCAAATGCAGCTTCAGAAACTTACCAGCTGTGTGACCCTAGACAAGTCACTTAACCCTGTTGACCTCAGTTTCCTCATCTGTAAAATGAGCTGGAGAAGGAAATGGCAAATCACTACAGTATCTGTCAAGAGAACCCTAAATGGTGTCATAGAGAGTCAGATATCACTGAACCACAACAACAACAACCTAAGATGAAAAGTTGAAGGAAACATTAGGACGACATAAATTTGGGAAAGGATCATTGAATTCATGTTAGTTAATAAGGTGACCAAGAGAAAGAGTGTAGATTGAGAAGAGGACAAAAGATGAAGTCCATTAATTCTAGGAGATTATATTCACATACACACACACACACACACACACAGATTAACAATAAGATGATAAATGCTAACTAAATATGATAGAAGCAGCTACAGATAGAATGAACATTATAGTTTAGGGGAAATAGATAACAGTGGGTCACAATGATGAGGGAAAACTTCAGGAAGGAGTTAAGATTTGACCTGGGACTTGTAGGATTGGCAGGATATAGATGGGGGGGAAGAAGAGCAGTTATCAAGTCTTTGATCCATTGTTGATCAAATCCATCATTGATCCAATTATCAAAGCATTGATCAAAACACTTTGAGACACCATGTATAAAAGTGGATGTTGGGGATGACAGTCAGACCATTTGGGCAACTCAAAAAATTCAGAAACTATCAGAAGACAATTCACCTTAGCTCATAGGATTGTAGATTTGGAACACTAAGGGACCTTGGAAGCCTCTCATTTTACAGGTTAAGAAGCCAAAGCACAACGAGATTAAGCGATTTGCCCAGCATCATGCAACTGGTAAGGACTTGAACTCAGGTCTACCTTACTTAAGGTCCAGCATTTTGTTTACCATGCCACACAGCTGTCTGGTAAATTCCAACCACCCTGATTTTCTGACTTTCCAATGACTTATTAAATTTTCACATAGCTCCTGAACTTGTTCCTTCTTCTTTCTTTGGTCTGATCCATTCCTTTCTAGAATTTCTTTACACAGACTGGCATTTTAGACAACCTCCTCCCTGCCATATAGATCCAGAGTCTCATTTTTCCTTCTCCTGTTTCACCTAGACTTCCTGGTAGAGATGTATGAGGTATTCTACTTGCTTTTCCTCATATCCCAGCACCCATTAGAGGTCCATACAAACCCTAACACTGTAGCTTTCTGCTAGTCCCTGGATGGGCCCTAATTTACCTCCCTATCTCCATATTGCAGAACAAAAGTATTGCTTCCCTCTTTCCTTCTTTTCCTTCCCTCTTCCTTTTCTCTTTTCCACTATTTTTGCCTTCCTTCCTTTCTTCTTCCCTTCCCTTCTTTTTCTTCTCTTCCTTTTAACCTTCCTCTTTTCTTTCTTGACAAATCAAGGTGGCAATCCAGATGGCAAGGTGCCCTGGCAGATGGCCGAATTGGGCCAGCGAGATGGCAAAATGGATAAAGAACTGGACTTGAAGTCAGAAAGACCTGAGTTGGAATCTGGGTCCAAACACTTACTTGTGTGAATCCGGGCAAGTCACTTAATCCCCACTAACACCTCAGTATCCTCATCTGCAGAATGGGAATAATAACATTTACCTCAGTGTTATGGTGAGGATCAAGTAAAATCATATATGCATAGCACTTTACAACTCTTAAATTGTTATATAAATGCCATTGACGACAACGATGATATGAAGTATGGTCTGATCTGGGGATCTGGACCTGAGAATATAGTAGGCTTGTAGAGTCTATGCTCACTAATCAAATAAGACAACTGGGCCCCATGGCAGGAATTCTAAAACCAAATGTTTACCCTAAAAACTGAGGGCAATTTTTTTGGGGGGGTGGAGATTGAGAGGGAGCAGGACTGACAGGTACACTCAGTGGTAGTAGTATACTGGGCGGAGAGATGCAGAACAGCTCCAAGAAAGATCTCAAGACGATCCAAAGTCAACGGTTGGATGGAATATGAAACAAGTCCAGTCTTAAGGCATAACCTGGATCACATTATCTCAATGGCTATCTCCTTTCTGGGACTGATAACTAACTGTAAGTAGGGTAATAAAAGCAAATTGATCCAAGTTAGCACCCTGATCAACCCCAGTAGTTACTAGCACCCAGCCATGATCCTCACAACAACCCTGGGAGGTAGGTTCTCTTACTATTCCCATTTTACAGCTGAGGAAACTAAGATAGGCAGGGGTTGAATGACTTGCCCAAGGTCATAAAGCAGGTAAGTGTCTGAGATAGGCTATGAACTAAGGTCATACTGATTCTAGGTCACAACTCTTTATCCTCTGTTCCACCTAGGGAAAAATGTATCAAAATAATGTCAACACCACATAAATCCTATATGAAGAAAACCTTCCTAGCAATTAATTACCCCAAATTGAAATGGGCTACCTCAGGACAATAGTAAGTTTCCTATGATCAAAAGTCTTCAGAGGCTAGATAACTACTTTCAAGAATGTTGTGGAAGGAATTCTGTCACCAGTCTTTTGAGATCCCTCCCAAATCTTGAGATTCCATAGTGTGAAAACAGATCAAAGATCAGAGAAATATACAGCTGTGGAGGAAGAGGCTGTATGTAGAACCTTAGAGCTCTCCCTACACCTCCATTTTCAGCTGAGAAACAAAGGTTCAGATAGGTTGGAATACTTACCCAAGGTCACACATGTAATTGGTGGCAGATCTTAGATTAGAATCCAGGTCCCCTGACTTCAACCCAGGACTCTCCACTACACCGTGCTGAGGTCAAAGTTATGTAGAACCAACCAGTATATCTCTTTCTTGCACGTGGACCTTCCCTTGATTAATGATTGTCTATAGTCCTTGTTCGCCTAACAACCTCATTTTCCATCTTGACATTTCACTTAATCAGCAACAGAGCACTGATCGGCTGCCCAGCTGGGGCTTCTGATCCCAAAGATGTCTCCCGGAAAACATGACATGTTGAATTAATGTAAAGTTTTTCAAAGAATCGTTTTGGCAAAAATGATCCAGCAGTCACGCTATTTATACCTGGGGCATGAACTAGAGAACATTTTGAGAATCTGTTCTCTTTGTCCTCCACCAAACACCCCTCCCCAAGAGCACAAGCCACACTATTACTTGGCACTAGGCAAATTGACTGTGCCATCATACCTAAATTGGAGAAAGAGGTGTGAGTGGCATGCAGACATTGTAATGCTGGGGCAAGCTGGTGAATACAACCTAGCAGGTCAGTGTGTGTTTCACAGGTTTAACTGGAAGAATAATAAACTGAACTTTCTAACTTTTCCTTTGCTTCCTTCTGGCATCCATGGAGTGGAAAGAACACTGGGTTTAGAGCTACCAAACCTGGGACTGAGTTCCAATGCTGTCCTTTGCCAGCTACTAAGGGTACGACCTTGGTTAGGTAACACAACATCTCTGAGTCTCCAGGTCCTTCATCTATGCAATGAGGAAATAATAATATGACATTTCATAGCACAAAGATGGAAATAATAGTTGATATGCTGGCTGAGAGAATCAGAATCAGAAAAGATTTCAGCTATGTATATGTATGCATGTGTGTGTGTATACACATATAGGCTGTTGTTGTTCAGGCATTTCAGTCTTGTCTGATTCTTTGTGACCCCATTTGGAATTTTCTTGGTAAAGGTACTGGAGTGGTTTGCCATTTCCTTCTCCAGTTCATTTTACAAAAGAAGAAACTAAGGTAAACAGGTTTAAGGGACTTGCCCAGGGTCACGCAGCTAATAAGTGTCTGAGGCCAGATTTGAACTCAGGTCTTCTTCACTCCAGGCCTGGCACTCAATCCACTGTACCACCTAACTGCTGCATGCACATACACACACACACACACACACACACACACATATATATACACATATACATGTGTATATATATATATATATATATATATATATACATGTGTGCACATATACAAGTATGTATGTATACATAGAATACTTATATGTGTGTGTGCATATACACCCTGTACATATGTCTGGACCTGTGAGTTCATCTAAATAAGGGACTTCCTTCTAACCCCTACTAGAAACTCCCTCCAATGATGCACATCCATACTTTAACCATAATTCTAAATGTTGATTTAGATTCAGTGCCATGAGATTTGCACTGAGAATTTGTTGATATAAGGAACTACCCTGGAGGAAACTCCCTTTTCCAATGCCAGTTGCCTCCTTCTTTGGAGTTTCTACTCTTCGAGAGTCACCTGCAGTATTGAAACATTAAGTAGCTTGCCTTTGGTTAGACCAGGAGAAGGTGTCAGAGACATAACTTTCGCCCAGTCCTCCTTGACTCAGAGACTCATTGTCCTCGGATCATCAAGCCATGCTGCTTTTTGTGAAAGAGATGCAAGTACCATGTAATAGTGAAGTAATTGTTATGTATTATCTGATCTAATGCTTACAATGATCCTGTAATGGGAATGGGCAGATGTTATCATCTTTGAAATGAGGAAACATAGAGGATCAGGTAAAAGCAACTTGTCCAAGGTCATCCAGGTAGCAGTAATCATAAAGCAATAAGGAAGGGAACCAGGAATGACCTCAAGAAAAGATGACTTGGAGGGGTGGAAGGAGAGGTGAGTGAAGGGGAGAGGTGAGCACTACTTTGAAGTCTTGAGAAGTCATCTCATGGAAAAAGTCTTTCTTTTGTGAGTGGGCCTCACAGGACAAAATCGAAATTTAAGGAAGTTGAGGCAAGTCAGATTTTGGTTTCAGAAGGTCATATATCTAGAATTGGAAGGGACCAAAGAGACGTTCCTTCTCTCTTGTACCGTCCTTTGCTAGAGGGCCCTAAATTAAATACATAGGATGATATCCCATGATATAAAATTCCTAGCGATTTAAGGAGGGAGATACCTTGTTGGACCTAAAGAAACTCCCTATCTCTTTCCAAAGTCAGCCAACAACTCTAAAAGGATGATGTCAAGGCTCATTAGTGTTTTTCTTTTTTACCCTTAAGCCTCAATAATCACACACTGCCACATGAATCGAAAGTCTCAAGTATGAGTAATTCGTGTCTTTCCTACCTACTACCTCTATGACCTTTGGTAAACGTCTTTGGATCTCAGTTAACTCACCTATAAAATAAGGAGATTTGGCCAGATCATTTGTAAGATCCTTTTATGATCAAGAAAAAGGAAGAATAAAGAAGGGAAGGGAAGGGAAGGGAAGGGAAGGGAAGGGAAGGGAAGGGAAGGGAAGGGAAGGGAAGGGATGGGAAGGGAAGGGATGGGAAGGGGAAGGTGAAATTGTATAGTGTCTACTATACTTTTTAGAGCATACTTTTATACTTTTTTAGAGTCTACTATACTTTTTTATACTATACTTCTGAGTAGATTTTGATTTGATTCTCACAACAACCTTTCAAGGTAGGTGCTCTTATGATCCCCATTTTACAGCTGAAGAAACTAAGTTATTTGCCCTGGGACATACAGCTAGTGTCTGAGGTTGAGTCTGGACTACAATCTTCCTGACTTCAGGTTCAGGGCTCTGATCACTGAACCACTAATGATATTTAGGCACTCTCTAGGGAAAGTGAGAAAAATATGAAGGAAAAGCCCAGGAGAAATGTTTGTTTTACAGTGACTAAAATCTGGTTCATAGCATCTATGTGACAAGCAATCAAGCTCTGCCAGGATCAGCTCTTTCCCACCCACCTTTAAGAGCTGCTCATTAGAACAATCCTATCTCTCTCCTGCTGCTCCAGTAGAACACATCACACATTCACACACCCTTGGTCCTATTTTTTATTCAAAGTTGCCCATAAGGATACATGTTACACATCCAAACATGTTCTGATAAAAGTAAGAGGTGGTTGTCTTGCCCAGACCCTCTCCTCTTCCCTTCCCCTCCAGTACAATTCCATTCACCAAGGGGCACATAATTAGGACCTGTATTTTTGGCACCATAACCATCAACAGAGGTGATATGGATCTAGTCACCCATTTCTGTTATCTTTCTACACAAAGTACTTGCTGTTTTTCAGTTGATTGGTCGGTCCTTTTCTTTGGAGTGGTGTGCCATTGCCTTCTCCAGCTCATTGAATAGATGAAGAAATTGAGGCAGAGTTAAGTGACTTGCCCAGGGTCACATAGCATGTAAGTGTCTGAGGTCAGATTTTAACTTAGATCCTTCTGACTCTAGAGCCGGCACACTGTACACTGTATACTTGTACACAAAGTACAACTTATTATATATATTATTGCAGATAGGTTTCAGGGTTAGTCCTGCTTGAACCATATTTAGAGTTCACAACCACCTCTACCCCTGCCAATCACTATGTCTTCCAAGGAATCTACTTTTGTTGCTAAAGGGGATCCTAATTTTTTAATTGTTTACTTTGTAACTTTAATTGAAAAATAAAACCTCCAAATGCTTAGCAATTAAAACTTCACTCCCTGGTCTTATAGGATTAGAATTTGGAGGTTAAACTTCTTCTTGTCCTTTGTGTTCAGAAATGTGACTATGTGTGGTGAATGCGGAGCTGAAAAGGTCCCCCATTTCTAGTGGGCAGCCCCCCAGTTACCTTTTTTCATTATTTTTGAGCCTTTCTCCTAGCCAGAATAATAAATTCCTAGAGGTAGGGACTTCAGAGGTCATTGCTAATTTTATGACTTGAGGCATTATTGAACCCTATAGGTGAGAAAACCTAAAAGAGATTAAGTGCCCCAAGGCATACAACTGTGGCACTATCAAGACTCCAATTTATGCCCCATGTCTTAAATTCAACAGGAAAGTTCAGCATTCTTTCCACTGCAATGTACTGGATAATCCCAGACTTAGGCAGAGTAGGAGGCTGCCTACAGGATATGAATAAAGAGCCCCCAAAAAGTGTCCCTCAGCAGCCTATGCTCAATGTCTGAAATTCCTACCAAGGAGATGACATCTTTAATGAGTTTATATATTCTGTGAAAAGGAAAATGTGACCCTTTAGCAAAAAGCGGTTTATCTGACCATTACGTTTCATTGTCTCCTGGCTCAGAGCCAAGAGGATAAATGGAGAAGAGTGAAAACATAAACACTTAGTATCCCAGAAAGAGGATCTGCAGTGAGGATGGGCCAGGATAGGAGTGTGTAGTTCAAGGGGAATTTGAAGGGAATCAAAGAGTAGGCTGAACATCAAAGATAAATGTTCATAATTTTCTCTTCCTTCTGCTCCTAACACCAAAGCTGAGGATGGGTTATAAGGTCCCTTGTAAAATGGCATTACAAATGTACTTATGAATGGATAGTCAAACTGACACATAAGGAAAGTGTGTGTAGACATTCCAGGGGCTTCTTCCTCAGGTGGCTGAAAGAGTGGGGAGCAACGGAAGCAGAATGAGCATGGGGGTTCAAAGTCCCATGCCCATGTGCAAGACCAAGTTGGTAGAAAAAAGTTTCTTCCTTTAAGAATCCACTACAACCTTTTTTTCCTTTTTTTTAGTATGATGTCATCTTCTCAAAGTCTTTGTCTTCATATTCCCAGCACAAGGTATGGCACATAGTGGGCATTTTATTTATGATTAGTGAATTGATTTGATTTGATCCTTGAATTAATTTATGATTATTGAATTGAATTGATTCCTGGTTTAGACTAGATAAATGCCATCTCAGGTCCCTTCCAGCCCTGGGATTCTGAAATTCTAACACTTGGGTGCTGAACACGTTAACCAACCAATCAACAATCATTTCCTCAACACCTATTATGTGCCAGGCATTGTGTTAGATACAAAGATGAAACCTTCTCTACCCTCCAACATCTTCACTACAATCTTGTTCAATGAATTACTTTCAACGTGACCTTGACTCCAGACACCTTAGGGTGAGATAGGAAAATGTCTGCAGTTTTATTATAAAAATGGGAAAAGTAAACCTGAAATGTGCATGTAATTGGGGAAGGAGGTGTGGGCAATTTCATGAGTAGGGGAAACAGAGGCAGAGAAGGGACATTCTTAGACCTAGCAGAGGTCTACATCAGTCTACCTTATTTATAGCCCACACTGGGCAGCTAGACCCACTCCTACCCCTCCCGCAGTAGCATAAGAGAAGTTATTGATGAGGGTTACTTACTTGCCCTCTATTGGCTAGGCAGCCCTGAATGATGGCTCTAACAAGCTCAGCTCTGTCAGAGCAGTTACTCTGCAGTGAGCTGATGAGAAAAGATTGCAAGTTTAAAATACAGCCCTGGGGAGACTATCTGACCCCAAAACTCTGACAGAAAGACAAAGATGGCCCCTCGGGAGCAAGACAGGCACTTTTACGTGGCCCACATCTCTTTATCAGAATTATATTCTGGCTCACCTTTTCCTTCCTTCCCTCTCCTACCTAATAAAATGATCCTTTTCTAACTCCACCAACTTTCCTGGCTTCAGGTAGCTTGGGTCTTTAACCGTTGACACAAACTGTCACCACTGCCAAGGATGGAGGCTGGCCTCACCTTCATCCATGAGCATTCATAGATTCCTTCAAAGATCACGTACTATCTCCTCCAAGAAGCTTTTACTAAACCCCATACTAGTGTCTCCCCATCCCAAAAAATTAACTTGTATTTACCCTATATGTACTTATATGTGTAGTATTGTCTTCTTGAATAAGAAACAACAAGAAAGTTAATGTCACTGAATAGTGGAGTATATAGAAGGAAGGAAAATATAAGAATACTGCAAAAGTAGAAAAGCGATCAGGCTGTGAAGGATTTTAAAAGCCAAACGTGATTTTATATTTGCTCTTGGAGGCAATAGGAAGACACTGGAGCTTGTTGAATGAGGGGAGAGGGGAACCATGGTTAGACCTTCATTTTTAGAAGATTAGTTGGACTGCTTAGTGGAAACTGGATTCTGATCTATACATCCTGAGTGTGAGATATTGAATTCAAGATGTCCAATAGATATCTGGATATTTAAGATTGGAGGTCAAAAGAAAAGTTAGGACCCAATAAATAGATCTGAGCATCATGGAGATAATTGAATTCATGGGAGCTTATAAGATCACCAAGCAAAATATCATAGAGGGAGAAAAGAAGAGGGTTCACACCTTGGGGCACCTCCCTAATTAGTAGGTGTTACCTGAATGAAGATCCAGCAAAGGGAACTAAGAAGGAGCAGATAGACAGACATGAGCAGTTTCACTAAAAGCTAGAAAGGGAGTCATCTCCAGTCATCCTGATGAATATCTGGTCACTGGATTCAGATAGCTCTGGAGGAGAAGTGAGGCTGGTGACCTGCACAGCCCTCCCTCACTCAAAACAAAGTCAAGTGAAAGTCATGTCATCATTTCTCTGATGGCATGGTTTTCTTTGGCAACGAAGGACAAACACAATCCTTCCTTCCATGCCCCCCCCCAAAAATAATGTAAGGTCCTGGAAGGCAAGAACCAGCTTTTTGTATTTGTGTCCTCAATTCAAAGCACCTTTGTCAGGTATGCAGAAGGTGCTTCTTAATTGCTGATTAAAAGAAATCAGTTGCCACATCTATTCAAGTTGTCTTTTACCTTTGGGCAGAAGTTTGATCCATTACCCTGTATCTCTGAAGACCCTTCCCTACCATCTCCCTGTGAAATCAAGAAAAACCATGGCCACAGAGATGCTACTCTAACCCACTTCATCCCCAAATCCCTACAATTTTTCTTGTGTAGATCAGTATATAGCTGGGAGGAATGGCTTCTGAGATCCCACTATCTCCAAAAAATCTTCCCAGATGTACCGAAAGGTAGTAGAACTCCTCTGCTCACTCCTCAATTACAAATTTGATTTTTTAAACTCATTCTTACCATCTTAGAATTTGCACACCCTCGTGTATGTTTATTTGTGAATCTGCTCCTTTCAATGACTCACATTACAACTGCACCATCATGTGATGATATGGGGAGAACAAAAACTTCTAGTGATAAGCTACTCTGAATTTAACTAGGCTTGTCCTCAAACAACTATAGAGTTTTATGCAGGATTGGAAGGTCTGTAGTTGTAGAGTGCTTCCCTGGGCCATAATCAAAGTTTCCTCAACTTCCTAGGGCTTATCAGAACATATGTTCCATGGGCATCATCCTCAGGAACTTGAGGTTACCTCCATGCTACACTGAGGCATTGAGTAGACTTTTATTGAAGGATATATATATACATATATATATATATATATATATACACACACACACACACACACACATATGTAAGTTTATGTCTATTTATGTATATATGCACATACACACATTTTGACTCAGTTGACTTCCATGAATTGAGAGACCATCCATAACTACTGATCCACATAATTGCTTTCCCATAAGTATAACATTTTTTTCTGAAAATAAATTATACACACATCAGGTACATCCTCGATCAGAATATTGGAAGGAAATGGGAAGGTTTTTACAAATGATATTTCACAGTAGATCAAATCTGTATTATTACACAATTGACTGAAAGCCCTGCTTAGTGTTCTTTGAGTATGGAAAAGCTTTTGATTCTGTGGAGCAAAATGTTACCTAGGAGGCATTTCCCCAAAGATGTCTCTCCTATTCAAGTATCAAAATTATACAGGCTTCCTGGAAAGCTGTAACTGAGAATCTTGTTGATGACCCTTAATGTCAAGCCACTCATAAAATAGGGAGATATGCTCATTAGGGAATCCATTACTGTGATGGAGACGAAAGATGTTCGATCTAACTACACATACATGAAAAAATAAGTGGACGAAGAATTGTCTGTGATTAAAAAAAAAAAAAGAAGATGGACACAGAAAGGAATAGACAGTTCCTAAACTGCACTGGTGTCTTATGATATCAGAAGAACTCAAGAAAGATCCCCAGCATGCTAAATGGACCTGCTTTGAAACATTTATGGGAGAATTGGACAAGAGACACCCAAGACAGGCAGGCATAGATGAGTTTCAAACTTCTTTGTTGGAAGCAACAGTCACTTGGATGAAATCACAAACTCATTTGAGTATATGTTAACATTGAACCAATAGTATTGGGCCAGAACACTACGACTCTTTAAAATGAAATTCACAGCAAAGAGGAAGAAAAAAACTGGTCCAGTCATCAAAAATGGAAAATCAAAGTGACCAAAAATACATGTTGTCCAAACTCTAACATTGGATACATAGTTGAATAGGGAGCACATCAAGTTAATCCTCGTTATATCCATCTCAAACAGACACTACAAAAGAATGATGAACTGAACCTGGAATTGAGTAAAAGGCAAGGACTGAGATAAATCCAGTTTGGGATACTCAACACCTGTTACTTTAACTCTAGCATCCTCCCCATCTAGTTTCATGGCTACAAATTATGAAACTGATCACAGAAAAAGCATTGTGGAAGGCAGTGGTAGAAGTAAGTAGGTTTCAGCACATCACCAATGATAATATATAAAAAAGCAATATATAAAATATCATCAAGGATTTGAGTGGTGGGGAAAGGAGGTAGACTGGCAATGTAAGAACAGAAGACAAAAATAAATAGCCTCAGTAATATATTGGTTCCATTAACCTATTAAATGAACTAGAAGGAAAAAGCCCTCCTGTGATTCAGGTGCATCCTCTATGAAAACACACAGGAAAAAAATCACACAGGATTCCAAGGCATCTGTCATCTCACACCAGTGAAGTTCCAGCTCCTTCTAAGTGTTTTAATATAGACATAAAAACATATGAAGTTGTTTATGCACAAAGATGGTATGACTTGCCCATCATCTAGAAAGAACGGACTCTAAGCTATGTGTCCAACAGCGAGGTTATGGCAGAGGGCTTTTATACTCACTGTCCCCTGGTATCCCTTACAGACAACTGCACAAATTGTGACATAATTGATTAGGATCAAAGATATATCAAAGATTTCTAGTCTTTGGCTGGGAATGAAACCATTAACCCTAAATTCATCTTGGTTAACAATAAAGTCAAGTGGCCTAGTATGAAAGTTTCATTCTCCATCTTTATGTCATGCACCTTACACAATAACAATGTTTGTTAATTGATTGATTGATGAACTTAATCATTCTCTTAGGACATTTGCTTCTTCTCAGAACCAGGGAATTTAGTCCTGTCAAGACTTTCTATTCTATTAACTTTTAATTTCCCCTGATTTCTTAGTCTCTTCTCAAGGCCACCTACCCTTTTAGACCCTTGACATTGTTAATTCTCTGGATTCAGACATACTGCACCCAAGTCCCTCATTTGCTTTCTTCTTTCTTCTACTTCTGCCACCATGATTGGATACTCAGCTCAGGCATCTGTTCCCTCTCATCTTTCTAACTCACTACCACCATATTTGTCATAACATAAACATGTTTTTTTCATGGTTTATTCATAAGAAGTATATGTATTTAGAGAAATATATTATCTTGGCAAATAATTAAAAATAGACATTTAAGTTTTCTAACCTAAGCATTTTTTAGGCCATCTTGTCCCTCATGATCCCCTCTGGATTGGGACCCCACTCCATGACATTTTGTCACCTACTGAGCCCTTAAAACAGACTTCTTTCTGCCTAGGAACATCTGTACCCATATTGCTTCTCCCTAGTGAAATGGGCTTCTTGAGGGTAAGAATGCTTTGTTTTCTTATCTTTGCATCCTCAGGGCATACCACAGTAGGTGGCATATGTTACATACTTAAAAATGATTGTTGTACATAGCTAATATGAGAATATATTTAATGTGAATGTATATATATAGAGTGTATAGTGATGTTTAATGTAGTGTAATGTTTAATGTAGAATGTATATCAAGATCTCATGCTGTCTTGGGGAGGGAGAAGGGGAGGAAGGAGGAGAAAATTTGGAATTCAAAAGCTTGTAGAACTGAATGTTGTAAACTAAAAAAATAATTTATTTTTTAAAAAAGAGTTGTATTAAATTTAATTGAACATAAATGGGGGGAAAGCATTTATTAAATGCTTATTATGCACCAGAAACAAAAAAAAAGATACAAATACAAAAATCAAGGCAGTCTCTGCCTTCAAGGAAATTACATTCTAATAGAGGAAGACAACAATTATTATATTATTATAAACAAATATGAAGGAAGAGGTGGAAGGAAGGCATTTTGGACTGAGAAGTTACAGAAAGGGTAAATGGAGTCATAAGGCTTGACACATTTATTCCAGGAATGGTAGTGATTTCCATTCTCAAGAGATGGGAAGGAGGACGGAGGGGAAGGGTGGAGAAAGGACACATGTGCCTATGACATGAAAATGTCCTCAGTGCATTGTGATGGATACAAATGTAGCTAGATATGGTGAATTCTTACCAATTAGGAGCAGAGGACCCGAGGTTGGGTGCAAAAATGCCAAAAGTAGAGGAGTATAGCAGGAAGATGAGCAGGATCTCAATTTCCCCATATATTAATACAAGAGTTGCACTATGTAAGACCCAAAGATCCTAAGGTCCCTTTCAGCTTTGAACCCAATGGTTTTATGCTTTTACCTCCAATCTACTTTATAAATGCTGATTTTGGAGCTGATTTGTCCAGTGATCTCAAACTCATTCTCAGCCAGCCAGAATTTCTGACTGCATGGGCAAGGAGAGAGAGGAGACATTAAGCATGCTTCTCATCTTCTCACATAATCACTAGCTTTCTATCTTCTCCTTCAACCAAAGACAAAAAAAAAAAATTGAGAACACCTTAAAAATATAACACTCCTCTGAAATTACAGAAAGGCAAGAAGTATCTAATGCTTAGGTATTAACACACTTAATGTGCATCCTTATTCAATGCTGGTTCAATTGTCAATAGATGTGAAATATCTTTGTTAGTGTGTCTGTCTGAAACTTGGGCTCCCAGAGGGCAGGGAGTGTCTCCATCACTCAACTTTTACAATGCTGAGTCCTGTCAGGCGCTTAAGGAGGCTGAGGATGATTCAGCAGGGACCTGGAATTACAAAGATGTTTGTCAGATAAAATGAGCTCGATGATGATATAAAAAGATGCTGCCTGCAACCCACTGTCACTTTGGGATTCTTTCTCCAGCAGTGAAGATAGATTAACACGGAGTCATTCAGTCTAATTCAATTCAACTGGTTTTATTTAAAAACCTACTATGTGTGCCACAGACAAAACCAAAACCAAAACAAAAAAATTCCCTGCCTTCAAGGACCGTACTTACCACTGTAGGGATAAAATATTTCTATAGATAAGTAAATGCAGGATAATTTAAGGAGGGAAAGAAACCAGACAGCTAGACCAGCATTTGAATCCTGCTTCAGACACTGTGTGACCTTTGGGCAAGTCATCTGACCTCTATGATCTTCAGTTTCTTTGTTCTTATAAGATGAGAAAAATATAGATTTTCTTGAAATGGAAATTTATTGTTTTATACCGACTTCTCTTTTATGTTCTGTGTACACCGCAATGTTTTTTTCTTTTGTCATTTTTCATTTAAGCTTAGAATATAAATTTTAAAGTTTTTAAAAATATGAGAATAATAGCGGTATTTGCCTTGAGGGGCTTTTGTGAGGATCAAAATCTAGGGGACTTGAGTTCAAATCTTGCCTTAGTCACTGAACTAGCTGTGGGACCCTGGGCAAGTCACTTAACCTCTGTCTGCTTCAGTTTTTCTCATCTATAAAAATGGAGATAGTAACAGCCCCTACTTCCAAAGGTTGTTTTGAGGATACAATGAGATATTTATAAAGTTCTCTGTAAACCTTAATATGTTGTAAAAATGCTAGCTATTAGGATAGCGGAGGGTGCAGGCATCCTGCCAATTCCTTCATTTTTGAGATGAAGAAACTAAGAACCAGAGAAACTTAGTAACTTGCCCAAAATTATGCAGAGAATTTGAACCCGGATCCTCTGAATCCAAGCCCAGCACTCTTTCCACTGTTCCTACCTGCATATTGTGTTAGGTACTAAAGATGAAAAGATTAAAGATGGCACAGTTTCTACACTCAGAGAGTTTACAATCCAATAAGGGAAGAGGTCTGTGCACCCAGTAATGGGGACCTGAGCAAAGAATAGGTCCAGTCCAAGTGCTAAGGAGGGGAGGGAAGGAAGGAAACAAGCATTTCTTAATTGCTTACTATGTGCCAGGTACTCTGCTAAGAGTTTACAAATATCTCATTTGACCCTCACACCAACCCTGTGCATGAGATTTGGAATCAGAGGAGTTAGTTACAAATTTCAGCCCTTGGAAAGTCACAACCTTTCTGGGTCTCAGTTTCCTAAGAGGTTAGACTCCTTTCCACTATGCCAGGACAGGTAGATGGATGGAATGCTAGGTCTGGAGTTAGGAAGACCTAAGTTCGAATCCACTTATCAGGCACTTATGAGCTGTGTGACCATGGACAAGTCACTTATCTCTGCCTCAGTTTCCTCATCTGTAAAATGAGTTGGAGAAGTAAATGGCAAACCATTACAGTATCTGCAAAAAAAAACCCAAATGGGATCATGAAGAGTCAGATATGACTGAAATGACTGAACAACAACCACCACTACTGTACCAGATTCTCCCTGGATTCTTAATTCCCAACCCTACCAAAGAAACCTATTTGCTGACCAACTTTTCTCACAGATACAGAGTAGGTTTGAAGCCTTAGTAAATTTTAGCCTAGATGCTAGTGGTTATCCCTAGAGCTATAATCAGAGTTAGTATTTATTTATGTGGCATGTTAAGGTTTTCAAAGCACTTTACATGTTATCTCCCTTGATCCTCACAAACACCCGGTGAGCTGTGTGCTATAATTATCTCCATGTTATAGAAGAGAAAGCAGCATTTGAATTGGGATTTAAAAGATGTGTAGGCATTCAACAGGCAAAGAGGGAAAGGAAGGACATTCCAGGAAAAGGGAAAAGCCAAAGGGAACAGATGTGGAAGAAAATACAGTGTGCTCAGACAACAGAGAACAGCGTTAGAGCCAGGAGTTTCTAGGGGCAAGTAAAATGAGATAAGGCTAAAGATGGCAGGATGTGAGGCATATGGTTTACCTTCCCTTGGGGATAAAAAAGGGAAGCCGCAAGGTGCAAAGGAAAGAGTGCTGGATTCAAAGTCAAGGCACTTACATTCCCATCCCAGGTCTGCCACTTAATACCTGGCAACCTGAGGCCATCAATTCATCTCTCTGGTCCTCAGGTTCCTCAGCTGTAAAACAAGAGGGCTGTACTAGATGACTCCCAAGGCCTCATCTAGCTCTAAATTATTATCTTGTGAATTTCAGCATCTGTATTCCTTAGGTATTATGTATTTCTCATGCCTTACTACATGTTACTGCCAAGACACATGTACCTGAAGGAGCATCAGGATGATTAGACTACTTACCTTCCATGGCCTGGCACATAGTAAATCTTTAATAAATACTTGTGGCCTTGATGAATCAATGCATACTTACAGAAGATTTTCTAGGGAGAGATATGGGTGGATGGATGGATAGATAGATGGATAGGTAGATAGATGATAGATAGATAGACAGACAGACAGACAGACAGATAGACAGAGTATATATCCTTTCCTGGATCACAGAACTATTGACAGATTAATTTCTTCTTTGAAAATTGACTATTCATATCCTTTTTTTGCATTTATCAACAGGGAATGATTGTCGTTGTCTATCCACTGTACTGTGCTGTCTTGTTAAATTATTTTGCTTAACTATATTTTTTTTTCCAAGAGAGGGCTTTATTCAGAGTGTGAGGGTTATCCAAGACAGATGGGTCATAGTGGAGAGTCCTGACAAAATGGCAAACCATGCCAGTTTCTTTGCCAGAAAACTTCATGTACAGTTAGTAGAAGACAGAAGGGCCTAGCATACTATGGTCCATAGGGTCACAAAGAGTTGGATACAAGTCAACAATAACAAATGAGTGTGTATGTATATACACACACACATATATGGGTGTAATGTATATGTGAGTATATATGTATGGAGACATTTCTTTCTCTTTCTGTATATATACATTATATATGTGTGTGTATATACATATATCTTTAAAATATAGTAGCAACTCAGAGAGTGTTCTAATTAAGTGCATGTGTCTATCTCCCTGCCTTTATTATACATATACATAAAATGTATATAGGTATTACATGTATACGTGTGTGCATGTATAGACAGATAACTATAGATGTAAATGCCCAATCACTTATTAATTCTTCACTTGAATTTTTGGTTAATCTGCTGTCTTCCTCCTCTTCTTCCTCCTCCCTCTTCTTTCACTTACACTCCCGATCCTCCCTTTCAGCTAAAGTTTCTATAACAAAACATAAAAAGGAAACCATTATAATCCTGAACGACAGTTCCTCTACATCCATTACAACATTTGTTCATTTATTTAATTTTGTGACAAGGCCTATAGTATCATATGTATTAGGAAGCCCTGGTGATGGGCTGCCTGGATCAGTGCAAGCCAGCAACTTCTCTGTGACTTCAAGTCCGCCTGGAGCACTGAGTTTATGTGCCTTGCTAAGGCTCACAAGTCAGTTCGTGTAAAAATTTACATCACTTATTCATATGTACATGCATCAACACACATCTATGGAGTGACTGCTGGGTAGACTAAGAGGCAATTGTCCTGCTATACTCTGGCCCTGTGATCAGACCACATCTGGAGTACTGACAGTTCTGGACTCCATGGTCTAGGAAGGACATTGATTAAGCTGCCAAGCATCCAGAGGAAGGGGAATAGGATGGCAAACTGTACTGAACCTACGTCAATGGAGACTCAGTGAGAAGAACTGGGAATATTTAGACTGGAGAAGAGAAGGCTGGAGTAGGACACATATTGTTCAAGAACAGTCAAGTGGAATGAAGATTTAACTTGTTCTTTTTGTCCTCAGAGGTCAGAACCCTGTGCAAGAAGTAGGAATTACAAAGAAGAAAATTAAGGGTTGATAAGAGAAAAAATTTTCTAAGAATTATGCCTATCAAAAATGGAATGGGCTGTTTGAGGAGATAGTGAGTTCCCTTTCACTGGAGGACTCCAAGCAAAGACTAGATGACCACTTGTTGGGTATGATTTTCAGTCTTGAATTGGACTACATGGTGTTGAGGTCCCTTCTAGCTCTAAAATTCTGCTAAAATATGAATAAATTCTAGCTAAAAATATGAATAAATCATATCTTCCCTCGAGGTGCTTACCCTCTAGTAGGGGGAGGAAAGATAGAGACACACTACCCTGGATGAATGAAAGCTTCTTAAGAGCAAGAACTATTTCTTTCTCACTTTGTATCCCTACCCTCTAGCAGAGAACCTGCCACATAGTAGGTACTTAATAAATGCTTGTTACTTGACAGATTGATTAATCATCTACTCCAAGTATGTTAGACTACTCACTGCTCCCTTCACATCATATATCTGACACTTTATTTCCACCTTCCTCCCTTTCCTTACCTTCTTCTCCCACCAGAGCAGCTAGGTGGTGCAGTGGATAGAGCACCAGTGCAGGTGTCAGGAGGACCTGAGTTCAAATCTCACCTCAGACACTTGACACTCACTAGCTGTATGACCTTGGTCAAGTCACTTAACCCCAATTGCCTCATCCTGGGTCATCTCCAGTCATCCTGATGAATATCTGGTCACTGGATTCAGATGACTCTGGAGGAGAAGTGAGGCTGGTGACCTGCACAGCCCTCCCTCCTTCAAAACAAAGTCAAGTGCAAGTCATGTCATCATTTCTCTGATGGCATAGTCTTCTTCGGCAAGGAAAGACGAACACACAAATATCTCTTTGTAAAAGGTAATTGATGCTAATCAATTGAATGGAACTGGACCACTAATTACTTATGGGGTTAAAGTGGTCAAAGACCCCCAAGCTAATGCTTTCAAGAGAAAAAAAAACATTCCACTGCCCTTTAGGATTATCTTTAGAACCTTTGAAGGGAAAAATGTCTAGTCTCTGGGAGAATGAGCTGAGTCTTGCTACACTAATATATCTGAGATACTCCATAGATCTATAGGTAAAGCCAATCCATAGTGAGTACACTAAAGTATCAGCTCAAAAATTGTGTTATCCATTCTGAATTACACACCAATTTAGAACTCTTGCAATTTCACCAAACCTGGTGAATGAGCATAGAATGTCTTCTAATTCCTACCATGTTTAGGCTATATCAGAGTGATACTGTACTACCAAAAGAGCTAGTCTGGGGGCCTAATAAATATGACTACATTAACATAACGGGCATTTTGGAATAATTTTTATTGAACCAAATAGAAAGCTCTAAATTATGTGTAAAAACAGTGTGGCGAATGTGCACCCTCTCATTTGGTCTAAATTTGGCAGGGTGCATGTCAAAAGAATGTTATCTGGTGCCTGATGTAAGACTGATTTTATTACTAAATTATCAACACTGATTTACTGAGAAATACGGCACTGCCCGGAGTTATTTTTAACCTCCTGCCTAAGCGCGCTCAGCAAACAAATCATCTTTTGAAGGACACTGTATTTGCAAAAGTGAATTAGGTGAATAAATATCCATCTATTCACGAAGTTTCTTTATTGAAAAATAAATAAATAACGAAATCCGAATGCCTTCATTGTTCCCCTGGCAGGTTTCCATGAGAACAAGGTGGCTTCAAAAGCAGAGAGATGAGCCATCGGAAGTGTCCACTTAAAAGGGTTGGTGAGTGGCTGTCAGAATAGGAGGAGGGGGGAGTGGAGGGTGGAATCCTGAGCAGTTACTGAATTTCCCAGCCTAAGTGACTTGGCAAATTGTTTCTGCAGTGTTTGCCAAACTCTATACTTGAATGTATGTGGAAGATGTCCTTGAGGTGTCTTAATCTCATTTGGTTGTCTTTGCAGGGACATCATCAGGGAAGGTATGGATCCTAGGCACTCCCTGTTGGTGCTAAATAGAGAGGGGGAGGTTAGATCCAGTCTATTCTAGGTGGAGGAGAATAATCCAATGCTATCCGTGGAGATATGTAAGATCCTGGGCGGTTCTTGAGAGAAAGGGTAGGAGTAGTGAAGGGCCATCTCCAAGACAATATGGTCTAAAGTCATCCCTGAAAGGGCAGAAAACTCGACCTCACACCATGTGCCTCTCATATCCAAGTACGTGAACAGAATCACAGAATGTGCGAGTTGAAATAATCCTCAAAGGAGATTTAGTCCAACTCTTTCATAAACAAATTTTTCGCACAACCTGGTTGATGATCACATAAGCTTTGTTTGTAAACTTCTAGTGCAGTAAAACCCACTACTTCCCAAGGTAGCCCTTTTCCTCTTAAATAGTTCTAATTTTAAGGAATTTTGACCTTGTATCAAGCCTAAATCTGCCTCTCTGTTTCTAGCCCTTTACTTTAGAGGCCAAGCAGAATCTGTCTATCCTCTCTTTCATGTTCTTCTTCTGCCTTTCAAATATTTGAATGTAGCACTCCTTGTCTCTTTAAGTATTCTCCCCTCCAGAATAAACAGCTCTCCAAGATAAACAGACTAGTTCTTTAAACCAATCCTCAAATGATGTAATTTCAACTCTTCATTACCTTTCTTTTTCTCTTCTGAATGCTCTACAGTTTTTTAATGGATAGTAACTAGAAAAGGCTCTATATCTCATTGTATAGAATCAATGAGATCCTATACATACAGATCTCATTGGTATAGGGGACTCCCATAAGGGTAAAGTCCTTCTGCCAATGCAGGACAGTACCTCCTCTGTAATATGTAGTCTTGAATTATCTAGAGTCACATGACTAGGATGCATCAAAGGCACAGCTTATATCTAGGTCTTCTTGGTTCTGTACCTAGCTCTTTATTTATCATACTATGCTGCTATTATCGATGCCCTCCTTAAAATATGGTGCTAATATATGACACAACACTCCAGATATGGCATGACTAAGGCAGAGTATAGTGGAATTATCACCTGCCCTCTTTGGGACACTATGTCTCTTTTAATGGTGCCTAAGATATCATCAGGCAGCTAGATTGTACAATGGACAAAGTGTTGAGCCTAGAGTCAGAAAGACTCATCTTTCTGAGTTCAAATCTAGCCTCAGATACTTACTTGCTATGGGACCCTAGACAAGCCATTTAATCCCTATTGGCCTCAGTTCTTCATCTGTAAGATGAGATAGAAAAGAAAATGGCAAACCACTCCAGTATCTTTGCCAAGAAAACTTCAAAATGGGGTCATGAAGGGTATGACATGGCTGAACAACAACAGAAAAGATACCATTAGTATTTTTCACTAACATAGTCTACTGATGACTTATATTAAGCTTGAAATCCACCAAAAATCTCAGAACTTTTTCAGGTAGATTACTATTTAGCCACAAATTCCTTTCATTGTACCTGCCATGTTAATTATTTTTAAAATACAAGTATAATACCAATAACAGCAAACACATATAATGCCTACTATGTGACAGGTTAAGTGCTTTACTGATATATCACCAATCCTTACAGCAACCCTGTGAAGTGGGTGCAATTATTGTTCCCTTTTTACAGATGAGGAAACTGAGGCAAACAGAAGTTGTCCAAATTCACACAGCTACTAACTATCTGAAACTTGATTTGAACTCAGGTCTTCCCGACTCCAGTACAATGCTCCATCCACTGTGACATCTAGTTTTCCCAAGTATAAGGCTTGATTCTGAGACTTTACATTTATCCTATTAAATTTCATTTGTTAAACTAGTCCCAATGTTTTTGCCTGTAGAGACCTTTGGTGATCTAAATTATCATGCAACGTGTTGGCTATTCCTCCTGACTTGCATCTTCTGCCAGCTTAATAAACCATCTACCCAAGTCATTCATTAAAAATGTTAAATGGCACAGACCAAGCACAGATTTCTGGATCACTCTCTTAGCATCTTACTTCCATGCTGATATTGAACTGTAGTGAATATTCTTTGCATCTAGCTATTAGGTCTATTCTAAATTCTCCTAACTGTTCTACTGTCTAGCCTACATCATTCCATCTTAATCACAAGAATAGCATATGAGACTTTGTTAAATGCTCTGCTAAAATCTTGTTGATCTATAAGATACTGCCCTTATCCAACAATCAAATATCCCTGTCAAAAAAGAAATTAAGTTAGTCTGGTATGACCTGTTCTTGATGAAACCATGTTGGCTGTTTTTGGTCACTATTTCCTTTCCTAAATGTTCTCCATTACTTTCACAATATATTCTAGACTTTTTCCAGGAACTGAAGTCAAGCTCTCTGGCCTGTAATTTTCAGGCTCTATTCTCTTCCCTTTTTTTGAAGGACAACATTTGACCTTCATTAGTACTGAAAAATTATGCCCACCATCTGTGAATCAGTAATCACATCCACTGGTTGTTTTAACAGCCTTTCACGGGGGCCTGGTATCAAATATGATCATTCACTGAGTCCAGAGTATGCCCGTCATTTCTTCTGCACAAATGAGCAGAATATGTCTATAGATTCATAGCTAAAATATTCATGTGTATGTGTGTGTATGTGTGTATAATGTGATAGATATAGATGACAGATGACTGGACTAAGAGATGGCTGCACAGATAAAGAGGCTCCCACAAATTCAAAGGGGACCCATATGACAGGGGTTGGGACAAAAAGACACTGACATTGTACCCAGAGAGGAAAGTAACTGACTCTAATGCAGCATATTAGTGTGGTAAACATTGAACTGAAGCTGAGACCTGGGTTCCATTTCCAGCTTTGTCACTAACTAGCTGTGTGACCATGAACAAATCACATAAAATTTCCTATCCTAAGTTTCACATTTGTTAAATAAGGAATTTGAATTAGAGGACCTCACAGGACCTTCCAAAATTCCATGACTGGAGCAATTTCTCTGCTCCTTGGAGAAGGATGTGCTGAGACTTAGTGTTTCTATCAAAATACTAACAGTTAACTAAATTTGCTATTTTTTTCTCCACTCAGGGTTATTTTCCAGAAAAATGACTTCTAAATGTACAGTAAAAGCCAACTCAAGCTTTCTGATTGGTTCTAAGATCCTTCCAAATACACAAAATTGTAGAATCTTATAACTTTCTTTATATCACAACTAGTTGGAATGCCATGAATAGTTATGTAATTAAATACAGTTGAGGATAATGGTGCTCATGGTAACCAAAGAAATCTAGAATGGTTACTTGGAAGTATAACACTTAGGACACCCCCTTTCACACAGAGCCCCCTCCATATGAACCACTCTAAGCCAAAGGTACTCTGTGGGTCCACAACCACTCAAAGTCATACTTTATGAAACCCTACTAAGGCACACTGTATTTACTCTTACTAGTCAGTCAAAGGATACCATTTATTCAAAACAGAGACATTTTAAAAAATAATGTGGTAAAAAATAAAAGTAGTAATAGAACATCATCTCTCCCCAGATCACCCCTATTATGCCTCCTAATCATGGTATTCCCAAGGTTCTAACCTTGGACCTCTTCTTTTATCTTTCTACATTTTGTCTCTGAGTGACCTTATCGGCTCCTACAAGTTTAATTATTACCAGCATATCCAGCCCCAGTTCCTTTCCAGTCTCTATTCTTGTATCATTAACTGCCTGTCAGACTTTTCAAATTAGATACTCCATAGATAGCTCACACTCAATGTGTGCAAAACAAAACTCACTATCTTGTCCCCAAATCCATCCTTGTATTGAACTTCCCTATTTTTTTTGGTAGGATACCAACATTCTAAGCTCATCATATAGGCAGTTTCTTTACTCTCCCTCTCCCCACATATACAATTATTTGCCAAATCTTACCTACTTCAACAAAATCTCCACTTTGGATGCCACATTTACTCAAACAATCACCAACTCCATTGAGGTCTTCCTCGCTTCTGGCTTTGAGTATTGCAATGGCCTCCAGATTGTTCCCCTTGCCTAAAATTTGTCCCCAGTTCCAATTCATCCTCCACATAGCTTTCCATAAGTGCCACATCATTCCCCTATTCAATAAACTCCAGGGGCTATACATTACTTCTCAAAATCAAATATAAACACCTTGTTTGGATTTTAAAGTTCTCCCCAAATCCAATTCTAATCTAGCTTTCTAGACTCCCTGAACATCACTTTTACATTTTACAGTCAGATTCATCTTTTCTCTGTTCCTCAAGTAAAGCACTCCATCTCTTGTCTCTGTATGTTTGCACTGGTGCAAGTCATGTCATCATTTTTCTTATGTCATTGTCCTCTTCTAAAACAAAGGATGAACACAAACCTGGGAGAAGACTGAGCTGCCTGAATGTGAACCCAGCTAGCTTGGTAACTCAGCTCATCATCTCTCTCAACCTAGCCTTCTCCCCTTCTTTCTTCCTCTCCAAAAGAAGGTAAATTTTGATAGCCACAAGTTGCCCAGTTAACTTGGGGTACACCGGGTAGATTTCTTTCCTTTTCTTTCCTTCCTTCCTTCCTTCCTTCTTTCTCTCTCTCCCTTTTTCTTTCTTTCTTTCTTCCTTTCTTTATTTCCTTTCTTTCTTTTTTTCCCTAAAACCTTAGACTCAGTGCACTCTGAAGTCCATGGATTGAACAACAATGGGACCTGTTTGAGCCATACTCAATAGCTATTTTTGGACCCTGTTGGCTTAGAGAGAATGTCAATAGTAACAGTTTCTCTTCCAAACAACAACCCTGAGGCTCCTGCCCCTCCCAGGGAAATTTATCTATTTATTTTTACTTTTCTATTAAAGGGGCCATCCTTCTGACTACTTTTTAAAGAGGCTTATTCACTGAATGGGCATTACCTCACTTTAAGTGAGTACCTGAAAAGGCCTTAGCCTAAAAGGCCAAAGTCTCCCATTGCATCCTGGGCCATCTCCAGTCATCCTGATGAATATCTCATCCCTGGATCCAGAAGGCTCAGGAGGACAAAGTGAGGCTGGTGACCTGCATAGCTCTCCCTCACTCAAAACAAAGTCAAGGGCGAGCCATGTTATCATTTCTCTGATGTCATGGTCATCTTCAAAAATGAAGGATGAACACAAACAACCATGCCCGTCCCCCATGCTTAGAATGAACTCCTTCACTTCAGACTTTTGACCATCTATGAGTCGTTGTTGACATTTCTCTAATTGCCTACTGAGCTGAATGAACAGATAGCTCAAGGGACCTGATAAAGGAGACATTTTCTGGTTGACGTTCCTTTAGAAGCAATCCTCACTGTAATCAAATGTTTCCAGCAAGTAGTATACCTTAATATATTGGTGACACCATCACCATTCCCCATGTGAGGTGTGGATTCAACTAGTCAGGTTTGTACCAAAGACCCCTGACTTCCTTTGTCTGCTTTTCTTTTCCTTTGGTAGATGACTTCATGTGTTTTCAAAGGTTTAGAGATCTGCACCAGAGTCAACAACTACTAGGGAGGTGGTAGCAACATTAACAACAAGCCAGTACCATCCTGGCATCAAAAAAGGAGGCTACTAGAAAGAAGATCAAACTTGACTGTTTAGTTGGATAAAAATAAACAGGGCAGAGTGGCGGGAGGCGGGGAAGGTGGGAGGGGAGGATGTAAAATGACTAACCAGAAACCTTGCTGAAATGGCTTAATCTCTCATGGAGAATAAACTACCAGCCTCCCAGCAGACTGTGTCAATAACTGCATTTGTTGAGGTCTAGGAACCATAATGAGGTTTGGGGTGCTCAGGACCCCAAAATAGCAACATGCAGGGTCCTACTGATGAATTCAACTCAAGTCTTCTTCCAGGCAAAGTAAAACAAAGTTTATTAAAGGTTCACCATATTGGGTTGACTCTTAAGGAGCCTAAGCATTTGTGTTGCTTGTATTGACAAGCAGGACAGATAGAATCTCAGTTAGACAGAGTCAGAGCTAGATTGAATCTGAGAGCCTTCAAGGAGGCAAGATGGAACTTATATACAGAAAGTCAGTGGGAAAGATTTAGAGGTGCTCTAGCAGTCTAAGAGGAGGCTCTGAGGAGGATCTTGATAAGACCAAGGTAACTAGTGATGTGATCAAAGGTGGGAAACAGCTGGAGGCAATTGGGAGGGCTTGGGTGGGAAGCAAGTGGGGCAATCCAGAGGTAACAGACCATGGAAGACCAGGCTAGGTAAGGGTAATAGATCTGAATATGAAAGGCCAGAATTAGTAGGAAGAGTCAAGAAGAGTTCAAGGAGGTTCCCAGAGTCTGAACTCCCTCATTTTAAGGTGCTGAATTCTGTTCTGACCTTTCTGTTAACTCTCCACTATGTCTT
This sequence comes from Potorous gilbertii, assembly GCA_028658325.1. Classification (NCBI taxonomy): domain Eukaryota; kingdom Metazoa; phylum Chordata; class Mammalia; order Diprotodontia; family Potoroidae; genus Potorous; species Potorous gilbertii. The sequence goes on from CM053771.1 coordinate 256,658,089, forward strand.
TATGCTGACTATTAAGTTTTTGTGGTTAGGAATATGTCATCTCTATTCTAGTCAATTCATATTTCAGTTAAATAGATACTACTTTTATCCACTGAAGAGACCCAGACATAAGCCAAAAGTAGTAGTGTTTCTAGGATACCAAGGTTGGGGTTTGAAGAGTCAATGAATGTGAGGCTGGAGAGAATTCCTTTCCCAAATTTGAGGTCAGATTTCCCCTGAAGTGAACCAAGGCAAATTTTTATATCTGGGTAAAAAACAAAGAGTGATGGAGATGCCAGCCACTGTGATCTGAGTCAAATGGTGTCTTTAGCCTCTATACTAAAAATTGTCCCTCCTTAACATTTTTTAAAAATATTTGTATCCTTAAGCACCTAGCGTAGTTCTTAAAACATAATAAGTATAAAATGATTATTAATTAATTCATCTGTAGGCCAATCAGTTGTTAGAATTTTTCCCTATCAACTGGGAGACCAATTGTAATCCAATATATATAAAAAAAGTTCAATTCATTATAGTTGTCCAACAATGAAAGAGGCTACCTTAAGAGGTAGCAAGCCCCCATTTAGGAAGAAGTTAGACTATCATCTGTCAGGAATGTTACAGAAAGGATCATAGCATAGATAGAAGATTAGACCAGATGACCTCAAAGGTCTCCATTGACAATAATTCTATGACCGTATGATTTGAAGCTCACCCTCCCTTGCTCATCCTTCTCTGCTCCTCCACCTAGGAATTCCAGTAATTGAAAGCTGATTAGGAAAACTGGCTGGGTTCATTGTGTCTGAAACAATTGCCAACAAACATGAACTCCTCTCGCAGCATCTCACACAATTGTAACAATTACTTGGTATTTGTGAGCCCAGAACATGGGATCCCAAACTTGGCAGCCCTATTTGTCAAGTAATAGCAAAAAAGACAGCTCCCATGAGTTTGGTGGGTAGCTAGTCAGCACACTAACTTAAAACATAAATTAGTATAGACAATCTATCATGAGGTCTGTGGGATCATGGAACTTAAAATGGAAAATGAAACTTTCCCCTTCATCCCTAACCTCCCTCTCCCATGTCTAAACGTGTTGTGTTTATTTGACTTTTTAAAATGTCTCCAATGACTTAATTTGTCTTGTGGATAACTAGCAGAATCAATTTACTAAGCACTCCACAAATGAGATTTTAAAAACAACAGCAAAAAAATGCAGGTGATTTTCTATCTAGAAAAATATAGTGATTGTGTACAATCCTTCATGGACAAACACTACCACCAATATCAAGAGAATATACATTGGGATGTTTTCTTAGGAGTAAGGATAGGCAGCAGAGTATAGTGGATAGAGAACTGGCTTTGAAACCAGAAGACCAGAGTTCAAGTCCTGCCCCTGATATATACTCACTGTGTTCCCCTAGATAAATCAATTATAACCTCTCAGGGCTCTAGTGCCAACCTACATTGGTAGAAGGAGGAATTTCTTCATGGCGGCATTCTGTGTCCAGTTTCTGTCTCTATCCCAGGGATTTCATGCATGTATCTTTGAAAGGATCTGGATTCAATTCTGATTTCTAGTTGCTACTTGTGTGATCTTGGACAAGTCACTTAACCTCTGTGAATCTCAATCTTTTTTCCTCTCTAATAAGAAGGAATTAGACTAAACTACTAAATCAACTTATGATTCTCTAATGAGCCAATGAACGGATTTCCTCAGCCAAATGTGAAACCAATTTGGACTTCATTAGCCCCTAGATTTACTTACCCAACTAGAAAGAGCTTCAGTCTCAGTGTGAGAAGTCCTGACTGTGGGGAATATGGAATATAGGTCTTAGAACACAAAAGCACTTTGGAGATCATCTGATCCAACCTTATTTTAGGTAGGAATGCAACTGAGGTCAAATGAAGTAATATGACTTACTCCAGTTCCCATCAGGGAGTGAGAATTTTGAGATGGAACTGCCTGCCTCCATTCACCTAATCCATTGGTGTTTCCTCAGAACTCAGTCCCAGGGGGAATAGGAGAATATTAGACTCCAAGAGAGCAATCACTGAAGTTTCCATGGGGCTTAGGATGCCCAGGAGAGTCATTGTCTTTCAGGAGTAGGTCTGCTCTCAGAGTAGCCTGGGGTAGAAAGTTTCTGTTGAAACTTTAGCATCATAAGGTTTAAAGGTGGAATGGCTGTTAAAGATCACTTCAATCTCCCCATCATTTTAGAGATGAAGAAACTGAGGGCCCCACAATCCCTACATAATCCCCACCCTCAGTACTCCTCACACTGATGTTGTATACTCATATTGATAGTGTAGAGCCAGTGACAAATGAAGTCCAAACTGACTTCCCATTTGGCTGAGCAAAACTTAGTTCATAGGCTCATTAGAGTAGTAAAATGAAAAGAGTTCTGGATTTGGAGTCAGAGGATCTGAATTACTCATATAACCTTGGGCAAGTCACTTTATCCCTTTAGGCCTCAGTTTCCAAGTCTGTAAAATGGAGTAATAGACAAGGATGGCTTTTAAGATTCCTTTAAGCTCTTAAGGTACAGTACAAAATTATCTTATGTTGAACATATGTAAGAATATATTTCAGAAATGGATTTCAATCACTGTTTTCTGATCGCAAACACAGTCTCTCTCTCTCTCTCTCTCTCTCTCTCTCTCTCTCTCTCTCTCTCTCTCCTTATGTCATTTTTCTATCTCTTCCTCCATCTATTTCACCTCTCCTTTCAGATATATTCCAAACCCTCCTGGATTCAGCCCATTTTTATAATATCAAAAGAATCGGGTCTAGATTGGGTGTCAGGGACTCAGCCTAGCTCTCTCGCCAATTCATTGTGGGACCCTGAATAAATTATTGGACCTCTTTGGAATTCTTTTTCCTTCACTGTGAAATGGGGACAATAATATTTGCACTGCCTACCACATCACTGGGATATTATAAGTAAAGTATTTCATAAAACTTAAAATACTCTAGAAGTATGATCTTATTAATATTAAGTATTTATTAATTGCCTAATGTATATCAGGTACTATGCTAAGTATATAGTCAGATACAGACAAAATTGAAATGATCTCTACCCTCAAAGATCTTACATTATAATAGTAGAAGTTGTATGCACCCATATAAATACATTAGGAAGGGTAACCCTTGGTACAATTTGAAGCTTTATTAAGACTTTTTAATAAAACCGTTATATACAAAAGAATATAAGATCATTTGAACAGAGGACATTAGCAGCTTGGGGGATGAGCAAAGACCCCCTGTACTTGAGAAGAAAATCAGGGATTCCAAGGGGAGATAATGAGAGAGGCGTGCATTCCAAACATGGGTGACCATAATTGCAAAAGCACTCCAAAGGAAGTCCAGTGAACACTATATATGTCAAAGAGTCAGTAGACCAATAAAGCCGTTGATACGTTTTCTTTCTTCCTTCATATATTCTGATCATTTATTGATTAAGGAACATACATGCATGTCTAACAATTTAATGTTGCCCCATTATTTGTGAATTCAAATCTCACTGATTCTTCTAAATATATTCTATAGCCTACTCCTGTGGTCTGTGCTCCATTGACATGGAGTAGAAGGTAGGGAATAAAGTGGGTACTGGAATTTGGCATCCAACACAACTATAGTAACAGAGAAATGGAGATAAGTAATTAGAATTCGGGTGCATCAAGGAGACCAGCAGTTTCCTGAACCCGGAAGAATCACAGGATTTAGACTCTCCAGTAGGAATGCATTGGTCATGAAAAGTTACAAAAAACTAAAAGGCAAAAAGGGGTGGGAGGTGAGCCACGGACAAAATCCTCAGGATTTGCACGGTAAGAAGCAGATAATATAGGACTCTGATTAAGGGTCAATGAGACCTGGGGCCCTGGGGAAATTCCTTAATAGAGGGAAAGTCAAGTCATTAATGGCTCACCATAAAGAAGGCCCTGGGCAAGCTCCTCTACCCTGAAAGGGTTTATTTATATGGTACTTGGAGAATACCACATGTATTGAACAGGTGAGTTCAAGATAATTTGAGGAGGGAAAGAGCACAATTACAAAAACAGAGGTTTCTTATAGGAGGTAGTATCTAAGTTAAGCCTTGAAGCAAGTCTTAGCAATTCTAAGATTTGAAAGTGGAGAGGGACAGCACTCCAGGAATGGGGGATAACTTATCCTTTCCTAATTACAAATTTAGATAGCACTATGCAGACCTTGAGAGACAGTGGCAGAATGAACTGATAGAAACAGGAAACTTATTGAGTATAATATAAGATGTCAAGGAATGTGGTTGGAGTGCTTTGCTTCAGCAGCACATATACTAAAAATTGGAACGATACCTAGAAGATTAGCATGGTCCTTGAGCAAGGATGATAACACAAATTCGTGAAGTGTTCCATATTTTTATAAATAAATTATATTAAAAAAAGAAATGTGGGTTGGAGTCAGATTTTTGAGGGCCTTGAAATGCCAGGTGTAATGCTAATGAGAGTTAAAGATCTTCCCCATCCATTAATGGGACTGCCCATTTAGGGAAGCTTGATTATTAGTGGAGATTTTTTTGTTGTTGTTGGAAGGTCCACACCTTTTGTTAAATTCTAATGAGACAATGGTTCTCTAGGGTTGTGATGCCATCTGGCTCTGAAAAGTGTATATACTCTGAAGTGAGGTTTTGTTTGGGGGTTTACTCATTGGAAGTGTTTGGCTAGACAAGACTCTGGGCAGCCGCCCTGGCTTTGAAAACCCAGATGTTGGGGCTTCTCTCTCTGGTAACTATGTATGTATGGTCAGACAGCTGGATCTGTCTGTTGATCTATGATGTATGTATTGCTTACAATTGCAAGCCCTGTCTATTGGTTAATCTTTGTTTCTCTGAAGTTCAGGGTGCTGACATTTCCCCCTTAACTAAGTGAATGATATATGCGTTTGATTAAAGTGATTATTGGCCCCTCAAAAGTTGCTCTCCTTTTAGAAAAACAGATCCAAGAACCTACAGAGCAGGCCCTCCTATGTACGTCGGGATCCTTGCAGATACATCAGGTAATGAGTTAGAACTTTTTCCTGTAGGCACAGAGAGTTATTAGAGGTTATTGAACAGATAAGCAGCACAATGAGAGATGTCTAGAGCACTGTCAGATGGTTCAACATCAGAAATGGATGTGATTTTATCCATATAAAGGATAAGAGGCTATACTTATTATCAGCTTTGCCTAAGGAACATGGGATCTTTCCATCTAATTTGCTGCTACTGAATCCTGTTAAATCATTCTGTCTGTGCTCTGTGAGTCTTTCACATCCTCTCGAATTCTTTTTTTGTGCAAAATAAGTAATACTTGATTTCTATTATACAAGCAGTACCTCCCCTTAGGGAGATCTTTGGGAGACAGAATCCAACACCTAATCTTTAAGCATTTCCCTCCAGGGTATCAGTAGAGGATGTGTAAGTCAAAGAATGTGAAAGGGGGTGGGATTAGGGTGCCTGATTCCTCCAGGACACCCCGGAACAGAACTCCGCCAAACTTCTTGAAAGAGGCTCCGTTGGTATAGACTGCATCTCCTTGAACCCCAGCAATGGTTTTTAATGAGACCTCCAAGGTCTTCTAGTCCAACTGCTTCATTTCACAGATGAATACGATCTCGAGAAGTTTAAAAACTGACCGATGGTCACACGAGTAAGCGGCAAAGCTGAGATTTGAGCACAGACTCTATGGACTTTAACAACAGCTCTTAATACCTGCAGCACCTACCACAAAGAGCCATTGTGAGGGTCAAATAATGCATGTAAACGCTTTATAAAACTTTCTGGTGCCAGAGAGTTGGGATGATGAGTGGCAGAGCCACACAGGGATAGTGGTGAACAAAACTTTCTTACTATTCACAACAGAAGGAGGAGAGCAGATGTCAGCCACCTCTCAGCGGATGGTCGCCTTTGCCTCCATCTCCAGCCAAGGGCAGCACACGGTAGGGTGGCTTCTAGATATGGAACCATATAATGGTTTTCAAATTCCAGTGAAAGACCTAGAGCCCCTGAGGGTCCAAACTTAAAGAAAGTTTTAGACAAAGAGCCAGCTTGGCACCAATAAGAGATTTTCCTGTTATCTGTAGGATAAGTAAAGTGAAAATATTTTCTAAATTGCCCAATTAAGAACGAGGAATGAGAATATAAGGAACTTAATCTTGATTGTGCCAGTTCAGTGAGTGTCCGGTGGGGGTGGGGAGGGTGGTCATGCCCAATCACTAGGTTTATTAGCCTTGGCATGCATGCATCCTGGCATCATGGGCTGCCTTGGGGGAGGGGGTGGGGAGGAGAACTGGGACCACACCAGTCAAACCAGTTTTCACTGATCAACAAATCTGAAGCACTATATAACCTTCAGCTGTGACAGTAATGAAGATGAAGGTTTACCTTACACAGGGCGTCTTTGCAGTTTCCATCCCTTGCTCCTTATTCTCTTTAGAGTCAAGCAGAAGTGAATCAGCCTTATTCCATGAAGTCAGCCCTTCAAATGTTTGAACACAGCTATGAAGTGCCTATTTCTTCTGATATGATCTCTCCACTGTTCTGGTCACCTACCTCTGGACACTTTCCATTTTGGCAATCTCTTTCCGGAAATGCAGGTCCCAGCATCAGCACAATATTCCAGCTATGGTCTGCCCAGAACAAAGTCTAGCAGCACTTTCCTAGCAGTAACATTACCTTTCCTGGTTCTTGCATAGTTGAGTCACACTGAGCTTGTACTCTACTAAATCCCCAAATCTCTTTCAGAAAAGGTTGCATTTAGCAGCTAGTCAAGCTTTCCTCATTTTGTATTTTGTGAAATGTTGTCAACAGTCTCAAGAATGTCTTCAACACCCTCAAGGAAATAAGAATCAAAACACAAGCACCTATCTCTCATTGACCCACAATCATAGAGGCCAGCTATAGCACAGACAATCCAAAAGAGCGGAAATTCCCACATCAGTATTTGGAATGTGCTGTCTAGTTTGGGGTAGCTAAGTACAGTGGATAAAGTGCCCACCCTAGAATCAGAAAGACTCATCTCCCTGAGTTTAAATTTGACTTCAGACACTTACTGATTGTGTGACCTTGTTTGCCTCAGTTTCCTCATCTGTAAAATGAGCTGGAGGAGGAATGGCAAACCATTCCAGTCTCTCTGCCAAGAAAACCCCAGATGGGGTCATGAAGAGTCAGACATGACTGAATAACAACAACCAAATTTAGTTTGGGGGAACATTTTGTTTTTGCTTAACTTGGCTTGGTTTTCTACAGTAGACTTACTTTCCTAATTCTGATTTGGTTTTAGGCTAATAACAAAACTTTGTATTTCACACAGATAGTGTCTGGGAGCAGGGTAAAGGAGCATGAGGGATGTGTGCCTAGCACATATCCTTGTGGATAATTGATATAGAAAATCAAAAGGTGATTTGTCATGACCCAGGATGAATGAAAGCGTCTTAAGAGCAAGAATTATTTCTTTCTCACTTTGTATCCCTAGCCTCCTGCAGAGAATCTGCACATATTAGGTACTTAATAAATGCTTGTTGCTTGACAGATTGATTGAATCATCGACTCCAAGTATGTTAGACTCCTCACTACTCCCTTCACATTATATATCTGACACTTTATTTCCACCTTCCTCCATCTCCTTACCTTCTTCTCCCACCAGGGCAGCTAGGTGATACAGTGGATAGAGCACCAGTACAGGAATTCAAATCTCACCTCAGACACTTGACACTCACTAAGCTGTGTGACCTTGGGCAAGTCATTTAACCTCAGTTGCCTCATCCTGGGTCATCTCCAGTCATCCTGATGAATATCTTGTCACTGGATTCAGATGGCTGTGGAGGAGAAATGAGGCTGGTGACCCTGCACAGCCCTCCCTCACTCAAACCAAAGTCAAGTGCAAGTCACGTCATCATTTCTCTGATGACATGGTCTTCTTTGGCAACAAAGGACGAACACACATACTATACCTTCTTCTCCCAGAGGCACCTAGATGGCTCCATGGATAGAGTACTCGGCCTAGAATCAGAAAGATCTGGATTCAAATCCAGCCTCGGACATTTCCTAGTTGCATGACCCTGGATAAGTGACTTACCCTCTCTCTGCCTCAGTTTTCTCTGCTGCAAAATAGGAGAAATCATAGCACCAGTCTCCTAGGGCTGTTGTGAGCATCAAACATGATGATGCTTGTAAAGCACTTAGCACAGTGCCTGGTACATTGTACACACCATAAATGCTCATTGCCTCCCTTCCCTTTCTGTAAATCTCACCTTTCTTCTTAAGTCATACCTCATTTGTGAAACTTTCCCCTATAACTCTACTGACCTGCTCCCAGCCTCCATTCTCATCTCGTTCCTTACCTTACCAGAAACTTTAATGGTAGAATATATCCAATTTAGTATTCAATCATGCATTGTTGTACCCCACATGTTGATTCAAGCCATGCAGAGCCTGTTATTGCTGCAATCTTTTAAGAAATAATGAGTCTGTATATAAGGCTCATGCCCAGAACCTGGGCTTCCCCTGGGACAACCCAAATTTGACTTCTTCCTAGAGTATTCAAGTCAGTTCACCTGCTAGCAACCAAGCAACAACACCAATATGAAACAGAAATATGTTTATTATAAAAACTGATAAGGCCATAAATGAGACTCAGACATGAATCCAATAGCAAGGAACACAGTTATAATTTCCACAGGGGATTGCTAGCGAAATGAAAATACTAGCTGCCTGGGTACAATTACTGGTCCCATAGAAAGTGGTTCGGCTTCCTTACAGTTTTTCCAATCCTACAAACTTCCTAACCCTGCCCTCAGTAGGCCTTCTTTTCCTCAAAGCTGGTAGCATGACATGGATTCTCCTCTCATTTCTACTCTTACGGTTCCTGCCCCATCCCATCAGCCCAAAGCGTTCTAGGGAATAGAATACATTTCTACTGATGCTGTGTCTGCTGCGGTGTCTTCCGCCATTTAGTAATCATTGCACGTTCGTGTGTGTCATCCTTCTAGCCAGATAGCAGACTCCTGGAGCCAGTCTGTCTTATTTTTCAGAGCCAGTTCAAGTCTCATCTGCCCTCCACTGACTACTCCAATCCTCATGAACCTCCTCCCTCCTAAATAGCTCATTTTAACAACTCCACCCACACAGGTTGAGTGGTTTTCCTGAGAATATAACCTTGTGACACATCATGCTACCCACAGGGACCCATTCCTGTTCATCCTTCACGAAGCAAGCCAATGACATCAGAAGGGTGACATCTTGACTTGCAAGCAAATTGGATTTAAGTGAGATAGAGCTGTGCAAAGTCATCAGCTGACTCTCCTCCATTGTTAACAGTCTACAGAGTGATTCCTGATTGACTGAGAGACCAACCACCCAAGTGAGTGGAAAATCGAATTCTTCGCACAGCCAAAGGGCTTCCAGAGAGGTGGTTGAGAGAGGCAATTGTGAACCTTTAAATGACACTGGAAGCCCTCAAACATAGGTGGAGAAATCCCTCCAATGAGTCTCTTGACGTTCAGTATTGTCTCTCTTTCCTGTCTCAAGTCCCCCAACCATCCATAGAAATCCCTTCTGCCAACCAGCCTTCACATGGTATTAGAGTTCCTTGCTAATCAGGAGTCACTTCTCCCTTGGTCTATGTACATTGCAGCATCACAAGTTATCCATTAGAAAAAGTTCCTACTCAACCCATATGGGTAGAGGTGTCACCTATTACCACATAATTTAGCATTTAATTACACACTGTCATATTATTTGATGATACTTTCCTATTGGTTCTTCTTTCTTCCTTAATTACATTATGTTTCTTGAAGGCACAGACCATGCCTCACCCTACTTTCCCTTCTCCCCAACCCTTCCCATAGGACATAGAAAAGTGTAAAATATACAGAAGGCACACAATATAATATTTAATAAATTACACATATCTTAGGAGCTAGTTTTCAAAACTGAGCAGCCAGCAAATCTTTCCCTTGAGTATCATGTCCTTGGCTGAGGTGCTCAATGTCCTGGGTTGTATTAGGGGGATGGGAAAAAGAAAAAAGAGGAAGAGTCACAACAATGAAATGCAAAGTCCCCGTTGATTCCAAGGAGAACACGTTTGTGTGGCAGGCAGATTCCACAGTGACAGTCAGCTCAAGGATGTGCCATCAATGTATCCTTTCAACTAGGGTGGGCTGAGATGCATCGAACCTAGGAAGGTTTAACAGGGATTAGTGCCATGTTCTTACTATGCGTGGCAAGAATCCCCAGAACTACAGTGGTGTGTGCTGTCAATTTGTAATCAGGGCACCGATAGCCCTATGCATTGCAGTGTTGGACAAGTCAATGGAATTTTGCATATTAATGCCACCCAAACCTAAAAGCTGAATCCTGCTGACTTAGTCAAGGCTCCAGCACCATTTATACTGGGACTTACTCTTCGCTGAAGAGTGTGCATTATCGGTATCTGGATTCTTTCTTTCTTTCTTTTCTTTCTTTCTTTCTTTCCTTCTTCCTATCGATTGTGCCCTTGCTTCTACTCATTTCACCTTATCACAAACTTTTGCAGCCTCTCACATGATGAGTGTGCATCATCGGTATCTGGAAAGATGACTGTAAATCACTTCACCAATAAGAAAAAGTGGAGAAAATGCTTAATAACATCACTTTTCCTTTTTCCCTAGCCCCTCCCATCAAGATCTTGTCCTGCCTCATAGGATGCTAAGGTTTCAAGATAGAAAGGACCTTAGATATTATCTAGTCTCAGAAAACTGAGGAGCCCAGAGAGAGGAAATAACTTCTCCAATGTCCCATGAATTATATAAGCAGAGACAAGATTTGAACTCAGGTTTTCCAATGCCAAATCTGTCTTCTTTCTAGTATACCATACTGCCTCATTTCAGTTGGTTCCAACTCTGATACTTTGTGCTTTGAGAAGAATAGAAAGATTACGCGACTGAATCCAGTTAAACCACTAGTCCCTTTGAAAATTGGTGAGATAAAATTAGTTACCAATAGGTTGTTTTCAAAATAAACTGTCTTTTTGAGATGCCTAGGTTTTTGAGTGAGCCTGGCTTTTGCCAACTGTTCAGGCAGATAGAATTATCTATGGATTCATCTACCTGGTATGAGAAATGTAACATGAGGAAGACAGATGTGAGAAGAGTTCACACAAACAGGAGTTCCATGTCCCTAAGGAATTAAAGCAGCAGCCTCGTTGGGGGAAACCACGTAGAGAGGATACAGAAAGTTCTCTTCCCTGTCAGAGGTATGCCACTACCGTATTGCAATATGAAACCATAGAGTGTCAGGTCAGAAAGCAGCCTGGATAGCTCACCTCACCCTAGGTAAGGTTGCATTCAAACTACCCCAGGAGAAAGGCCATCTAGCAGAGAGAATGCTGGACTGCCAGTCAAGAAGACAGGAGTTTGGATCCAGCCTAAATACTTACTAGTTGTATAACCCTGGGCAAGTCACTCAATTTTGCTCAGCCTCAGTTTTCTCACCTGTAGAGTGAGAATAGCAATAGTATTAGGATTGTTGTGAGAATCAAATAAGATGCCATCTTATTTATAAATCTTAGGTCATATAAATTCTAGCTATTGTTATTTATGCTAATGTATTTTATCCCTAGCAACTTTTCTGTAAAAGTCATAAGACTCTTCAAAAGTCCCTCTCATAGGACAACATTAGAAATTCCTTCATCGACTACTTTTATGTTAAATGCCCCCAGGCAAGCTGCCTGCACACTCTCTGCAGCCTAGGGATGATAGAAAAATGCAGGGGAAAGGGAAAACCCAAGCAAGAAGAGGCTGCAAAAGTTTGTGATAAGGTGAAATGAGTAGAAGCAAGGGTACAATCGATAGGAGGAAAGAAAGAAAGAAAAAGAAAGAAAGAAAGAGAGAGAGAGAGGGAAAGAGGGAGGGAGGGGAAGGAAGGAAAGAAGGAAGAAAAGAAAGAAAGAAAGAAAGAGAGGGAGGGAGAGAGCAAGGGAGAGAGGGAGGGAGAGGAAGGAAGGAAAGAAAGAAAGAGAGAGAGGGAGGGAGAGAGCAAGGGAGAGAGAGAGGGAGAGGAAGGAAGGAAAGAAAGAAAGAAAGAAAGAAAGAAAGAAAGAAAGAAAGAAAGAAAGAAGGAAAGAAGGAAAGAAAGAAAGAAAGAAACATCATGGTAAAGAAAAACACATTTGATAGATTTACCAGTATGATCAACTACAATTCCAGAGGACTCCAGATGAAAAATGCTGCCCTCCTCTAGGTGGAGAAGTAATGGACTGACAATGCAAATTGAGACTTTAGCGGGGAGGGGGAGGTGCAGGACCAGTGTAGGCATTTATTTTGCTTAACTGCGAATATTTGTAACAACACTTTTGTTTTTTTCTCGCTTTCTCACAGGGAGTGGGAGGGAGAGAATGTGATCTTCATAAAAACAAAATAAAATTGAATTTTAAGAAAATGAGTTATCTTGACTCCCAGTCCAGTATTCTCTCTGCTAGATGGCCTTTCTCTTGGGGTAGTTTGAATGCAACTTTACCTAGGGTGAGGTGAGCTGTCCAGGCTGCTCTCTGACCTGACACTCTATGGTTTGCTTCTTGCCATCCATTAAACTGTAAGTTCTCTGAGGGTAGGATTTAGGTTTTATATAAATTTTGTATCATCTCTAGTGCCTAGTACTGTACTTACTTAAATGACCATAGGCAAATTCATAACTGTTTGTTGAAATAATTAAACCTATCTCCTTTCTTGTAAGCCATTTGAGTCTCAATAGCATCTGTGCAAGATCTGATATTTCACATCCATCATAATCGGGACATTTCCCCCTAAAGTTCCAAAACTACTCTATTCCTCAGTCTTCATTCTCCTGGAATTCTTCTCAGCTTCTGCCCATCACTCCAGCTCCTGGATCTGCTTCCCTTCTTTGGCTTCCATGATACTGCTCTCTTTGATTCTCCTCCCAGCTCTGCCAAGTCTCCTTTATTGTATTATCATCTGGCTCCTGCCTTCTAAGCATGTGTCCCTCTCCCAAGGCTCTGATCTCTCTCTCTTTCTCTGTTTCTCTGTCTCTCTTTCTCCCCACATATATGCATATTATATCATATATACACACATGCATATATGTGTGTATATGAATGCATATACATCCATTTACATGTATGTGTGTATATTTTTTATTTCATGAGCAACGTGTTCACTTAACATCTCCAAGTAGGTATACGATTTGATTTGATTTAATTTAATTCAATTTACCCATCTCTATGCCTTTGAACTTGGAATACATTTCCTCTTTGTGTCCCTCTAAAAACTCACAGTTCAAATCAATCTTTTACATGGGTTCTTTCCTAATCCCTACCCCACCCCTAGTTGCTAATACCTCCACCCAGAAATTACCTTATAATCTATCTACACATAAATATGTACATATATGTATACACACATATGGGGGAGGGGCAGGTAGATGGTACAAGTGGATAGAGTGCTAACCCAAAGTCAGAAAGACTCATCTTTCTGAGTTCAAATCGGACCTCAGGCACTTACTAGGTGTGGGACTCTGGATAAGTCACGGAACCCTGTTGGCCTCTGTTTCCTCATCTGTAAAATGATCTGGAGAAGGAAATGGCAAGCCTCTCCAGTATCTTCTCCAAGAAAACCCCAAATGGGATCACAAAGAGTCAGATATTCATGAAAAACTACTGCAAAGCAGTGTGCATATATGTATGTGTATATATACACAGATATATATATATATACATATATACATACATATATATGGTATATATTTATATGTGTACCCATTATGTCTCTCTATAGCATGTGAGTTCCTTAATGGCTAAGACTGTCGCATTTTTGTCTTTGTATCTCCTGTGACATAGCACAATGTCTGGTCCATTGTGAAGCTTTTAAAATGTATGTTGATTGGTTAATTCAATAAACATTTATTAGGTCCCTACTACGTGCCAAATGCTGAAGAAACAAAGACAAAATAAAACCATGCTTGTCTTTAAGAAGTTTTCAGTCTACTGTAAATCTGCCTATTCATCCCTAATCTCTCCTGAACTCCTAAGATTCTGTACCCACATCCACAATTCCACAACTGCTCAATGGATTTTATACCTAGATGTTCCATTAGCACCTCAAACTCAATATGTCTAAATAGAAATACTTACCATGCCCCATAATGTTCCTCTCCTCAAAATTTCCCTATATCTACTGAGAACACCACTATCCTTGAAGGTTCACAATTTTAAAGTCATCTTTGGCTCTTTCCTCTCTCTCAGCCCCATTCCCCGTGTCCATCCTGTTGAGTCTTACCTTTGCATCTCTTTGTCTTCACCCCTTTGCTTCTTTCACACAATCGTTCACACAGTAGTATTTCTAAACTTCTCAAAGGCAGGAATATCAATCTTCTCAGCCTACCTCAACTCAAGTATTCATTGAACACCTTACTATTTCCAATATTGCATTAAGTCCTGAATGAGTTACATAAGTAGTATTAAAAAAGATCCCTTTCTTCAAGATACTTACAGTCCAGATGATGTGATGTGGGATGCACACATTAAACAAGAAAGAACATATAACAGAGTGATTAACTGCCATAGTGAATGATGAAGACATTAAGTGCCATTAGTATTCTTTATATATCCACAGTACTGAGCAATGGACATGGCCCACAGTGCCTGTTTGCTAAATGCTTACTAAGTAAATGAATGACATAAATGACTAGACCAATGGATAAGTGGAAAAGCAACAAACAAATGAAGGAATGAATAAAAAAATGAGTGAGCAAATGAATGAATTAATTAATTCGACAGAGGTTTGTTGGGTATTTATTATGAGAAAAATATTGTATATGATTTACAAATGGATTAACTCTTTAAAAAAAATGAACATGTAACTTTTGTCCTGGAATCAGGGGCTCTGTGTTTCCATGAACCCAGTTCAATCTTGGGTGCATCATACAAATCCTTCTCATTGGCTCCTTCCCTCAGTTTCCCACAGTTTCCCACTGGGAACATAAGAATTTGCCTCATTTTGTCTCCATTCATGTTTTCCCTGGGAGTATGAGAATATGGTTTGTTTCAAGGGCCCTACAGAAAAGACAAAAGAGCCTCAGCTCTAAAAAAAGAATTTAAATTAATAATGCATCAAATATAGGAGAGTATTTAATGCTACAAAAAAAAAAAAACAAAGCAGAAAGGACTCTCTCTCTCAAGCCCATGAAAGCAAATAATTCTCTTTCCCCCTCTACTGAGTTTTCACGTTCCCCAGGCCCACATATAAGTGGGTCTAAGTCTGGGCTGACTTAGGATTTAGGCCCACCTCAAATGGAAAGCACTTACTCTTTAAGTGTTGGCCACTATCCTTCCAATCAGCCCTTCCTTCCCAAGATTTTATATGATTTTCCTATGTCAGTTAATACCTCCAAACCCTTACAGAAGCTTCTCATTTGAAGGTGATTTCTTATTAGTCCCCTCACCCCCACACTCCTCCCTCTCCAATGTATCCTATTGCTCAAAGACCAAGCCTTAAACCCAATTCACTATGGAGCTCATAGTTCAGACAACAGGTCCCTACCCACCTAGAACAGGGTGAATGTAAATACTAAATAGTAACTGTTTCTTTTACTCAGGAACCCTGAGAGTCTTCCCTTCTCAATTTGATTATTTTTCTTTTTTCTTTTTAATTAAAAAGGACTATCCCTTGAGTAACTACTTAAAGAGGCCTGTTCACTGAATGGGTGTATCTCACCTAAAGTGAGAATGTGGTAAGACCTTAGCCTAAAAGGGCTAGGATCTCACATTGCATCCTGGGCCACTGGACCCAGATGGCTCAGAAGGAGAAAGTGAGGCTGGTGACCTTGCACAGCCCTGTCTCACTCAAATCAAAGTCAACTGAAAGTCATGTCTTCATCTTGATGTCATGGTCTTCTTTGAGAAGGAAGGACAAACACAGTCCTATTGATATTCCCATAGTACTTGTCTGTTTGGTCCTCTGACCAAGAAGCTTGAACAACTCCCTATTGCTTCTAGGAAAACATATCAACTTGTTGTTTGGCATTTAAAGTCCACAATCTAGAGGCAACCTGTCTTTCCAGATTGATTTTACCTTACTCCCTATAATACACTCTATGGAAAATATTTTATTTGTTGCTCCTGCTATGCAACATTTCTACTTCTAACCTCATACTTCTGCACAGGCCTATGCCCAGAGCACCATCTCCATACCTCAGTCTCCTGGAATCTCTAATTTCTTTCAAGGCTCAACTCAACTCAAATATCTCCTTCTATAAGAAGCTTTTTCTGATTCTTTCAATTCTTAGTTTGCCTCTTCCAAATTACTTTGTGTATGTGTGTGTTTGTATAATGTACGAGTATGTGTGTTTAATATGTATGTGCAAATAGATGTGTGTATGTGTTTGTTTATATGCATATATATACACACATATGCACATATAAGTGCATGTGTATATACACACACACACATTTACTCTTTTGTATACATGTTGGTTCCCTCTACTAGAATATAAGCTCCTTGAGGGCAGGTGCTAGTTTGTATTTCTTTTTCTATCCCAAGCATCTACTATAGTGACTGGATAGAAGGCATTTAATAAATTTATGCTGATTTGAAATGAGTGAAAAAAGTAAGAGCTTCCTTTAGAATAGGAACATATTTGTAGCACAAAGAAAAGTTTAAATTTGGCATGTGCATAGTTTCTTTGATCTTTGTAGACCATCAAATAAGAACATTTAGACTTCTGAGACTAGAACAGAATAAAATAGATTTCCTGGTTGGCTACATGGATTAAATGAACTAAATAATTCAAAATTTTCCACATCCCTTTATGCCACATAGACATAGTATGCCTTACCTTTTACCAAAATAAAAAAAAAAAGCCACTGTCTTTTTTGAAGCCAAGAGAATACGACTATATCCAGTAAAAGCAGTCTTGGGAACTTAGAAGTAATGATGAAAATACTGACAATTAGAGAGTACTTTCAAATTTCCAGATTCTGTGTATCTGTGTATCTGTGTACATGTCTGAACCTAATAGCGCTCTGAACACATGTAATATATCCTCATTTTGAAAATGAAGAAATTGAGGTTCAGAAGGTTTCAGTCACTTATCCCATGGTCACACAGTCAGCAAGAAACAGAATTTGAAGGCAGCTTTTCGTAATTATTCGAACACTCACATCAATGAAGAGTTTGAGAATTTGAAGGGAGCTCATTGGCTAGTCAAACCCACACACAAAAGGAATCCTTTCCATGACATAACCTACACTTAGTTGTCCAGTCTCTGAGAAGGAACCTGTCAGTTTTCTTGATGTGCCACCCTATCCACTAAGCTATGCTGTGACTTCTCAGCAGTATCTTGGGGAAAAGATATGGTTTCAAGAGAATGACTTCAAAAGTCAGTCTAGAAGACTGAGTTCATTATTCTACATCTTGTCTACCCTTGTTCAAGAATAGCCAAGAATCTAAGAGAAGCAAGGTGGTTTGGGAAAGAGATATTGACCTCAGCATCAGAGGACATGCTCTAACAATTACTAGATGAGTGACTTTGGGTAAGTGATAGTTTCCTGTGTTAAAGAACCTTAGAGATTACCTAGTCGAACACCCTCATTTTTTCAGAGGAGAAAACTGAAGCCCAAAGGGGTTAGGAGACTTTCCATGGTCAGAATAGGTAGTAAGGAGCAAGGCTGTGTGATCTAAACCCAGGTCTTCTGATTCCAAATTCAATAGGCCTCTGGATTTCCATTTCCCCTGTAAAATGGAGATAACGACACCTTCACTGCTTACTCCACAAAGCGTGAGACTCCAATGAAAAAACAGATGTAAAATACGTTTAGTAGAACATAAAGGAGTATATGAATGCTAGATGCTAATATTGATGTGGGAGTCCTTTGATTGAAGGAAAACTAATGATTCGTCTGGGAGAGAGTCTCCTGTGTCCCTCATCCACTCAGTCCCTGTCATCACACCCAGTATTATCACTGAAAAGAAAGTTGCTGTTGCTTCTTTACTTTCCCACCAACCCACCCACCACATATTCACCTCAGACTCCCATAACTCAAACTTGAGAAACCTATAACTCTCCCCTTCCCCGAAGGGGCCAAATAGAAAGAAGAAACCTCCATCAGGGGAGGCCTACTGAGGGAGGCAGGAAGAGGGGGGCAATTGTTCATGGCTTTATGTACGTAAGTTGTCTCTGCAGTAGCAAAATGCTTTTTCTTTCTCTCCTTCTCCTTCCTTCCCAGGAGTCATCCAGCCCAATAATTAGTACATGGGAGATAAGTGAAAAATAAGACGGCTGGTGAGGGTGGTTCAGGCCTCCCCGTGACACTGATAATGTGCAGATGCCGAGATCACTGCCAGGGCAGAGTGCCATCCCAGGCCTGTGCCTCCCCATCGACTCATCAATCTATCATCCTCTTAACAGCTGACACCTTTGGCGGCTCCTCTCCGACAGCTCCGACATTAGAATTGCAAGGAGTCTCAGCTGCACTGGGGAATACAGATTCAAGAATCTCGAATTCAAATTTGTTTAAGTATTGTGAACAGTGATTCCCTCGCAAGGCATCTTCATTGCCCTTTTGCCAAAGGGGAATGGCTGGGTCTTTGTTAGAAGTACAAATTGCTTCTTAATGCAAGGGATAAAGCCAAGCCTGGGCACCTCCTTAGAAATTCCTCCCTGCTCCCAGGAACACCGCTGCATGTCAATTTTAATTTTTGAAATTTAAACCGAGGGCTTTGTGTCTAAGCTCCATCTCATCGGAGGAAGGGGAGGAATAAGTCAAAAAGGATTAGGGACCCAGTGGGGATTGCAGATCCATAGCAATTAGACTTCATTTGGGTCTCAGACATTTGGTTTTAATCTCATTTCTGAATGATACAATTGACAAAGCATCGGAGATTGATAAGTGTATAACACATGTACTTGTTTATGGACTCCCCTCCCTGCACCCATTCCCACTTCGCTCTCTCGTTCTCATTAGCAGGCTGGGCTGACTTTGAGGGTTTGGCTTGGGTGGTTCTTTTTGTTTCCTTTTCTTTAGCTGTCTGTGAGATTTCCAGTTCAGGACTCAAAAAGGATGCAATCATCACTCATATTCAAGTGAGTGACAATAAAAACATTATTGAAATAAACCAGGACCATAAAAAGGAATGTCAACAGGAAACTAGGCAGGGGGCATAATTGTCTTTTAAATGGGAATCACAGCTTTTAGCATCCTCCTGGAATTAATATATGCCAAAATAGGGACATCAGACAGAGAAGCTGCCATGAAAATATATGTGTGCATGTATATATATGGACAAGGTTGTGACCATAATGACAGATTTTCCTAAGGCACTCAAGACAATCAAGTCCATTGCTTTAGGGTTGCTCCACATCTACATACATTTGGTGTTCATTCTTGTCTACTTACAGACTACAAGCATACACTTTTGCATTTTCTGCACCAGGACCACAAATATTTGGGGGTATCTGCAAGACACTGTCCTAAAAAATCCTGGTCCCTCCCTCTCTTCTCCCCATTCCCCACCTCCAGCGCTCCTGTACATTCAAGAGACATGGAACTATTTCTGGGACCCATAAGGACTGATATAAAGTACCTGTACCAAACCTCTAATCTGTATACATTTTTTTTTTTGTAAATTGAGAATTCAGTCAAACTGATTGGTTTGAAAACAACTAAATGAATTCAGTTAAGCAAGTATGGACAAGTTATAAAAAATGTTATTTTCCAAATAACATGATGCTTGACTGAACTCAACCATTACAAGAAAAAATAATAATAAAACTCTGTTTATTGGAAGTTGGAGTTTGCTCTCAAATTCCCCTGTGCCAACATAACCCTAACAGGTTAATGGTTTCTGAGCTCACTCCTACATTTTACTCATTCTGGAACAGACACATGGTGTCAGAGAATGGACTTGTGTCCACAAAACTCCCTATAAAAAGTGAAGAGGAAGATGAATGCAATTATCTTCAACAGTAACACACAAGAAAAATGTCTAATTTACTTAGCTGAGATCTTTGAGATAAAATGTTTTGGGGAGAATCTTACCCTGGTTAACATCTTGAAGCTAAACTAGTGGTCGGCTGTGAGTGTGTGTGTGTGTGTGTGTGTGTGTGTGTGAGTGTGTGTATGAGTGTGCGTGTGCGTGCGTGTGTGTGTGTGTGTGTGTGTGTGTAGTTCTAGGTAGGTGATAGACTTTCCTTTTCTATTCAAGTCACTAAAAATAAAACAAAACCTACCCACAAGTACTCTACTATTGCCCTTGTTTTGCAGAGGGAAACCAGTTTTCCTAATTCTCTTCCTGATCATGTCACAAGCCAGCTACCTTTCCCCTTTACTCTGTCTCACTCTTTCCCAAGAAATAAGAAGGTAATCCCTCGCAAGATGACAAAGGTAGGGTCAAGTTGACAAAGACTGGAAACAATCCAGGCTGGCTACTCTTTCCCGGATTCCACCGTTATCTCAAATCTGTTATTCACGCCCAGCAGGCCTCAGGAGCTTAATAGTATAGTTTATGGTGTAAAAATCCCTACTATATTCCATAGAACCACAGATTTAAAGCTGAGAGGGACCTTACAAACCATGCCGTCCCACTCCCTCCTAAGATGGATTTCAAATAGTCACCGATTTGGAGAAATCACTTAAAAACAGGTGTTGAGGTAAACATCCAAGAGACCCAGGAGGGTAGTACGAAACATCCCATCCTCTCTGACTTTCCTCTATCCCCGCCCTGTGGATCCCTTCCTCTCCTCTATAGATCACATCACCTCCCCTTAAAAGAGAGGAAAAACAGTTGTGGGGTGGGGTGCAGTGGGCAAAATAAGGGTTGTTGTGGAGCCATGGCCTCCGTCCATGGATGAATATTGGAGCTCTGAGAATGGGGGCTAGCTAAATAATTCTGACAGAGACACAAAGGAGGCTGTTGTCTAAAAACACAATTTAATGTTTCACAGTTTGAGTGACGCGCGGTTTGTTTGTAGGCTGAGTTTCTGTTGGTGTTTGTTTGGTTTGGTTTTGCGGACAAACACGGACATTCGCACAAGTATTTCATTTCACAAAGAATGACGCCTTGCAGAGCTCCTTACAAATAATTGTCGGTTTAGGCCCGTATCCCAGGCAAGGGGTCCCAGGAAATTCCACTTCAGAAGGATTTGAGAACCGAGTAAAGAAGGGGGAAAGAAGTTCCCTTTGCCCGAAATTGTCCAGTCTCAGCCGTTTCTTTCAGTTTCTGTAAGTATGTAGGTAGGTACCTTTGGATCCTCCATTCCATCCCGGTCCCTTTTGTCTCCCTCTCCGTCTCCCTCCCCCTCCCGCAGCGACGAAGATCGAATCCTGAGCCAGAACTCTGGGGCCCCAGCGGAGCGAGCGAGTGAGCTTACAGACACTGATGGCAGGCAGGGGAGTGGGCACTGACTGACTAGGTGGAGAAGGAATGTGGTTTGGTTTCTGTCCCAACTGAAAAGTGACGAGTTGCCATGAAGTGAGAGGGTCCTGCAGAAAAGAGCTGCACCCCGAGCTCCTGCTGAAGAGGGAGAAGGGAGTGGAGTGCGCCGGTCCCCTCTCCCCCTCCCTAATCGGGGTACAAAAGAAAACCAGAGAAAGTGCTGTATTTATTGTTGTTACCACCATGGGCTTTGCCCCCGTCCAGCTTCACGTAGACCTCGTCCCCGGAGTCCAGGTGCAGCACCACGCTGTTGCTAGCGTAGTCGTAGTTCTGGTCCGCATCTTGGGCGATGGCGCTGGCACGGACCTGGGGAGACCGAGCCGGCGGGGGCTGCTGGAGTGAGGCGCCCCTTTGCCCCTCTCCCCGCCTCTGTAGCCCTCTCCCATTGCCCGTTTGTCTTACCCTGTGGTGCCCGCGGCTCCCCCTCCTACAAAAGACCTTCCCACGTCCCAGTCCTTAATGGATTTTCCCCAAAACTTTGGCAACTCTTTCCGGGCCTCTTCTGGGCGTTTCGGGGATGGGTGTTGGAGGATGAAAGGTGAGGGGAGCTCTGGGGCTCTAGGGGAAAGAGAGTAGAGCGCCCCGGACTAGAGAAAAAAGGAACCCTGCAGAGAAGGACCTCGGGATGGGAGGGCTAGAAGGACCTCGGGATGGGAGGGCTAGTAGACCATTTAGCCAAGTCTAGTGACCTCAAGATGAAAGAGTTTCCCGACTACTGGGTATGGAGTTGGGGCAGAAGGAGGGTAGGAGGCGCCCAGCCCGCAAAGTTGCTTCATATAGGGGGATCATGGGTATGCAGGGGCTCTAGGCACCCACAAATATTAGACTTACTGGAGACCCAAGCCAAAACGGTCTGACTGGAAAAATAGGGATCCCAAATAAGCGTCCCTTTATTGACCAAGGTCCAGGGCGAAGGCGGGCTTCACAATCCGAAGAACCGGGAAGGATAGGGCAAAGACCCCAGGAAGGGAGAACTGGGAAGAGAGAAGAAAGTGGGTGGCAAGGGAGGGAGACTGACCTGCCCGTTCTTGCAGAGGTCTGCCCACATGCTGGTACCATCCCCTCCTCGCATGAGAATGTGGTAGGTGAAGAAGTAGATCCCTCGCACTTGGCAGCTGAACTTGCCCGTAGTTGGGTCGTAATGGTTGCCCAGGTTGGTGACCACGTCGTCGAACTTGAGTACTTCATAACCCTCGTGGGGGCTCTTCAGGCCCACGTAGAAGGCTATCTTGGGGCCACTGAACGCTGCGCTCAGTGCCCCGGTCACCTCGCCCACGTCCCCGCCGCCTCCTACTCCACCACCTATGGCCCCGACGCTACCTGCGCCTGCCCCGCCCGCAGCCAGCTGCAGCCCAGGCATCCCGGGTTTTCCTGAGTCTCCCTTCTCTCCCGGGGGTCCTCTCGGTCCAGGAGGTCCTGGCTCTCCCTGGGGACCTCGTGGGCCCGGTTTCCCAGGTCGACCGGGCTCTCCTTTGGGCCCCTGAATGAATGGGGGAGGAGGATTGGCGCTGAGGTCCTGCATGACTTCCAGGGCAGCTGTGCTGGGACCTGGGGCCGCTTTGCCGCCTGGACTCCCAGGCCCTCCCCCGGGTCCCCCGCTGTAGGGGTCACATATCATGCGGCAAGTTCCCATCATCTCGTAGTGCCCCGAACTGGGGGGTGCAGCCTGCAGCAGTAGCAGGGGCACGGCAATAAGTAGCACCAGGGCCATGGCCAGCAGTACGCCGACGGCGGCCAGGCAGGCGCGCCTCCGCCTCTGCCAAAGCCGGGAGGCGACAGCGACCAGGTCCTCTTTTCCGGGAGAAGTAATGGTGAGGCGGCGCGGGTCACCCCGCTCCCCGCAAAGAGGGGCCGGCTGAGCTGAGTCGGGGCCGCCTCCCCGACGTGCGGATTCCCACGCTCCCCCTCCAGCACCGAGCTGCCCCGCTGAAGTTCAGCGGGAACGCTCCGGCCGGGAGCAGCCTGACCGGCCACACTGGAACTGCTTCAGAGAGCTTTGGAGCCCAGCGGGCATGATGAGGGCATCGTGATAGGCTGCCGCAAGCCGGAGACGCGCCTCTAGCACACAGCGATCGAGGGTCAGGCTTCAAGTGTTTGCACTGGGGTCTGACGGGTGCTCCGGGGCTCTGCTTCAGCCTCTCTGCCTCTGCCTCTGTACCTGCTCCCGCTCCTGGTGTGAGTGTATCTCCCCGTTGCTCTCTCTCCGTTACTCCTTTTTGTGTGTGTGTTTCTCCGCGCTTTCTCTCTCTCTCTCTCTCTCTCTCTCTCTCTCTCTCTCTCTCTCTCTCTCTCTCTCTCCCTCTCTCAAAGGGAAGGGGGGGGCGGGAGACGACCCAGCCAGCCTGACGTAAGGAGTCTGGAGGTAGGCAGGCTGCAGGAGCTCCAAGGCAGCAGCAGCAGCATCATCACAAGGGAGATGGGTGTCTCATCATCACCACCACCATCATCAAGAACACCATCATCCATCCTATTCATAGGAAAAGGAGCTCTGTCTCTGACTCGGTCAGCTTTGCCCAGGAGTGTGGACATGCCACAAGTGAGCGTACTCCGCTAATGCACAGACTTACCAAATAATGCACAGAGTATATTATTCGTTCATGCTCATCCATACACATACATATATACCCATAGACAAATAGATTATAAAGTGACAGTAGTCATCAGACCTGCATTCAAATTTTGACTCAGCTGATGACCAGGTTGTGACCCTGAGCAAGTCACTTCACTTCCAGGTTCACAACTCAGTTTCTCCATCTGTAAGTTAAGGATAATAGTACTTAGATTGCCACTAATAGAGAAAACATCTATTATTAATAAGTACATACAGTTAGGTGGCCCAGTGGATAGAGTGCTGGGCCTGAAGTCAGGAAGACTTAACTTATTGAGTTCAAATCTGGACTCAGATGTCTACTAGCTGCGTGTCCCTGGGCAAGTCGCTAAACCCGGTTTGTCTCAGTTTCTTTATCTGTAAAATGATCTGGAGAAGGAAATGGCAAACTACTCCAGTATTTTTGCCAGAAAACCCCAAATGAAATAGAAAACAGTCAGGCATCTCTGAACAATTGTTATGTCAAATAAGTTATTAGTAGTGATAGTGGCAGCAACTACCTGGACCCTAATTCATTGTGCTTACACCACACTCCAGTGACTCTCATCTCCACAGGGTTATGTTTCTAATTCAGGAAGGATGAAAGTGGTCTCCTGGCTCCACCAGCTGGTCCAAAAAAAAAAAAAAAGACTTAAAGGTTCATACATAAAATCAGACTATAAACGTTTCTTGGTCAGTCTCTCCCCTGCCACCCCCCCTCCCTAAAACATAAACACATCCCTAAAGCTAAGAAATTGGAATTTTTTTCTCTATAATACTGTCCTTGGTATTAATTTTAAACTAGGATTTGTAGTTGGAAGAGATCTTACAGGTCATCTATTCCAACTCCTTCATTTCAAAGATGAGGAAGGCCTAGAAAAGAGGTGTGGCTTACTGGAGGTTCCACAGTTAAGGGAGCCAAGCTGGGATTTGAACTTGAGTCTGCTCATTACCATCTCAGAGTGCTCCCAGTAAGGGTAACCTTTGAGAAGGTTCACACTTCTCCCCACATCCCCAGGATGAGTCTTCTTTTTTAACTCCAAAGCCAAGAGTGATTTGTTCCCAGGAAAACATGGGAAAGAGAGAATAAGGTGAAGAAGGTTTAGTTAAAAAGTACTGCCCTTTCACAAGAGTCCCTTTCCTCAGGTGCAATAGAATACTTGAAAGATTTGTTAACAAGATTTGAATGCAAATCTTGACTGCAGTTTACTACCTTTGTGACTTTGAGTGAGCCCTCCCTCACTCAAAACAAAGTCAAGTGCAAGTCATGTCATTATTTCTGTGATGGTATGGTCTTCTTCGGCAATGAAGGATGAACACACACACACTTTGGGTGAATCACTTGAACTCTCTGAGACTCAGTTTGATCAGCTGTAAAAAATGAAGTCATTGGACTGGATGGCTGACAATCCCTCTGAATGCTGATTCTGTGATCCTATGTGAACACTGTGGTTTTGGTTTCAATTTGAGAATTGACTTTTCCAAACTAGGCTGGTGATGATTTTCTTTTTCACTCCAGCTTTAAGAAAGACTGGTAGCATCTCTGACTGAGGGGGCTTCTGAAGCACCTCCTGGGAAATTCTTCTAGCTTCCTCTATCTGACAAACAAATGAGCAGCCACCTCTGCTGGCACAGGCTACTCATCACACAGTTAAGCCAAAGAGAAGGAAAATGACACACATTGAGCTCATTCCCTGAGTCATAATGTTTGTTCCCCCTGCCTCCTCCACCATGTTCTGCCAGCATGGAATACTTGACACACACCCCCATCGCCAGTGAAGCCTTTACCTTCTGCTAAGTTATCCACCATGAAAATCCCCTTCCCCTCAAAGCCTTGTATATTGGGATATTGTTTTCCATCAGTAGAAATAACTATAATTATACCACCCCACATGGTACTGTATATACATGTGTGTGCATGTGTACACACACACATGCACATATAATTTTACATAACATATATATATGATGACATAGGAAAGATACAAAGTGATATGAGAGATTTATCCAATCAAAAGTCATTTATAGTTAGGGTGAACAGTGAAGACTTCATAGACGAAATTATGCATGAGCTGGCCCAAAGGAAAGAAGGAAGGAAAATAATTTAGCAGATATATCCTACATGGGATGATGGGGGTACTCAGAGAGACTAGCCCCTCTGATGTGAGAGCCTGCAGAGTCATTTCCAGCTGCTTGTCCACCTGCCACCAAGCTCCAACAAGCTGTTGTATGAACAGTGGCTACATACTCTGGTAAAAACCTTCTTGGCAGACAGGCTGAACCAGGTTAAGAGTAACCTCAAACCTGTTGGTGAATTAGGGGGATGTCTACCCTACACATGTGAAGACTTCCCCCAAGGGAATGGGGAATGAGTACATGAGAACAATTTGTTCCAATGGCCGGAAAGGCAGTTGAAACAGACGCTGTGGAGCCCTTAGAGCTTGGTCAGGCATCAGAGACACCAAGGTCATCCACTGCATTCTGGGCTACCACCAGTTGTCCTGACTTTTATCTTCTCACTGGATTTTGATGACTCTAGAAGAGAGTGAGACTGATGTCTTCGTGCGACTCTGTCTCACTTAAATCCAATTCACTCGCAAGTCAAGACATCATTTGTGATGTCCTTGGTCCTCTTCAAAGGATGAACAACACAAATAACATCTCCCGAGTGCAGTATAAACTTCATGAGGACAAGGAGTGGGTTTTTTTCAGAGGAGGGGAAGGGTGGTTGTTTTGGTTTTGTCTAGTATTCACAGTGACTAGCATATAGCAAATGCTTAATAAATGCGTACAGGATTGTATTAGACTGGTTGTGTGGGTAAGTGGTAGGTCCTTAATAAAATCTGAATGGATAAATGAAGAAATCCTGTGAAGGATCCTTCTCAATTTTGTATCTCTAATAAGCAGCATGGTGCAATAGAAAGAAATAGAAGACTTGAGTTTAACTCTGAGCTCTGTCCATTGTTATACACCTGGGGCAAGTTCCTTAACTTCTCTGAGCCTCAGTTCCTTTGTTTGTAAAAGAGAGATAAAAACAATATTCTACAGGATTGTTGTTAAAAAAGTACTTTGTAAACCTTAGAGCTCTTTAGAAATACAACCTTTTAATTTAAAATTTTAGCTTATTTTTCTTAATTACGTGTAAATAAAAGTTGTTACTTTTTAAATTTTGAGTTCCATATTTTCTCCTTCCCTCCTTTTCCCCTCCTTGAAAAGGCAAGCAATTTGATATATATTATACATATACAGTTGTGCAAAACACAGAAAGACAACCTTAATAGTTTAAAACTACACTAAGAGTTGTGAACCACTCATATATGCTGCCATTTTCTCTTTTAATCCACACTTGTGATTTAATTCAACTCCTCAGTGAGCAAATTTCCCCTGCTAGTGCAAATCAATGCCTTCTCTGAAACATCAAGTTATAGAGATTTGTCCTAGGGCACTGAGAGGCTTAGAGACTTGCCTGGACACAAAGTAATCAGTGTGTGTTTGAGGCTGGACTTGAACTTGGCCCTTACAAACCATTCCACTCTTATTATTCTCTGCAAATTTGTTGAGCATGCCTATTATTGTTTTCATACAAGTCATTGAATATTGGACCTGGAATTAAGAAGACCTGAATTCAAATACGGCCTCAGACACTTACTAGCTGAATGACCCTGGACAAGTCACTTAATCCTACTGGCCTCAATTTCCTCATCTATCAAATGAGATGAAGAAGGAAATGGCACCCTATTCCAGTTGCTTTGCCAAGAAAATCCTAAAATGAGGTCATGAAGAGTTGAACATGACTGCAACAGCTGAATAATAACAAACAAAAGTGTTTCCATGGATAGAGCAATGGACCTGAAGTCAGGAAGACCTGACTGAGTTCAAATCTGACTTCAAATGCTTAACTGGTATATGACTCTGAGCAAGACACAATCATTTTTACTTCAGTTTCTCTTTCAATAAAATGAGTATAATCATAACATTTATCTTTCAGGATATTGTGGGGATAAAAATGAGATATTTGTAAACGTTAAAGCACTATTAGCTGTTATGATGATGATGATGATAAAGATGATGGAGATGTAATGATGATGACATAATGAGTATATAAGACAAAAATGAAATAGTTCCTGCCCTCAAGGAGTTTAAATTCTACTGGATACACCTAAGGACTTATTAGACCACACAGGAGATTGGATAAGATTAGATGAAATTGACTGGCCCTCAACTAAAATCATGAAGGAGGATGCTCAGGCCTTGCCCTTTGAGTTCGACTCGCCAGACCAACAGTGGAATAGACCGACATTTTTCTCCTCTATCAAAGACTGCTTTCCAAGGGGCTGATGAACTAAATTTACATTGAAGTATCAATAACTGGTAAAGTTTAGTAATACTCCTCTGTAGGAAGATTTGCATTCTAACTCTGGACAAGCCTGAGGCTAAAAGAATAAAGTGTGTTATGGTACAATTTCAGGCATGAGCTGGAGCAGGGTGGGGAAGTTACCTTTTAGAGGCAATGGATGGAGCTGGTTCTTTTGGAATCATGATCACTCTGACGGTAATGGGCCCACTCCTGGATGAAATGAATGACAATGGGCAATGTAATTTTTAGGAGACTCTGATAATGAAACAAACTCCTTATTACTTTGGATCTGAATAGGAACAGAGCATCATAAATATTGAGGAAGAAGTCTGAAAGACAATTAAATCCGGTGCTCTAATTGTACAGATGAGGAAACTGAGGCACAAAAAGGTTAACGTGCCTATGGTCACTATTAGTCACTAGCTATGGATAGAATGTTGGGACTAAATTCAAGAAGATTCATCCTGAGTTAAATCTGGCCTCAGACACTTATTTCCTACATGAACCTGAGCAAGTCACTTAACCCCGTTGGCTTGAGTTTCCTCATCTGTCACGTGAGCTGAAGAAGGAAATAGAAAACCATTCCAGTATCTTTGCCAAGAAAAGTCCAAATGGGGTCAAAAAGAGTCTGAAAGACAACTGAACAACAACAAATAAGTATCTGAGGAAGGATTTTAACCCAGGTATTTCTGACCCCAAGTCCAGGGCCCTATCCATTTCACAATTCTGCATGGTACTGAGCCATGAATAGTTTTCTCCTTACAGTTAGGAGATTTATGCTTGTCCCCTAGAAGAAAAGGAAATGGACTTATATTACAAGAGAGGATTCAGGTGATACCTAAGAAAGAACATCCCTTTCAAGGTGAGAGGTGTGGGAATGTACCTTGCTCTGACTCTTGATGGATTATCCAAAGTCTATAGTTGTAGGATACAAAGAGTTCAGGTCAAGCCTATTTCAGCATGCCTGCCAGAGCATTCTCATTGGCCCTTCCCCTTCCCCTCAGGTTTGCCACACCCAACTGTGCTCTGGGTCCACATAGGCCTCTGACTCTCTATCACATGCTATGTGATAACCCATGATACATGAAAGACCACCCAGTTGCCTCAAATGCTTCTTAGACTTCAGACATAGAACATTGATGTCCCAGGGTAATGAAAGAACTTTTGTAGGTGATTTTGACCCTGTTGTCAATGACCTCTGATGAACTGTGGGAATGGGAGAGTTGCCAGAAGAGAGAGTCAGAGAGAGATTCTGTTCCAGTTTGCAAAAATAGGAGGAAAATGGGCTCTTAAAACTATAAACTGATGAGCTTAACATTGATTACTGGAAGAATTCTAAAAAGGATCATTAAAGGAAGGGTGAGCACTTAGAAAGGGAAATGACCACAGTAAGCCTATATGGGTTCACTAAGAATGAGTCATTCCAAACATTTCTTTTTTCATAGTTACTAGAGTAGTAGAGACAGGGACTGGACCTGAGATTTAATTAGTTGATGGAATTCCCAGGTGAGGAAACTCCCTTTTCTGATGCAAATAGGTACCTACTCTTCAACTGATAGTCCTGAAGAGATGCCTAGAGCCTAGAAGGACTTGCCCAGGGACAAACAACTAGTAGATATCAGAGACAGAACCTGAAGAAGCAGGAAGGCCTCCTGAGGGAGAGACAGGAGACAGCCTGTGCCAGGCATGGGAAACCACGACCACCACCTTTCCTCTAACCCTGAAGAAGATAACCTCAGACCTTGTATCCAACAGCCTCAGAATAGTCAAATAGTTCAGTATCAGAAATTGACAGGATTTTATCAGTGGAAATGTAATTAACTCAATGTATGTATGTGTTTTACTCTTGCACCCTAAAGACCATGGGATGTTTCTTTCTGCCTAAAACCTAGATGAGCTGTCTCCCTTAATAGATTGTAAGTTCCTTGAAAATGAGGACTGTTACTTTTCTATTTGTATCCCCACTGATTAGCACAATACACACATTAAGCACTTAATACATACTTTTTCATTTATTCATTCCTGACTTTGTAGCTGGATCTGTATTCACTACATCATGTGGCCTCTTAGAGTGGTTGATGTAATATGTTTGGATTTATTGTAGACATGGTATAAATATAGTGTAATTAGATTTAAGAGGGGTCTCTGATAAAATCTTTTATAATTTACTTGTGGACAAGACAGAGAAATATGGTATGAATCATAGTAGAGTTAGGTTATCTTGTTGAGTAACTGCATGCAGCAAGTGCTGATTAATGGATCTGGATTATCATGATGGAAGGATATTTCTATTAGTGACACATGGTTCAATTCAACAAACCCTTATTTAGTCCCTAAATGGCCAAAATACTATCATAAGGATCTTTCCCTAAATTATCTTGTTTAGACTTTATATGTTTACAGGTTATAGTATGTAACCCTCTTGAGGGTAGGGATTGTCTTCCTTCATTCTTCCTTTTTCTCCTTTTCTCTTTCTTTTTCTTTCCCTCCCTTCTTCCCTTGCTTTCTTTTTCCTCCTTCCTTCCTCCCTCCCTCCCTTTCTTTCTTACTTTCCTTCTTTCTTTCTCCTAGGACTTAATATTGTTCCTTGCACGTTTTTTTTGGTTGTTCAATCATTTCAATAATGTCTAACTCCACCCCTCCCACTCGCACTCCCACTCCCCACTCCAGTCAGAGGCTAGACAAGGGTTGGATCTTTGCTTAAAACCCAGTTGGGATTTTCTTGGCAAAAATCCTAGAGTGGTTTGTCATTTCCTTTCCCATTTCATTTGACAGATGAAGAAACTGACGCCAACAGGTTTAAGTAACTTGCACAGGGTCACACAGATAGTAAGTGTATGAGACCAGATTTGAACTCAGGTTTTCTTAATTCCAGGCCCTGCACTCTATCACACTGTGTCACCCAGCTGCCCATCTTTGCACACAGTAGTCACTTAAATACTTTCTGGATTGTCTTCTTTCTGCTGATTATTTTTAGTTTATTTGTTACGTAGTTTTTATACATAAATGTTTACAAATTGTCTTCCCCATCAGATTCCCCATCAATTTGTTGTCCTCCTAAGTTGTAGTTTGTCTAGTGTCCTATTGTCAGTTTGTATCTGAGGCTGACCTTGAACTCAGAGCTTACTGACTGGGAAGCTACCTCTCTGAATCCACTACAAGAAGTAGCCTGGCACATTATAGCTTAAATGCTTAGGAAACTTAATTGAATCGTCTCAAACTAAAAAAACTCCTTGCCTAACTCCTACCCCGACTCCCAAAAAGAATTCCCCTCATTTTGATATAAGGAAAAGGAGAAAAAGTGATGGAACTCAGAATATTGCTGAATTCCTTGTCTCCTCCCATCTCCTCCTTCTGGTCTCCATTCAATGACCTTATATCATGAGGAAAGGCCTGTCCTCCTTCCAAAGAGCATGCTATTAGCAAAGATCCAAGCCTTGTCCACCCTCCAACTGGAGTGGGGAGTGGGAGTGGGAGTGAGAGGGATGGAGAAACAGATTCTTATCCGTGTCGGCAGGGACACGGTGACCTAAGGGGCCTGGCTCAGTTTCCTGATTCACCTGAGTCACCTCCACTCTTCAGGGATATGAGAAAGCTCAGAGCTACAGCATTAGAGGCTGAGCCGAGTGCATATTCAAATTGGCGGGCTCAACCACCAATGGCAAGGCACCCGATCCATTAGCTAAGAACAAGCAGTAACACGTTTTAAGAAGGAACGAGGTCACGGAGCCCCTTCAGGGCTCTTCTTCCCCCTCCTCCCCTCCTCTCCTGGCATTCAGAGGCTCAGTATTATTTTAATTCTGAAGAGGTTACTTCAACCTAAGATTCTACAAAAGCAGCTTCCGTAAACTTGTGTTGTGTTCTCCAGTGACTGAATCTTCTCCCCCCCTCTCGCACCCCTCATCCCCTTTGCAGTCACTCCCTCGCCTGAAGGGCCCCAGAAAGGGATGGTTTGACCCTCTCTGTCTAATACTTTCTCCCGCCACTTCAAAAGCTGATCCTGGTGCTTTGAAAAGAGTCATCTCCTCACTGTCACCATCATAGCGCCGTCGCCCTCCCCAAATTGTCATTTCTTTCTGTATTTTCACTCATGCACATGGCATTGCCCCCTCTTTCCCTCAGTCTTTTAAAGACCTAACCTCCCTCCTCTTCATCCATCCAATTTTTCAAAGAACTAGTTCAAAGTCCACCATGAAGTCTTCCCTGCTAATTCCAGTCAACAATGATTAATCCCCTTCTAGAACAATATAAATTATATATTATCTCTTATATTTTAGCACTTGGTCATAGTCTTTTATGTCATTTTCCCCAGTATTATTGTAAACTTCTCAGAGCAGAGACTTGTTCATATACAGTGAATCTGTGCTCCAGTGACTCTGTTCCACTAGATAAAACTCTCCATCACCCCGCCCCAGGCATTTTCAGTGTCCCTCATGTGGGGAACTCTCTCTTTTCTCATCTGTTCCCCTTGGTTTCCCTGGCTTTCTTCAAGTCTCATCTCAGGTTCCATATCCTGTAAGTAGCCTTTCCTGGTCTTACTTAATCTTAGGGCCTTCTCTCTGTGGAATATCCCAAACATCTTCTATATATCTTGCTAGCACATAGTTAGTGGTATTTTGTCTGGTTGGTTCTGTGAATAAATGGTTGGGCCCGGAGTCAGAAAGACCTGTGTTCAAATGCAGCCTCCGATGACTACTGACGATGTGATCCTGGGCAAGTCATTTAACCTCTGTTTCAGGTGATTTCTTCATCTGTAAAATGGGGACAATAATAGTACCCGTCTCCCAGGATTGTTGAGAGAATGAAAGGATATAATTGTAAAGCATTTAGCGTAGTGCCTCGTAAACAGTATGTGCTATGTAAATGTTCGTTATTATTTGCTGTCTCATCTGCGAACTGTGGACTCCCTGAGAGCAGAGACAAATCCCTTAATCTCCACTGGCTTCAGTTTCTTCAGCCTAATTGCAATTTAAGGGTTATATCTCTAAATATCCAACCCTATCATCCTTATTCCTACTCCCTGAGGGTCCCTGAGGGGCCACAAACCCATCAGTGAGTTAGAGAAGTGTCTACCCCAAGCATGTGAAAATTTCCCCCAGCAGAATGGGAACCATTTGTTCCAATGGCGATGAAAGTAACTGAAGCAGGTGCTGTGGAGGGCTTAGAGCTTGTTCAGGCATTGAAGACCCCATGGTCATCCACCGCATGCCAGTCTTTTATCTTGCCATTGGACTTTGATGACTCTGGAAGACAGAGTGAAGCTGATGACTTTGTGAAACTCTGCCTCACTTGGCGAACAAATAGCAATAACTCCTACTGCTGCATTATCTAGCTCTTACTCTGTCATCTCTATCAAGATAGAACTAGATTTTTCCACAGGTTTTCTCTTCCTAATAATCCTTCGCTCAGGTTGATAACAAGATGAGTTCATGTTTTCCCAAACATACACTAACTCCAACCATCAGAAACTGCTCATGGGATTAAAAATTCACAATGGAAAATCCCCAATGCATAATCCCAAAAGTGTAAAATGAAGATCCATCTGTGACAAGAGCATCAGTCATGATCTAATTGTTACAGCTCTGTCAGGAAGTAGCATGCTTCATTATCTAACCTCTGGAATTGTGGATGCTCATTGTATTCATCATGGTTCTTACAGCTTTCCAAGTTGTTTGGTTTTTATAGGATTGTTGTTATTGTATAAATCGCTCTCCTGGTTTGTTCATCAGCTCATAAGAAACCTTTAAAATTGTTCATTTTTATGGTATTAATGTTATAGCTCACTTCACGCTGTGTCAGTTCATATAAGTCTTTCCATGTCTCTTAAAAATCATCTATTTCCTCATTTCTTACAAGAAAAAAGCATTCCAGTATATTCAAATACTACAGATTTTATGGCCATTCTTCAGTTGATGGGCATCTCTTTAATTTCCATGGTTTTGCCATAGTAAAAAGAGCTATGATGGCTACTTTTGTACATATGAGACCTTTTTCCTGTTTCTTTAATCTTTGTGGGTATAGCTGGTCAAAGGACATCCGTTGTTTAGTAACTTTTGGTATATATTCCAAATTGCTCTCCAGAATGGTTGTATCTATTCACAGGCCCAACAGTAGCAATCAATATACCTGTTTTCCCATATCTCCTCCAGCATTTGCCGTTTTCCTTTTTTGTCAGCTTAACCAATATGATGGGTGTGAGGAACCTCAGAATTGTTTTAATCTTCGCTTCTTATTATTAGTAATTTATAGCAGTTTTATATGGCTGCAGATCACTTGGATTTCTTCTCTTCAGAACTATCTGTATTCTTTGACCATTTATCAATTGGTGAATAATTCTTAGTCTTATGAATTTGAATCAATTCCTTACATATCTTGGAAAAGAGACATTTATCATAAAAAATTTGCTGCAAAGTTTTCCCCCGGTTAGTTGTTTCCCTTTTAACCTTAGCTTTTTTAGATATGTTTATACAAAAACTTTTTAATTTTATGCAATCACTATTATCCATTTTATCTTCTATGATCTTCTTTATCCCTTGCTTGGTTATGAATTTTTCTTCTATCCATACATCTAAAAGGTAATTTTTCCATGTTTCATAAACTTATTTATTAATGCAATTATTTGTTTAAAATCTCAAAATCCAATAAGTAAAATAAAAAAATCTCTTTGTAAGGTATATATACATGCATATATACAAATATATAGACACATGTGCATATGTATGTGTGTGTTCACATAATATGTGTGTAGGTATACATATACACACATAAAACTTATCAAGATTAGATTTATTTGTTGAGATACTTGCTAGATGTACATATAGTTGTGTATATATAATATAAATATATACACACATAGATATGTATTTATTGATGTGATTATATATAATATAGGCATGTGTATATATATATATGTAGATGTAGATATAGATATGTACATATACATATACATAATGTCATTATCTAATTGACCTTGTCATAAGGCTGGTCCTATATGTGATTTTTAATTGGTTTTACTTTTTTATTCTTTATTTATTTTTAAGATCCTTTTCTTTTTAAATTAAATCCCTCCCACTCCCCTTCCCCAATCTCCGAGAAGGCAAGCAATATGAATCATGCATGTGAAATCAAGCAAAGTGTATTTCTATATTAGCCATATTTTTTCAAAAAGAAAATTTTTAAAAATGAGAATATTGTACTTCAGCTTGCACTCAGAATTCATCAGTTCTTTTCTGGAGATGGATAGCATTTTTTCATCATATGTCCTTTGAAACTGTCTTGGACTATTGAATTGACCAAAGTCGTCGTCTTTCACAGTTTATCATCATTGCTGTGCACAATGATCTCTCAGTTCTTCTCCTTCACTTTTTGTTAGTTCATATTGGTCTTGCCATTTTTTTTTTCTGAAGTCACCTTCCTCATCATTTCTTATAATACAACAGTACTCCATCATAATCATATGCCACAATTGATGAGCATCCCCTTGATTTTCAGTTCTTTGCCAACATAAAAAGAGCTGCTATAAATGCAATTGTATATGTAGGTCCTTTTCCTTTTTTTCTCCATGGGATACACACTTAGTAGTAGTATTGCTGGATCAAAGAGTATGTACCGTTTTATAGCCCTTTGGGCAAATATTCAAATTGTTTTCCAGAATGATTGGACCAGTTTACTATTCCAGCAGTAGTTCATAAGTATACCTGTTTTTACCTCATCCCTTCCAGTATCTGTCATGTCAGATAGGTTAAGGTGGTACCTCAAAGTTGTTTCCATTTGCATTTTTCTTACCAATAGTGATTTAGAGCATTTTTTCATATGACTATAGAAGCTTTAATTTCTTCCTCTGAAAACTACTTGTTCATATCCTTTGATCATTTGTCAATTGAGGAATGGCTCTTATTTTTTTTAATTTGACTCAATTCTATACTCAGTATATATTTGAGAAATGAAATCTTTATCAGAGAAACTTGCTGTAAAATTTTTTTATACTACTCCATTGTTTATGGTACCTTTTAGCAAAATGTAGCTTTCCTGATCATCTCTTTTAATTAGTTCTGTTTTAGCTTTTGCTTTGTCTGAGATCATGATTGCTACCCCTGCCTTTTGTACTTCAGCTGAAGTATGGTAGATTCTGCTCCAGCCCTTCAGTGTAACTCAGCATGTGTCTTTGGTTTCTAGTGTGTCTCTTGCAATCAACATATTGATGGATTCTGATTTCTATCCATTTTGGTATTTGCTTCCATTTTATGGGTGAGCTCATCCCATTCCCATTCACAATTGTGATTATTAACTCTGTGTTTCCCGCCATACTATTTTCTTTTGCTTCTTCCACTCTCTCTCTCTCTTCATGCCATACCTCCTCAAAAGTCTATTTTACTTCTAACCACTGCTTCTTTTAATCTTCACTCCCTTTTATGACCCTCCTCTCTTTCTTTATCCCTTCCCTTTTCTATTTTCCTACTGAGTAAGTTACATTTCTATACACAACTGAGTGTGTATATATTCTTACCTCTTTGAACCAATTCTGATGAGAGTGGGATTCAGGCATTGCCTGCCCCCCTCCCAATTTTCCCCTCCATGGTGAAAGCTCTTCTTTGGTGCTTCTTTTATGTGTGACAAATTTCCCTATTCTGCTACTCCCTTCCACCTTCTACCCATGCATCTCTTTTTCTCACTTTTTCCTTTTTTTATTTTGGAGATTATAACAACATAATCAACCCATACCCATGCCTTCCATCTATGTAAACTTCTTTTAGCTGCCTAATAATGATGAATTTCTTAGGAGTTCCATGTCATCTTCACATAAAGGAATGTAAATATTTAGTTTAATGTAAACAAGTAATTTAACTATATTAAGTCCCTTATGATTACTCTTTCATGTTTATCTATCTATACTTCTCTTGAAGTAGGTCACCTAGGTGACTCAGTGGATAGAGCGCTGGGGCAAGGAGTCAGGAAGACTCATCTTCCTCAGTTCAAATATGGCCTCAGACACTAGTTGTGTGACCTGGGGAAAGTTATTTAACCCTCTTTGCCTCAGTTTCCTTATCTGGAAAATGAATTGGAGAAGGAAATGGCAAACCATTCCACTATTCCAGTATGTCTCTTAAGAAAACTCTAAATGAGATGGCAAAGATTGGACACAACAAAAACAACTCAACAACAAGAAACTTCCCTTGAGTCTTCTGTCTGAATGTCAAATTTTCTACTCAGCTCTGGTCTTTTCATCGGGAATGCTTGAAAGTCCTTTATTTCATTAAATATCAATTTTCTTCCCTGAAGGAGTACACTTATTTTTGCTGGGGAGATGATACTTAGTTGTAATTCTAGCTTCTTTGCCTTCTTGAACATGATCTATTAAATCTTGTGTGATCCTGACTGTAATTCCATGTACCACTCTTATCGCTTTCTTTAATTCTTCCAGTAATTCTTGTTGGGCTTGGATCCAATTAACATTTTTGATACTTTATTTTTGGTAGCTTTTTCACATTGTTGTCTTCTGAGTTTGTCTTGGTCTTCCCACAGTAGCTTTTTATGGTCAAGTTCTTGTTTTGTTATGGTCTGCTCATTTTCCCAGCCTATTTCTTGATTTTGAACTTTATGTTAAAGTTGCATTCTGCTTACCTGGGGGTGGGGAAGCACTGCCCCCAGGCTTCAAGTTTTTCATGCTGCTGTTTTCAGAGCTAGTTCCAGAGGTCTGAAAGTTTTGGCACTTTTAAGGTGATCTAATCCTGAGAGATGTATCTTCACTGCCTTCACCTTCTTCCCTATCTTTGCTCTAATCTTTACTAAGGAAAGGTCCCTGATCTCCTGCAGCTGTACATGCTAGTCTTCTTCTTTACCTTGGAACTGCAACCAGGGCTTCTATTCCCTTGTTAGGGAATACCAGTGCTCCTCTCTGCTTTGGAACTGCGACCCATTGCTAAGATCAGGAACCTCTTCACAAAAATCATATTCCCAATGGCATGCTGTCCAGCAGTCCCTGAAGATAGATCTGAGAACATCCTTGAAGAAGAACATTATGCAGGACCTGCTTATAGGAATCACAACAGCTCTCCATTTCTGGAACCCAGATCAGCTGGATGACATTGTTCCTAACAGACTGTGCCAGCCTCCTCCTCATTTACTTGCTTTTCTACATCTGGGTACCTTCTCCTACATCTTCTTCATGCATCTTCTACAGGGCACACCCAGTAGCCCCCTGGTGACACATACATCCATGCCCTTAATAAAAACTTCTCTCTATGGTGTTAATGCCAGTGTTGCTTGGCTGTGTAACGTCCCCTTTCTAGAAAGGAGTTCAGTGTCAATGAGCCAAGATTTAGTTTATTACCTCACACTTTGGTGTGAGCCTTGAACTCAGGGAAGCCAGTAGACTGGAACAAGGGTAAAAACTGGTACCTCTCATTCCCTCTTCTTTCTAGTAGGACAGGTGGACCAGGTAGGAGATGGCAATTGGGGAGGACTAGAAAAGCTACCTTTTTCTGTATAATCTAATACCTTGCCAGCACAAAACAAGGGTGATTTTGTTTTTTGGCTGTTTCTCCTGGCACATAATTGGCTGTTTCTCTTGGCTTGCACATAGTGAGTGATTAACAATTATTTGTTGACTTGAATCTCTTTTCTTCTGTTCTCCAGATCCAATCCCCTACTCTCCCTCCTCTACTCCTACTCCCACACCATGACATTGTTATAATGAGGAAGACACAGCTGACTGTGTCCAACCAGGCAAGACCAACAGTCCCTTCCGCAAAGCTAGCTAGGTTTCCTCCAACAGGGATCAATTATTAGCACAGCCAGAAAGAAGAGGAATAAGCACTGGACTGAAAATATAGTCACAGAAAAGTTAAGAGTGGGGGGATCCCCCAAAATTTAACTGTTTGAGTCAACCAAATGAACAAGATGTAGATGGAGGTCATGAAGTGAATGAACCAAACTAGGCTTAATGGACAGGCACCTATGGGATATGATTTGAGGGGTGCCAGGAAAACTTCTTTCCCCAGAATATCTCCAAAATCTCAATACAATAGTCAGTCCTGTGGATGAAGGCATCATCTTCCCCTAGGCCCTTGAAAAATGCAAATAGTGAGGCAGCATGATACGATACAAGGAACACTGGACTTGTAATAGGAAACACTTGAGCTCAAGTTCCAGTTCAAACAATTACTAGCCTCTGTGAATGTGGCAAGTCACTCATCACTTTGGGGCTCAGTTTCCTCATCTGTAATTTGAAGGATTTGGACTAATCTCTAAAGTCCTTTTTCACTCTGCTGAAAATGCTATATGTGGATCCAGTCTAACATTGTTTATCACATTAGTCTGGAAACTAAAGATCGAGGTCTGAAGTGGTCAAAGGCCTTCTATTCTGATGAGTGGAGAAGGCATAGAAAGGCCAAGAACATAGAGCATGGGAATTTATTGGGGAGACCGGAAACCTGAAGAAAGTGTCACCATATTGTAGGAGAAAGGGAGGGCTGGGGAGCCAGAAGGCATCTGGGAAGAGGGTATGGTTAGCTGGAGGGTGCAGTGGATAGAGCACTGGGC
This sequence comes from Potorous gilbertii, assembly GCA_028658325.1. Lineage (NCBI taxonomy): Eukaryota > Metazoa > Chordata > Mammalia > Diprotodontia > Potoroidae > Potorous > Potorous gilbertii. Next base: position 256,697,995 of record CM053771.1, read on the forward strand.
CTGGAGTCAGGAAGACTTGAATTCAGATATGACCTCAGACACTTACTAGCTATGTGACCATGAGCAAATCATTTAACCTTTATATGCCTCAGTTTATTTAACTGTGAAACGAGTATGATAATAGCTCTTACCTGCCGAGGTTGTGGGGATCAAATGAGATAATATTTTATGTACTTAGCAGAGTGCATACATAGTAGGAGCTTAATAAATGTTTGTTTCCTTCTGCCATCATCTTTCTGCCCTGACTCCTCATTCACCTTCCAAATGGATAACCCCTCCAGGCTCCCCAGAAGCCCTGTCCTCTTTAAAGTCCCATCACTCTATGATTCTACTATTCTCCTCCTAGGAGGGCAACTGGGTCCTGTCTGAGCCAGAAGCTGAAGATTCCATTATCACTTTCATTGAACCAACTCTAATCCAGGAGGAGGAAGAGATGATTAGGAATCCCCTCCCCCATGCAGGTGGCTTGGGGATTACATTTCTATTTTAGAAAATAGAAATCTGTCCAAATTCCCTGAAAGTAAAGAGGAGAAACTAGGAGACAAGATTTGGCTATAGGGACACCGCAGATGTTAACAAATCAGGCTGGCACCCCTCTCCACAATTGTCTCTGTCCCAGGCACTCCACCATCCTGGCCGTGTAGCTACTGCATTCAAAACGAACATGCATACCTCCTCCACTCCCACAGGTACTGTTATTTTCCCTGTACCACATCTGCTTAGAGCCCAGGGAATGGACTGGTGACTGGTTAAGCTAATCCCTGCTAACGTGTTAACAGGAAAGGGTTAGAAAACAAGACAGAGATATTGTTTCTGGGAGATGGATGCAAAAGTGAGTCTTTTCTCTGGTCCCCAAGAAAGGAGTGACTGGGAGTGGAGTCAAAAAAACCTTGGTTCCAATCAAATTGTGACTCTGCTGTAGACTACTACCTGAGTGACTTTGGGCAAGTCCTCAATCTCTCCGGGTCCCAGTAAATTGTCTGTAGAATGAAGGGGGTGAACTATATTATCTTCCAGCTCTGCCGTTATGAAGAGACAAGAAAATGCACCTCTTTCCCTTCTTTGCAAAGGTGGGATACCATGGGTGTGAAACATTGCATATACTGTCAAACTTATTTGATGTGTTTATTATACATCTCTTCTTCAGTTACTCCCAATTCAGCATTCAAAGGTTTCAAGTTGGGACCCCAGAAGGAATATTACTTTTAGGTTCAAGGTGCTCCCAAAACTATATAGCCCAAGTGTCCTTTCATTTTAATTTTAAGTGCACTTTCCTTTATCAGTCAGTGGACCCAATTAGGGCAGCTGGGTGGTGCAGTGCTGGCCTGGAGTCAAGAAAACTTACCTCTCTGAGTTTAAATCTGACCTCAGATACTTACTAGCTATGTGACTGGTTAAGTCACTTAACCCTGTTAGCCTCTGTTTTTTCATCTGGAAAAATGAACTGGAGAAGGAATTGGCAAACTACTCCAGTATTTTGGCCAAGAAGACCCCAAATGTGACTAAAATGACTGACCAAAACCAGATGTAATTAACTCAAAATAAAGCATTTACTCAAATTATGGTTAAAAAAGTAATTGTACAACATTTCTCTGATAAATCTGGGTTTCACTCTGCCACAAATACATAGTCAGTGGGAAGAATAGGCACAGGCACACATTTAAGAAGCACATATGGCCAGGTTGCCTCATGTCCCTGGAGTTACAGGACTCTGATGTTCTTTCTTTTGTCATTGTATCTTCACACTGTAAGTTACAGCATCTCTGCTGGATAAGCTACTCACCAGAGCTCCCTGACCCTGTTCCTCTCCACAGCTCAGCTCCCTCTTGTCAACTGTAATTCCTAAAACTTGGTTCTGCTTTGTAAAGGTCATTAAGGGTGTGGCCTATCTTTGACCTTGATCTTAGTCAAGACCTAGTTACTTTCTAATTTACTTCTTCATACTTTATAGAGGAGTAACAGAGAATAGATGTTTAACAAATTAATACCTTGTTGTCTCCATCATCTCCCTCTTGCATATTTTCATAAACAAGGTTTGATCTGAGGTGTCTCAGTCAAGTCTCTCCCATCCCCACCACCCTTATGACAGTTAATTTCGCCAAACTGCTTTTCCCCCTTCCTTTTAAAAATTTTTACTAGAAGGGATGGTGCTTGGATAGAGAAGGGGAAAGAGGAACACTTGGAAAGGAAGATTATCTTTAAAAAAAAGACATTACTAAAGATTCTTTTAAAGTTTGAGTTGAGTAGCAAGGTTCTGTTTCAAGTTTGTCTGTGTCCTATCTGGTACTTTGGACAGGGCTTTGAAGCCCCAGATGACCATCTATGCAGTCTAACAAAGTAGGAGCTCGAGAATAGAATGTTAGGGCTGGGAAGACCCTAAAAGATCATCTAGTTCGACCTTATCATTTTACAGAGGAGTAAATTAAGACCTAGAAATAAATGACTTGCCCAAGGTCATACAATGTGTATAGTGAAAGAGCCAGGACCAGGCTCATAAATTCATACATCTAGAGCTAGAAAGAACCTCAGAGACCATCTAGTCTAATATCTTTCATTTTGAAGAGAAAGAAACTGAGATCCAGGAAGGTCACTTTGCCTAGGGTGACACAGGGTCTAGATTTCAATCCAGACTGGAACTCAGGTCTCCTGACTCCTAGTATTTCTATTTATTATCATAACACTTTGAGTTTTAACTTTAATGGTGTCAGTTTTAGTCACTAGTGCAGTGGCTCCTCAAATTACCAGGTAAGCTGTTGCTTATTTTACCTATGCCCATTAGACCAGCCCTGGTGGCAAATTATGATAATGAACCAAAAGATGACTCAGGGCTGGAGCTGAGAAACAAAGCAAAAGATTCTGAGAGACAACACCTAACTCAGAGAAGTGTAGGGTTGGTAGGTCGAGGTCTAGAGTGAAACATTGCTCTAATGTTTCAGAACCCAGTGTCTTCACTCCCAGGACAAGGGGTTTCCTACTTCTTAACACTGTCTTATTGAGAAGGAAAGAGGTTCTATGTACTTAGGCTGAAGTTGGAATCTTAGGAGATTGTTTTAAGACCAGAGATATCTATTGAATTTCCCACTTTCCACTGAGTGTAAATTCTAAACACTGTGATTATTTGCTTTTTATATTCCTTCCTTTCTTTTTTTACTCTTCCTTCTTTTTTATCCTTCTTTTCCTTCCTTCTTTTTTCTTCCTCTTGTCCTCCCTTCCTTTTCCTTCTTTTCTCTTTCCCTCTTTTCTTTTTTATTCTTCCCTCTCTTGTTCTTCTTTCCTTCCTTTTCTTCTTCCTTCCTTTATTTCTTTCCTTTTTTCTTCATTGTTTCTTTTTCTTCCTTCTCCTCTTGTTTTTCCTTTCTTCCTTCCTTTTCCTTCTTTCCTTCTCCCTCCTTCCATTTCTTTACTTCTTTCTTCTCTGTATTCTTTCTTTTTTCTTTCTCTTCCATCTTTTCTTCCTTTCTTATTCCTTCCTTCTTCCTTCCTTTTCCTTCTTTCCCTCTTCTTTCCTTTCTTTCCTTCCTTCCTTCTTCTTGGGTGTCGTTATTTTAATGTCACTTCTAGATATAGCTGATATTCACCCAGTGGGCCTTCAGTGAACATATCTAACAGTACATGCAACATTTGCACCCACATCTCCAGGGATATGATAAAAAGTCCATCCCTTCACCTTTTCTCTGTGACCAAGATTGGCCAATATCATTACACAGTACTCATCTTCATTTTAGTGTTCATTTACATTATTTCAGACATTGTATATATTGTCAGGGTTTTGATTACTTTGCCTAATTTTTTCTCTGAATTTTCTATAGTTATTGTGTCTTACAAAGTAATTTATTCCACTACATTCATATCAGTAAATAAATATTTGTTAAGGGCCTACTATGTGCCAGGCACTGGGCTAAGTGCCACAATTAATTCAACTATTCTCCAATCAATGGGTAAACACTTTGTTACCATTACTGTAACCACAAAAAAAGACACTATTTTCAAAGGATGGGTTTTTGGACATGATAAATATGGGGGCAGTGAAGAGAAAAGAAAGTGGATGAGACTTCTAGGGCTGAGACAGAGAAGCACTTGGCTGAGCTCTCCCAACATTTCCCTGCACACAACTTTAAAATAATGCCTCCAATTGATCCTGGAGTGGTAGAACCAATAAAAGTTCAGTGAGACCCTCTCCCAGCCCAAGACAATGTAGAAAGTTGGAGAGAGAGTCCTGTGACATGGAAGAGGAGGCTAAGCCAGAGCCCAGGTGCATGAAACACTAATGGTGTTACTAAGTGGTGGTGGCAGAAGTAGAAGCAGCTTTGGCAGATTTCAAGCCAGAGATGGTAAGGGTGACTGGTCGGAAACAGATTACATAACACCCCTGTGCTTGCAATGAGGCAGGACCAGATGCTGTTTCTCAGCTCTATTACCTATATCGATTTCTGGGTCATAGCTCCAGAGCAGGCAGGAGCACTTTCTCTCAAGAGAGTGGAGACCCTGAGGGACAGTATCACTTCCAGCCACACAGGGATCCTCACGAACAGTAACAATTACAGTCCTAAGGGATTAGGGGTCCTTTTGGTTAAGAATCAGAGCACTGACCAACAGAGCAGTGACCATACCTTTTCCCAGATCACACCACATTGGAAGCACCAAAAATTTCCAAAGCCCCAGAACTAGCTCTGAAAACAAAAGCATGAAAAAGCCTAAAGCTTAAGACAGAGTTGCTCCCCATCCCACACCAGGAACAGAGACCAACATTAACATAAAGTTCTAAATCAAGAAATAGAGTGATAAAAATAACAAAATTTGTCTAGAAGAATAAAAGGTCAAGAATATCAGGGAAAGCAACCAAAAAATGTTAAGGAAGGTGGCTTAGTTGTACCACATCTCATACTGCATTACAAATCAGGAATCATCAAAACTATTGTACTGGCTAAGAAACAGAGTGGTAGATCAGTGGAATAGACTGGGTATACAATACATAGTAGTAAATAGCCATAATAATCTAGTGTTTGTGTTTGATAAACACAAAGATCCAGACATTTAGAACAAGAACTCACCATTTGACAAAAACTACTGGGAAAACTGGAAAGCAGTTTGGGCAAAAACTAGGTATAGACCAACATCTCAAACTATATACCAAGATAAGGTCAAAATGGGTACACTATTTAGACATAAGGAAGCAGGGAATAGTTTACCTGACAGATCTATGTATAAGAGAAGAATTCATGATCAAAGAAAAGAGAGAGAGCATTATGGGATGCAAAAGGAATAATTTCAGTTACATTAAATTAGAAAGGGTTTGCATAAACAAAATTAATGAAGCCAAAATTAGAAGAGCAGAAAACTGGGAGAAATGTTTTTGCATGAAGTTTCTCTGAGACAGCCTCATTCCTCAAATATACAGGGAACTGCGTCAATTTTCTAAAAATAAGAGCCATTCCTCAGTTGATAAATGGTCAAAGGATAGGAACAGGTACTTTTCAGAGGAAATCAAAGCTATCAATAGATGATGGAAAAATTATCTAAATCATTAGTGATTAGAGAAATACAAATTTAAAAACTTGTTAAGAGACATCTCACGCCTGTCAAATTGGCCAACATGACAGAAAAGGGAAATGAGAAATACTGGAGAGGGTGTGGAAAAATGGCTCACTACTGCACTGTGGGTGGGATTGTGAACTGATTCAACCATTTCAGAAAATAATTTGAAGCTGTGCCCAAAGGGCCATAAAACTAGGCGTGCACTGGTAGATTTGTATCCCAAAGAAATCAAAGAAAAGGGAAAAGGATATATTTGTACAAAAATATTTATAGTGACTCTCTTCTGGTGGCAAAGAATTGGATATTGAGGGGATGCTCATCAGTTAGGGAATGGCTGGATAAGTTATAGTATGTGATTGTGATGGAATATTGTTGTGCTATCAGAATGACAAGCAGGAAGCTGTCATAAAAACCTGGGAAGACTTTGTATGAGCCGATGCAACTTGCAGTGAACATTATACACAATAATAGCCATACTGTAACGATTATCAACTGTGAAACTTAGCTGCTCCGACCAATACAACGATCCAAGAAACTTCCAAAGGACTCATGACGAAAAATGCCGTCCACCTCCAGGGAGAGAACCCTGAATACAGAGGGAAGCATATTTTTAATGATTTATTTATTTGTATTGTTTTATTTAGTTTTTCTTTTGCATTGTGGCTAATATGGAAACATGGTTGACATGACCTTACATGTAAAATTTAAATCAAAGTGCTTCCCTTCTCAAGGAAGGAAGAAGGGAGAAGGGAGAGAATTTGGAACTCAAAATAGTTTTTTAAATGAGTGTTTAAAAAAAATTATATGTAATTAAGACATATTCAACAAAATAAATATAATTTTTAAAATAAAAAAAAGATGAGTCTTCCTTTAGTGACTTTAATCTCTTGCCTTTATTTCTAACTGGGTACATGAAACTATATGGTACAGTATAAAGAGCTAGATGTGGAGTCCAAGGATCTGTGTTCAATGTTTTCTGCTTCTTACTTCATGTATGACCTTGATAAAATCATTTCCCCATGCTGGACTTTGATTTTCTCATCTGTAAAATGAGAAAGTTGGACTACATAATAATCTAGGAGGAGCCTCCTACCTCAAAATTCTATGGTTCTATTCCAGCGTATATCCCCTTCTCCACCACTGCTACCACCACTTTCCCTCCCCCATGCCTTTCCCTCTAAATTTCTTGCCCCTTCCTCTCTTACTTCCTTTCACTACCACCATAATCCCCCCCAAAACGAAAGAGTTTTTTTGCCCTATAGCAGTCCCTGAATAAATACGCAGTTGCACATTTAAGAAGCTAAAAGGAAACTTTTTCTGATCCTTCATGATTCCAGAAACACTTTTAGAGCAGGGTATTTGGCATTGGTGGTTTCATGGAGCAAATGTGTTAGAGATGGGCACAGGACACAGAATCATTTATGTCCTATTCACTTGGAAGTAGTCATTGGCAGGAAACATATGTCTTCAAAGGAGAGTCCCAGAAGGCTGGTGGGTAATAAACTCCCACAGCTTCCTTCCCTCTTCCCCCTTGCTCTGGGTATGGAATCCACTGATTCAAAGCAAGAAGGGACCAAGGGGTCACAGTTTCTCCATGATGACAGTAGGGATTTATGGAGTCTGATCCAAAGTGTAGAATTATATCAAAAATAGGATAAACTAAGTTTATAAATTAAATTCCTTTTCAAGGGCTGGGGTACTATGGACTCTCATAATGAACTGGACAAAATTAACTTTAGCTCTAGCTGTAGTAGATGTTTATGCAATTAGGAATGACCAGAAGATTGCCCTGTCCCTAAATATGCTCTGGATCTCGGCTAAAATGATTGAGGACAGCAAAGTGGCACAGTGGTTACAGGTGCTGGACTTGGAATCAGGAAAATCTGAGTTTAAATCCTACCTTACACATTTACTTACAGGGTGATCATGGGCAAGTCACTTAACTTATCTCAGACTTAGTTTCCTCATCTGCATAGCGAAAATAATAACAATGGCACTTACCTCACAGTTTGTTACAATGACCAAATGAGGTAATGTACATGAAGTGCTTTGCAAACAAAGGACTACATAAATATGAGCTATTATTATTAGTTATTACTGATTTTGTTACTTTTCCCGGAATCCTAGCAATTAGAGATTGCTCTGGGTTAATAAGCCCTTCCTTTAAAATGAAAATGTTCATGGGAAAATTAGAAATTGTCAGCCATTCATACTCTAAGATGAATTAGCCAGAGGATTTCAGCTTCTTCCTGACAGCTAGTTGAGATTACATGGTTCCTTGGAATGTTTAGGAAAAGGGGAAGGTGAAGGGAAAAGGTACTTTTGGAGCATAGGGCTAGCTTGAATGAGTTTTCGAAGGTAGGGGCAGTGGAGAAACTTTCACAAGTAATGGTGGAAAAGGCACACTGACTACCCCACCCTGCCCCAAAATAAAATTAGTGCACTCACCTATAACTCTGATTCATCAGATAGCCATGACTCATGGAAAGGGGTTCCCAAATCAGGAAATATCTCCCTGCCATACCCAGATGATAAGGGGCAAGTGCAACATAGGATAAAAAGGGAACTTGATGGAGGGAATTAGAGAGAAGGAGTATTCAGGCTGGGATTGGGGTAACTATGAAAGGCTTCTTGAGTAAGATGAGTTTGGAGCTGGATTTTAAAAGGGGGAATACGGTTAAGGAAATAGGAGAGTAGTTTAGATGTAAGGGATTATATGAAACTGTTTGGGTCAAGAGGGTCTATTTCATCTACTGCCTCCTTTATCCTTCCCCACCTTCACTCTACATAGATATATACACATATATGTACATCCATTCCTGCATACATATGTGTGTACATATATCACCTATCTCCTGCCTCAGGAAAGAAAAAATAATCATCTCAAAATCACAGAGAATCCATTCTTCTTCAATGGGTAGGGGTACAGAATGACTTAATATGTAATCCCTTAGGATTCTCAGGAAGCAAATGTCTATAAGAACTGGACAAATCAGCAATGTACCTCATTATTATTGAAATAATAGTAATCCACATTTATATAAGCAACTCAATATTTAAAAACTCTTTTCTTTCACAAATCTAGAAGGTTTACAATACAGATATTATTGCCACTTTGCAGATGAGGAAACTCAAAGACAGAGAAGTATAAATCACTGGCCCTAAGTCACAGAGCTGATATGTATTGAAGTTGGGATATGAGATATGAGAACCCATTGTACATCCAATGATTTCTACTATACCATTCGGCCTCTCTTTAATTCTTTCAACAAACATTGACTTCATACTTATTAAATACTAGGAACTGGGGACACAAAAAATAAAAACAAAACAATTCATTCCCTCAAGGAGCTTATGTTCTATGAAGGGAATCCACATAAGTAAATTAGAGATAGCCTGAGAAGACTGAGGGCAAGTTGAGATAATATAAAAGGTGCCTCCTAAGCTCTACCTGGGAGGAAAATAAGGATTCCAAGGATAAGGAGGGAATGCATTCCAGGAAGGAAGGACAGCCTCTATAAATGCATTGAGGTCAAAAGTGGCATGTTGAATTTACAAAATGGCTAGTAAATATTTGTCTGGAAATGGTATGTGAAGGGGAATAATATGAAATAAGTCCACAAATGGAGTTTTCCGAGGACCTTAAATGCCAAATTGAGATTTTTATATTTTATCCTAAAAGCCATAGGGAGCCACTATAGGTCTTTTTGAACAGTGGTCTGGCATGATCAGACCTGTGCCTGAAAGATTATTTCTGAAGCTTTGTAGAGGAGGATTAGAGAAAGGAGACATACTAAAAGCAGGGAGACCAATTAGAAGGCTTCTGCCATAGCCCAGGCAAAAGGTGAGATGTAATTAGCAACTGAACAAGGCTAGTGACTGTATGAGTGAAAAACAAGGAAGAAAACGCCAGAGATGTTGTGAAGAGTGAATCAGCAAGACTTGACACTAGCTGAAGACAGAGGATGAGACAGGGGAAAGAGTCAAAGATGATTCTAAGGCTTTAAATATGAGGGACTGGAAGGATGATGCTGCCCTATGTGGAAACAGAGACATTTGGAGAGGGATAGTCTTCAGGGGAAGGTGGTGAGTTCCAATTTGGACATGATGCGTTTGAGATGATAAGGAGACATCCAGGTGAAGGTAATATTTTTATACTTTTTAATGGGTTTTTTTTTGAGACAATCAGGATTAAGTGATTTGCCCAGGGTCACACAGCGAGTAAGCGTCTGAGATTACATTTGAACTCAGATCCTCCCAACACCAGGTCCAGTGCTTTGTTCACTAGGCCACCTAGCTGCCCCTCTACAGAGCTTTAAGGTTTACATAGCACGTCCTATATATTATTTCATTTTAGCTTCATGAGAATGAATATTTTGAGGGAAGAAAAAGACCAGGACAGAGCTCAGTTGAGAGACACCCATGCTTGCAAAATAAGGGATGGAGACTTCAAGAGGACAGTCAGGTATGAGAGGAATCATGAAAGGGAAGTATCACAAAAGTCAAGGAAGGAGACTTCAAGACATGAGTGTCAAAAGCTTCAAAGAGAACTGGATGAGGAGCAGCAAAATGTTATCAGGTTTTTAGCAGTTAGGAGAGGTCAGTGGTAATCTTAAAGAGAGCAGTTTCAGTAAAGTGATGGTGTCAGAAGCCAGACTGTTGGATCAAGAGGTGAGTAGGAGATAAGGAAGCAGAGACAATCAATGTAAATGACTTTTCCTAGGAGTTTGCCTGTGAAAGGAAAAAGAGCAGGTGATGATACTGTAAAGACATGGAAAAGTCAAACATAGATTTTTTTTCTCCCCAGTGGATATGTGAAACTTGAATGTGCTTTTTAGGCTGCAGAGAAAGAACCAATAAATAAGAAGAGATGAAAAATTGGTGCAGGGGAGTGGAAGTGATGAAAGGTGCAAATAACAGTAGGAGACAAGAGGGGATGGGATCCTGTATACATGTGAAAGGGTTGACGTTGGCACAGAGACACGCCTCAGAAACTGAAACAAAGAAAGAAAGAATGCAAAATGTTGTTTAGGAAGTTTGAGAAAAAGAAAAGGGAGAGGACTAAGCTCACTATAAATATTCTTTATTTTCTCAATAGATTCTCCACAGAAAGTTATAGAGGAGAAGCATAAGTGACTTGAAAAGAAAAGGGAAAGTTTTGGAACAACCACTGTGGAAAATACAATAGTCAATCAGAAAAGAATAAAAGGATTATAGTACAGCAGTGAGGACCTAAGTTGAGATTGGTTAACATAAAGTTGTAGTGGATCTGGTGGGTTCAATTGTTTCCCTTTCACCAGCACTGTTCAGTCACATAAGAATGACTAGGACTGGAAAAGGTAGATGGTGGAGGCAATGGAATTTGGTTGAGGGGAGGAGGAAGTTGGCAAGGCATAAGAAACTAGGACAAAGGGCAAGGAATTCAAGGCATTTAATAGTCAAATCTAGGATAGAGACTGCAAAGGAAGAGAAGTGAAGCCAAAGCAGGAGTTTTAGAGGAGAAGAATAAAGAGAGGTCTGGAGATGGTGTTTAAGAGAAGTGAGGCCCGGTGACACATGGAAGTGTAAAAGGTTATGATCAGAGAATTGAAGAACTCATGATCATGGAGATGACACAGTTTTGAGTGATGATGATCACTCAGGTAGGACCATCATTGTGGGTAGCTAAGGCACAGTGAGAAGAATTGAGAAGGTTGTCACATGAAGTATTTTTAGGGAACAAATTTGAACACTACTTGCCACACAGGAAAACTGAAGCAAGAGACTGAGTTGTAAGCAGTCTCTTCTCTTTAAAAGTTCACTGAATCATTGGTTCCTCTGACTTAAGCTACCAATGAGGGGCTGAACCAGTACAAGTGGTCAACCAGAATGAAGAAGGGCACCTCTGCTCATGTTCCATGGGATGTCCCTTGTTACATGTTGAATTTCCCAAATATGAGAATAGGGATTGAGTTCCAGGGGAAAACTGTGAACCAAGTAATTAACTCCTTGGAAAAAGAGCACTTAGAAGCTGGTTGATGACCACCAAAGGAACTGAACAGGATGCTGTAAAGAAATTAATGAAGTTCAAAGGAAATGTCATAAAGTTCAAATGGTAGCAGAGGAAGGAACTAGAAGTGGAAATTTAGAGGAAGGAGTGTGCCTACATATTTTTCTGGCCCAGGATCTACAGGGAAAAAAGAGGAAGGACAGGGTATTATGAGTTTAAGAAGACAAAGAGCATGAGTGGATGAGGTCTGGGATAGAAGGCAGTTTGCTATCCATATCATAGAATGGGTTCCAAAGAATACAAAGCAAGATTGAGGAGAAGGGGGAAGGACCTGGGTAAAGTACAGCTGAGCTAAATGGGGATGAGCACACAGCGGGAGATAGAGGTTTAGACCTTGGCAGGCAGCACAGTCCTGAATCATAGGGATTGGGGGAAGAGGTAGGAAATTTGCTAACCATGGGATAGGAAAAATGCGGGTTGAATTCCAGGGTCCTGTTCATTTCTCTCTAAATTCCAGAAAGGAAGAAGCCAAACTGGTAAGAATATTGAACTGGTTATCTGGGTCAGTACCAGAGGATCAGATCTTTACTGACCTGTCTGAATTCACTATTGACATTCATTCCTTTGTCTCATTGAAAGATTGACAGGGAATGAGGTGAGCAGGAAAACAACATACATCCAGAAGATATTCTATCTGGTGTATGCTTTCGTTCCTGCCTGAGTTTAGCATCTGAGAAATCGGTCTTCAATAAAGTCTTGGTGGCAAAGGGCCTGGTGAATAGGGATTTCTTTATTGTTGACTACTGATAATATTTTCCCATATGGTGGAGAAGAACATAGAATGGTAGGGAATGCCCTCATACATGGCAATAGGTCCCAGTTTGAGAAAGTCTCCATATCTAGAGAGGGCACAGGGGTAGATCACACCCCCTCTCTGTTGTCTGAGGGTAGCCTCAGTAAGACTTCACAGAGTGCTTATAAAGGAGCACTGGGAAGCACACTTGAATGGAAGAGCTTACTCAGTAATATTGAACAAACTAGGCCTCTCTGTCTATTGGTTTATCAATATCTTTAAGCTATTTATATCAGTGAACAGTCTAAATTTTATACAAGTCAATTAACAAAAAAAAAGTTGCAACAGTCTAAGTTAGTTTTGGGTGTATGATATAGTGACAAAGACCATCTATAACTGTTATTGTTTCTGAGTTTTTCTAGGATCTATTTCATCTACTCACCCAGAGGCCATAATATTCTTAAACCTAGAGACTTAGCATCTCCAGGTAACAGGAAGAAAGGAGCGTGGTGTAGTAGATAGAATGCTGCATCTGGAGGCAGGGAACTAGGAATTTGACTCTCCCATCAGAAATTTACTAGAAACTGACTTTGGTTAAGTCATATAACATCTCTGGGCCTCAGTTTCCTCATCTGTAAAATAAGGGTCAGATCCAATGACTTCTAAGATTCCTTCCAGTTCTAAATATGTTCCTGTAAGAATATATTCTAGACCCAGTGTCCTGTAAAACTCATGAATATGTCCTTTCTCCTTTGAGCCAAAAATTAGGAATGATCTCATTTGGAAAAATATGGAGGAAGATGAGAAAATAAGGGAAGAACAAAGGAGTTTGAGGTGAATTAAATACTTAGCATTACAGAAGCTAGAAGGAACCTCAGAGACCACCTTGTCCTACTCATAAAATCCAAGGAGGTTAATGACTGGCCCAAGATCCTACAGTTACCTTTGTGTAGTAAGGAAAACTAGAGACAAAACAACTAAAAGTCTATCTCAAAGTAGCAGAGCAAAAATGAGAATCTGACTTCATATTCATGGTTTTTGTTTTATTTTGGGTTTTATCCCTACCATGGCAAATGTTTGTTGCCAACATAATCAGTTCGATTGACTTTGTATATTCATGCATTAGGCCCTGGATTTTAGATAGAACAGAGGGCCACTTTTATATGGTATGTGACTGAAGGGCATCAGAGACTACCCCAAATCATCTCCCTCCTGCTCTTGGAGACATAAGGGGACCACCTACCCTGGACACTCCATTGTCAGAGATTCTTCCTTTCAGATTAAGCATTGCCCTCTCCGTAAAACTTCCTTCTAGGAAACTAATTCTTGAAAATACCTTTGTGAGGGAATAACATGTTTAGTTCTCAGAATGTGAAGAGAAATGAGGAGAAAGGAAAAAAGGGAAGAAGGAAAGTACTCAAGACAAACCACAGCCTACATAAATGTTCTCAGAACTATCCCCAGGTGAACCAGTAGTTGTTTTGATTTTAAGTCATAGGCTTAAAGGTAGAAGGAAACTCAGAGGTCATCTCATTCAGTCTTCTCATTTTATAGATGAAGAAAATGAGGCGCACGAATGTTAAAGGACTTGCCAAGGTCCCCCAGGCAGTAAAGAATCAAGGAGGCAGGATTTGAACCCAGGTCCTCTGACTCCAGAACCTGTGATCCTTCTACCCTACTAGATATTGCCAGCTCTTTTGTATGTATGCAGACGAGTTGGATACCTCAGCAGGGTGAAGACAGTGAAACACATGATGCAGAAGTGGGAAAGAGTGAAGATGCTGCCCACTTCCCCTGCTCTCCCACTGCTCTCTCTCCCCTTCTCTTCCCCCAGCCTTTCATGCTGTTCTCTGAGACTTTGACTGCCATGTCTCCTTTGGTCACTGCCATGTCTCCTTCAGTTGGTAGTCAGTTCCCTGTTCTTCTGTATGTATTAACTGCAACTCTCCAGGGCTGAGAGACACAGCCTGGGTTGACATAAACATAGACAGGGCCTCCCAAGAACATGCAGAAGGCCGTGGCCTCTGTCCCAGAGAAGAAGGAATGGCAGGGTCTTTGTTCTTGCGACGTGTGGAGAATGAGAAAAGGGACCAGGAGGCCTTGGCATTAGTGGCAGAGTTGCTGCTTCTGTCACTAGAAGATCCTGCCTCTGCACATTTCCTGAGGGAGAAGGGGCTGTCATTGTGTTGTTAACCCTAGCATAGGTGATCGGCTAGTTCCTTGACAACCTGGCATATCTATTTTTTTTTCATTTTGTTTCTTAATTCTGAACTTAAACACTCCCCCCAAAATTAGTATTTCTATATAAAAAGCAAAATACAAAAACAGTTATTGTGTATACAGTTAGAAATCTCTACTTGATTTTTCTTTGGGTAGATCTAGAAACTATCTTGGAGCAGTCCTGACATGCTGGGTCTCTTCCCTCACCTTTGTCATTCTGTGACTCAGGAGTGTAGAGGGAGAAAATATTGACTGCTGAGAGTGAGAAGACTAAGGGTAGTTAGTATGAGCATTCCTGTGTCTTCACTGTGGGTGAGCCTGTGTATGTATGTGGGAGTGGTATATGCAGAGCAGGGTTGGATTATGTTTGCTTGTGCAGGCCTATATATTTGTTGGGGAAAGTAAGGGAGATCATTGGAAGAATTGGAAGCTCTACTTAGCTAATCAATTCATTGTATCCATTCAGCTAATTTGGTAAATGAATTCATTCCAAGGGGAGAGATTTACAAGGTAACATGAATATTTTAACCAAAACTTTCTAAAGAAAGCATCCCCTCTTTGTTTCCCAACAGAGAAGGATGACATTTCAATAGAAAGAAAGCACCATAATTGGCCACTAGAGAAGATGTTGGGCCTTTCCAGTAACAGGGAACTCTATCCTAACTCTTCCCTCTTCTTAAAATGCATAAGCAGTAAGCAAGGGCAGCTACGTGGTGCAGTGGATAGAGCACCAGTGCAGGAGTCAGGAGGATCTGAGTTCAAATCTCACCTCAGACACTTGACACTCACTAGCTGTGTGACCTTGGGCAAGTCACTTAACCCCAATTGCCTCATCCTGGGTCATCTCCAGTCATCCTGATGAATATCTGGTCACTGGATTCAGATGACTCTGGAGGAGAAGTGAGGCTGGTGACCTGCACAGCCCTCCCTCACTCAAAATACAGTCAAGTGCAAGTCATGTCATCATTTCTGATGGCATGGTCTTCTTCAGAAATGAAGGATGAACACACATAATCAGTAAGCATGTATGCACAAAGATGCATGTGTACAAAAGGGAAAGTTTACCATTTGAACAAATGTTACCCTCTGTATGCTTCTAAAATAACATTTGACAGTCATTGACCTGGTTTCCAGAGGCTTAGGTGGGGAGGCTGTCCCAGGATTCCCTTTAGAAATGAGATTGGCAGATAAACAAAAACCTCCTGAGCTCAGGAGAGTTTTCCCAGATCATCTAAAAGAAAACCCACAGAAGTGTACCTAGATACTTGCATAGGAAAACCATGAGAGGCAGAAGCATGTGGCAAAGAGGAAACAATGCCTTTCTAATTTAATTCCTACAGATGTTAATAGTGGCCACAGCACAAATGGCCCTTACTATTAATGGATGCTTCCAGCACTAGGTGATTTGTCCATAGGTCCTGGCATGCCTAGCACATAGGTGAGATCAGCCAAGGTGAGCAGACTCAGAATGTGGTCTTTCAAGAAAAGAACATGAAGCAGAAAATTTAGAGCTAGGGAGAAGTGAGAGGAAAAAATGGTCTTGGAAGCAATGGCAATGCTAGACCTTATTCCATTCCTACTGCTTTTAATAAAATAACTCTTCTTGGCCACATCAGTGTCAAGCTCCAACTGTGCTGAAGGCCAGCAGCTATGAACATGAATTTTGTCCCCAGAAGGCTAGTGTTGAACTTTTTGGGCATTCATATGGAGACTCTCTGCAGATTTCCAGACTTCACCCTCTTCTTTGTAGGGCCCTGAGGTTTCACTAGTGCCGAGTGACACCACTTGTCCCAGGCACTGAAATATTAGCATTTGGCCACCAGAAATGTGGTTACACCACTTCTGGTCCTTTGTTTGGGATTTGGAATCAATGAATAGCTCAAGGAAGTGGAGACCTTGGGACTATAATTGTAGTGTGGAAAATGGGGGATAAGAAAGTATGTGTCAGAAGTTTTATTCTTTATTTACTTTGATTTTATGTTATAAAAAAATTTTCTATTACATTTATTTTAAGTAAATTGCTATTTAAATAGTATATAAGTAATTGCCAAATTATTATAATAATTTTTGTTACATTGTAATATGTGAATAAATTCTGGTTAATCATGGGGAAAAAATATTCAGAGGGAAACTAATTTGAGAGGATATGAAAATAAACCAGGTTTTAAGAATCTTAGAATAGCTTGGGGAAGCTACAGAAGCATACAAAGTTGGAACTGACAAGGGTGGGGAACCTGCAGCCTCCAGTAACACATGTTGTCCTCTAGGTCCTCAAGTGTGGCCCTGTGACTAACTAAATCCAAGCTTCACTGAACAAATCCCAAAAGGATATTGGATTCAACCCCTCCTTTTACAAAGCAACCACTAGGAGGTTATGGTAGCTGCTCCCTTTCTAAACATCCAGGCTTGTCTACTGGGCCATTCTCACTCTTGCCCATGCTCCACCATACCAGACTGAAATGCTGAGGTCAGGTTAGCTTGACATCCAGGGGATGTGGATTACTGTAAAGTTACCTAACAAGAAACAGCCTCTAGCAAACCCAACCTCTTCTATGAACTTGCTATATTTCACTGAGCCCTAATCATATAACCTTGGCATGAGTCAAGGTAGGAGAGTTCCCCCCCTGAAATAGACAGGATATTCTCAGCTGCATATATTTGCTTTATTCTTGGCATAGAATCAGTGAAAGCAATAAGCAATCCATCAACAAGTATTTATTAATTGCCTATGAAGGATTCAAAAACAAAAATGAAATGTAAGAGATATACCTATATATAAGATTGTGTATGAGACAATTGTCCAAAAGCATAAACAAGAATGGTATGGATAGCTATGATCTAAGGCAAGAGGGTCTCAACTTTTTTATATGTCATAGTTACCTTTTGGTAGCCGATGAACCTTTTCTCTGAAGCTTTACAAAGAAATTCAAATAGATTGAAATATAATTATCAATTGCTTTTATTTTTTTCTTAGACGATCAAGGTTAAATGACTTGCCCACAGCCACATAGATAGTAAGTGACAAGTATCTGGGGTCATATTTGAACTCAGGTCTTCCTGACTCCAGAGCTGTTGCTCTAGCCACTGTGCCACCTAGCTGCCCTTTAAAAAAAAAGTTCACAGACTTTAAGTTAGGAACCCTCTGATCTAAGGTCTACCTTGCCTCTTTGAAAATAGGAGAGCCAAAGAACATCTTTGCATGACCAGCCTACTAGATGAAATCGGAGAAAGGGGAGTTCCAGGACAGCCAAGGCTTAGAAATGTCTTCTCAGTCCCAAAAGGGCTATCAAACTAGAAATATTTCCATCTGCCAACCTTGAAATAGAGCTAGAGGCATAGCAGAGTCAGTACAAAAGCCACTTCCCTGATCACTCTTAAGGAAGAATGTAGTGTATTCTCAAATGATTCTTCACCAAATTGTAGTTACACAAAAGATCATCATAAATAACAAATAGTGAGCAAACAAACATTAGAGAAATTCCATAGATTGGGATAAATCAAAGAACATACCAGTGAATGAGCTTTAAGAATATGCCAATGAAATTCTTTTATGCCAATATGACTAATGTGAAAATGTGTTTAATAGGAATGTATATGTAGAGCCTATATCAGATTACATGCTGTCTTGGATGGAGGAAGGGAAGGAGGGGGAAAAAATTTAAAACTTATGAAAATGAACGTTGAAAACAAAAAATAAATAAATTGAAAAAGAAAAAGAAAATGCCAGTGAATGAGATAAGATCTCAGCAAAACCAAGAGGAAAGGGAAAAGGACCAAGGAAGTTTCAATTCTCAGCAATCTCAAATCTCAAGCAAATCCTGGAATGTGAGGGGAATGACTTCTATGCACATTGTTCATGCTGAAGTCTTTCTCTCTTTCCCCTGCCTCCCCAAACCTCCATAAGTGTCTGGAACCAGCCAAAAGATCTGCTGCACTATTCTGACCTCCCACCCTTTGCAACCCCTTTCCAGACCCAGGGAGTTCCCTGATGGTACGTGAGTTGCTCAGAACCTGAGAGTTTGGGAAACACACAGTTCCTTATGTTTAGTACCCAAAGTTACTTCAGATGTGACCAGGCAGAGAAGTATAAATAGCACAGAAAGTGACTCACAAACAGTGAGTAGGGTCAATCTTTAGTAAAGACTCAGGACCTGAGATCTGAAGGACTTAAGAGACAGAGGTTCCCACAGAGGACTTTCACGGAGACAGAACTTACCCTGGTATGTCCTTTTCCTGTTCTCAATTGTCCTGTCCCTGGCAGAGACCCCTCATAGCTTCTCAGCACTGACAGCTTGTCAGACAGGATGAGTGAGCCCAATGACTAGCCCAGACAAGTAGGAACCTGCTGATGCTCCAATGCCCTGGCACCAGTGTCTCTGGCCTTGGTACAGGTCACATCACTTCCTTTTATATATCTTCTCTTGCTGCCTCACCATGCCAAAATCCTACTGCATCACACAGCAAAGGAAAGGCACGCAGGAAAAGGGGTGTTAAAATTCAAAAGAAATCTATTCAGAATTGAATTAGCTTGGCATTCAAGGCCTCCATCTCGTGTTTTCACCATACCCAATCAGCCAAAGAATCATAGCTATCAGAGATGAAAGGAATCTTAAAGAGATCTTGTTTCTCAATTGCTCCAGTCCCTGCCCATTAGCTGAGTAAGGTATAATCATCTCCCTCTTATAGATGAAGCCCTCGAGTGCTGAACAAGGCTTAGCTGCTGCTCTCAAGATGTTTACAGAACAATACTCATAGCACAAGTAGAGAACAGTACGAGACAGAATGTAATCAAATGTCCTAATGAGTAAATATTACAAATGTTTTCTGAGTTAAGAGCGTGAAGTGAACCAGTATAGGTGGTAATAGAGAAGGAAGGCTTCACAGAGATCAGACGATATATGATAAGTGCTTTGCACACTTTAAAGCGTTATATAAAGGCAGGCCATACTTAACATTATCATCTCCATTGGATATTATAATCAACTTGTTCTTGGCTGCTTCTATGACTTAACACGTGTGATCTCCCACATGCCTTCCATAGAGGCAGCTGGTGGCACAGAAGACAGCACTCAGCCCAGAGGCAGGGAGATCTGAGTTCAAATCTGACTTCAAGACATTCATTGGCTACTGTGTGATCCTAGGCAAGTCACTTAACCTCTCTCTTCCTTGGTTTCCCTAACTGTAAAATGGCTATAATGAGAGCTGTTTACCTCCCAAGGCTGTTTGCAAAGATTAAGTGGGATGGTATTCATAAGGCACTTTGCAAACAATGTGTAAATATTCATTCTCTTCACTTCCTCCATACCTAGAAATACACTCTCTTGATTCCTTCACCTACTGATATCCTTTCCTTCCTTCAAGGCCCAGCTCAGGTATGAAGCCTTCCCCAAAGTTCTTCACTTACGACCTTGAATTTAGAGAGTTTTGTCCTTATCACATTCTATTACCTAATACGTATCACCTTCCCTCACCTGCTTTTTGAAGGGAATGGTTTATCTTCACCCCAGTACTTAGCACAGTGAACATAGAAGGTACTTAATAATTGTAAGGCAGTACCCCCATGATCCATCTGAACTTTGGGCTGGTTTCATCTACATGTGAAAGATCCAATTAAGAGGGGAGCATGAAACTTTGGCCTGGGACTTGGCCAAAGTGGGACTTTTTCCACCCACTTATCCAAACAGAAGAAGAGAAGAGACTTAGGGCTTGAAAACTGGGGATCTCTGAACCCCAGGTAGTTACTGAGTAATAGACATTACCTAGTTTGTAGCCTATCCTTTAAAGACTGAAAATTTTTGCTTCCTGCCCTTGATCCGATCAAACTCCCATTCTCCTGAGTCTGATCTCTAATCATCCCAGTCCCATCAAGATCCTCCTTAGAGTATCCCTCAAGACCCTCTGTGGACCCTCCTCCCAGAATACTAGATCTGGCCAGCTTATCAATACAAGTATCACAAATGATGAGGCTTCTTAAAAGTCAACCCAATATGGTAGATCTTAAATAAACTTTGTTTTTCTTTGGCTAAAATAAAATAAAATAAAGACTGAAAATTTTGTACTCGTTTGAAATACTCTGAAGAAGCTAGAAGGAGGTGCCTGAGTGGAATGCAGGTAGAGCA
Organism: Potorous gilbertii; assembly: GCA_028658325.1. Lineage (NCBI taxonomy): Eukaryota > Metazoa > Chordata > Mammalia > Diprotodontia > Potoroidae > Potorous > Potorous gilbertii. The sequence goes on from CM053771.1 coordinate 256,718,651, forward strand.
AGAGTAGAAGGGAAGTGCGTGTCCCCGGACCAGGAAAAGGAATCTGAAAAGAAGACAGCCTGTGAGCCTCAGTTACCTGGAAGGACCCTGCTCTCTGTTCTAAGCAACATGTTACTTGGTCCTCAGACTCTCCTGCTAAGGAGATGAGAGGCCACAGCAGCCAAGATTCTTAGGAAACAATTCAAGTGAGTTTAATTTTGCTGACTCCCAGGCAAGTGTTTTTACCCTTTCTAAGAAAATATCTGGAACTACAAGTTGACAAGGCCTGGAAGCCTCTGCTCTTGTCTTGAAGAAGAGAAAGCCAAGGGTTTCAGCTGAGCCAGATGCTGGAGGCAACAGTCTAGCAAAGCAGCATCTAGCAGAGATTGAGTCCTACGAAGCAGCAATGGACAGCTACCTGGCCTGATGTAGTGCCCTGTGGAGACTGACCAACAAGGACTGTGGACCAGCAGGGAGCAGACTCCATAGGGGCATGATGCTGTTGTCACTAGATATCAGTGGCCCTGCAGTGTGGAACCATGAATTTCTCCCCTTGGCCATAAATGCTCCCTATATGGCATGTATATCTGTGGGAGATTTATGAGGAAAGTATTTCAGTATAATTTTTTATACTCTACCATTTCTTTAAATATATTGCTTTTAATTAATTATAGCCTCTGATATTAGAGGTTAAAAAACAAATGGGAGAAGAGAGGAAGGTTCATGAGCTTTGGTTTTAGGGGATGTGCACCTATCTACAAATAACCTTGAACCTGGTATAACCATCTCCTTCAGGACCCACCTTAAGAGTTGGATAGTGTCCCCAGGGAATAAATAAATGTTTACTGAATTAAGTTGAACTAAGTATAAATGGATGGAGGAGATGTGTCTTGGATCATGAAGGCTGGCATATTTCAGTTGGCAGAAAGGAGGGAAGAAGGCATGAGCAAGTGTGTGGAAGCAGAAATGAAAACAAGGTGTGGTGTGATGACATGTAGAAGGGACAGTGAGGAGATGGACCTGGCTGGTGCAGAGAATGAGGGAGCTGGGATAGGGGGGACAAGGGAACAGTGAGGGGGAGAGGGCTGTCTAGGTCAAACTGTCTAGGTCAGGTTGGCCTGATTGTGAGGGGCCTTGGACTAATTGCTCACTCAGTCAAGAGGAAGAAAGGAAAGAGCTGCAGTGATTCAGGCCAAGAAATGAATGAGCTCCAGTGAGCTCATTTGTCTAATCCAGAGTAAACCCTTACCCTCATTAACAAGGAAACATGGAGATGATCCTCCACAGAGGAGAGTGGAAGATTTCATGCTCAGGGACCTCCACCTGGCTGACCTGGTAAACTTCCAGTCCAGAGAAATATCCAGTCCATCCTCAGCAGGTTCAATGAGTGCAGTTATTGTAGTTATGAGACTGGGGATAGGGGGAAAGCAAAGAGGAAACAAACATTTATTATTAAGTATCTACTATGTGCCTGGCACAGTGGTAAGCAGTTCACAAATTTATCTCTTTTGAGTTTCACAACTTTGCTATGTAGATACTATAATTATCCCTATTTTACAGCTGAAGAAATGGAGGCAGACAGTGGTTAAGTGACCTGTTTAGGGTCATACATCTAATAAGTCCAAGGCCAGATTTGGACTCAGATCTTCCTGACTGTTTGTCCATACTCTATCCACCCTATATCTAGCTGATAGGGAGATGAACACAGTTGGTAGCTGTTCAGATCTCTCATTGGTAGTCTTATGCTACTAATCAGAACTTCCCGGAGGTACATGGGGTTACATTTGAGACCCAGAGGCAAAAACATGACAAAGAATACCAGCCTGCATTTTTGTGCTTTATACTTTCCAAAGAACATTAACTCTTACTATTGAATTACATCTATACAACTCATCTTTAACATAACCTAGATCAGGAATTCTTAACTGGGGGGGTCTACAGATCCCCAAGGGATCTGTGGATAGATTTCAAGGGGCCCATGAACTTGGATGGGAAAAAATGACATTTTTATTTTCATTCACATCTAGAAGAAACTTGGCATCTCCTTCAATTATGATTTTAAAAGCATTCTGGGAAGGGTGAGAATAGATTGCTAAAAGGGTCCATGGCACACAAAAAAAAAAGATGAAGAAATGTCCTAAGATGACCTCCACAGTGGTTTCCAGCTCTGATTTTCTATCCTTAAAGATGAGACAATTTAACAAATGAGGAAAAACTAAGTCTAAAGAAATAAATTCTATTTGGAAATCATCTAGTCCAACCTCCTTACTTAAGAGATGAGGAAAGTGAGGTCTAGAGAAATTATCCATTTGCCACAGACACATGGGTCCGAAGCATCAGTGATGATTAGATCTCAGGACTTCTGATTCAAAATTTTAAGTTCTTTCCTTTATACCATGCCAGCTCCTGCCAAATTCTCAACCTTGTGTTCCTCATGGGACATCAAAGTCTAGCTACCCATACTCACCTTCAGTCTCTATCCTTTTTACGTCCCCCACAAGACTTCTAAAGTACTATGAGAAAAGTTTGGATGGCTGCTCTCTGGAGTAACCTAGGGCCCTTCAGGTCTTTCCTTCCATGTGATACTGCTGTCACTATTTTCCTGCAATGCTTCTATGATCCCTAAGGCCAGGCCCTTTCCTCCCCTCTCTCTCCTGACCCTGCCTACTTGGAGAAAGTCTCTTGGATGGAAACCCCTTCCCTGTCCCCTGAGGCCATTCCCTGATAGCCTGTTCTTACAGACTCAGCTTTGTTTCTTTCAAGATGGAGGCCCTCTGATGCCCGCCATAGGTCTTTCTCCAAATTATTGCTTCTTTTCCAAGTGATCAGAGTGAGTGGGCATTGGGAGGAAATTCCAGGGAATTGTCTATTCATGTAGCCTGGAGATTGGGAGTGGGAGGGAGCCATGGACATTGAATGGGGGAGTAAGGGATCTCCTCAGAGAGGTGGTGGTGGGAACATGACAGCTCAGGTTTACCTTGGTTGAAGCAGTTATGATGTGAAAATATAGGTCACTTCCACAGATAAATTAGATGGGTGAGTCTTCTCTTCAGAGGAGTTTTTGCTATTCAAAGGAATTTTTATCATAATTCCTTTAAATAAAAAGTTCCTTAGTTCACTTAAAATAGATGATTTCTAAAAACATAATTGACCCAGAGATACACCTCTATGAAGTCATAGGTGGTTGAAACTAGAAAAGACTATAATCCAACTACCTCACTGTATATATGAGAAAATTAAAAACTGAAGTGACTTCTCCAAGATCATTTAACTATTTTGTGGTGGAATTAGCACTCAAATTAAACATTACTAATTTCTCCTACACAATGCTTTTCCACTACACAGTTGCCCCATTGTGGGACATAATATATTCTGTACATGTCAGTGGATAACATTAGCCCTAAACCAATGTCATCTCCATTCCTAGATGTCCCACAGAAGTTTGGTCCAACTCTCAAACTCTCTTTTTCTCTAACTTTAAATAGGAACCAAAATCTTACGTTATACCAATAGGAAGAAATCATCATTTCTTGAAACATCAGTGTCCCAAACTCCCCAAAGCCTACCTAACTTGCACAGGGCACAGGGACCAGCCTGATGGGTTTCCTGTAAGAAGTCCAAGCAGGATTGTCACCCTCTCTCTTTCTCCCTGGTCATAGAATCAGACTTCTAGAATTGAGAAGGATCTTAGAGTTCATCTAAGCATAAGGGCTCTTAGCTTTGTTTGTGTCATGGACTTTTCCGGCAGCCTGGTAAAAGCCTATGAAACCCTTTCCAGAAAAATGCTTTTAAATGCATAATATAAAATACATGGGACTGCAAGGGAAATCAATTAGATTAAAACAACAATGGAATTTTCCCCATCCAACCCTCCCCTCTATGTAGATTACAACATCCCAATCACCCAGTCTCTTACTTGTACCTGTGATGAGGAGGTCACTATCTTACAAGGTAACCCTTGTCATTGTCTGAAAGATACTATTAGTTCTTCCTGACTTTGAGCTGAAATTTGCTTCCCAATTACTTCCATGCTGTATTTGTCGCTGAGTTTTTTTCTGATTCTTTGTGACTCCAGTTGTGGTTTTCTTGACAGAGATACTAGAGTAGTTTGTCATTTCCTTCTCCAGCTCATTTTTACAGCTGAGGAAACTGAGGCCAACAAGGTTAAGTGACTTGCTCAGGGTCACACAGGAAATAAGTCTCTGAGGCCAATCTAGCACTCTTTCTATTGAACTACCTAGCTGCTTCCATACATTGGTCCTAATTCTGCCCTAAGAAGCTAGTCAGAATAAATCCAATTTCTTTCCTACTTTACAATCCTTCCAACACGTGATGACCCTCTCCCACTAACCATGTCTTCTCTTCTCCAAATGAAACATCCCTAGTTTTTTCATTCTGCTTATAAGTGACCTACACCTTTTAATCTCCTCATCTCCCTAGTCAGACATCTGAAAGAAGGATACATGTAGAAATTGAAACCAGTTGTGGGAGTGACATTTGAAAGATACTCTCTCTAGGAACGTAAGCAAAGTCAGGGTCAGAAAACATGAAGTTTACTCATTTCATCTCCTTTGTGGCTACCATATGACCAGCTCTGTGGTTGCCACATGGGAAGTAGCCAGTAGGCTTCAAAGTGTTAGGTCAAACACTTCTGTGATCCTCTAAGGGTGAGTCCCCACTGGTTAGCTTGTCTTCCCTGTTAAATTGTAATCTCCTTGAGGGCAGAAAATCTATTTTGCCTCTTTTTGTGTCGCCAGAGAGTAGCCCAGTGCTTGGAAGATAGTAAGCCCTACAAAAAGCTTATTGATTGACCGACTCTTAGATTAAGTGATCAGCCCAGAGCCCCTAAGCCATGCTTGGGCATTTTCTACATACATGATCACTTTGGGACTAGATTCAGTCTGAAATTTTTGCAGGTAAAACAATTATTCCTTAAAGCAAAAATTCCCAGCATTTTTTTATGCCTCAAAAAAAAGTGTTTTGAATCCTCATGTAATTTATATACTATTCATAGTATTCTGCAATTATTTACTGTTTAAAGTGACATTACAGAATTTTCAGCTCAAACACCTTGAACTATCAACATGAACCTCCAAAAGGGGTTCAAAACCACTAAGTGGGAACCACTGCTCTCTATCAAATGTCTTTCTTCAACCTTATAGGACAGACAAGACCAGTCCTCAGGAAGTTTGTGTTATATGAAGCTTGTGTTCATATAAGATTGGGATCCCAGTTTCTTTAGGCAGACCGTGTTGCAGTGAAAAGAATATTGAATTTGGAGGAAAGCAAGAGTTCTTAATCTGGAGTGAATTTCAGAGTATTCATGAATTTGAATGGGAAAAAAGATTATTTTCACTTACATCTAAGGAAATTCAGCATTTCTTACAGTTAAGGAAACTGAGGCAGACAGAGGAGTGATTTGTCCAGTGTCTCATAGCCAGTAAATGTCTGAGGCCATATTTGGAATCAAGTCTTTCTGACCCCAGGCCCAGTGTTCTATCCGTAGGTCCACCTAGCTACCTCAGGAGTGGGTCTAGGACAAGCCTGAGGTGGAATTTGAGCTGGCCTTAAAAGGAAAAGAGGAACTGTGGGAGGCAGAGGTGAAGAGTGAAAACATTCCAGACGTGGAGGTTGGTGCAAAGACATGGAGTTGGGAAATGGAGGTTTGTACATGAGGAAGTACAGTTGTGCCAGCATGGCGAGACAATAGAGTTCACGGAGGAGAATAACTGAATGAAGAGACAGGGACGGTAGGAAGAGGCCAAGCTGTAAAGAGTTTTAAATACCAAACAAAGGAAGTTCTATTTAATCCTAGGTAATAGGGAGGCACTGGAATTTGTTGGTGGAGAGAGGGTGACAAGATCCAACCTGTATTTCAGGGAACCATTTTGTCAGCTGCATAGAAAATGAATCAGGGTGGGTAGAAACTTGAGCCTGAGAGAGTGATTAGGAGGCTATTGAAATAATCTAGGAGAGGGGGGATAAGGGCCTGAACTAACCCACGAGGAAGTGGAGAGAAGGGGATTGTGTGCTCTAGAGATAGAAAGGACAAGATTTCCCAATTGGCTATGTATATGGGGTGAGTCAGAAGGAGGGGTCAAGGATGACACCTAGATTGAGAAGCTGGGTTATTGGAAGGATGGTGGTACCCTCAACAGGGCCAGCTTGGGAAGCTTGAGGGAGGTTTGGAAAAAAGTTGGATTTGGTAAAGAGATAACAAATCCTATATCTGATGTGTTGGATTTGAAATGCTCACAGGGTATCCAGTTCAAAACGTCCAATAGGTCTGAAAATGGAGGCCTAGGGCTCGAAAGAGACTAGAGAGGGATATGTAAATCTGAGAGTCATCTGCATAAAAAGAATAATTGAACCCTTGGGATCTGATGAGGTCAAGCCAAGTGAGAGAGAAAAAGAGAAGAAGGACTCAACATGTGATGTTTAGCCCCCTCTGTCCCCTTTTCTGTCACTCATCCACCATCAGTGTGGAAATGGAAGAGTCCCACAAAAACAAGGACCATTTTGTAAGCCCTTCACAACCTGGTTCCAACCTACTTTTCCAGCCTTGTTAACCATTACTTTCCCCACTCTACAATCTATTCGAATTGGCTTCCTTGCAATTCTTCATTCAGGAATTTCTTATCTCCAAGCTTCTTTTGCAAGCTCCTTCACAGCTACGTCTAGAACAGAGTTCCCCATCCACCTCTACGTCTCAGTATCTTCAGTTTCCTGGAAAGTGTGACTTAAATAACACCTCCTACTTGGGGCCTTTCCTGATCCCCCCCTCTCCCACTAGGTATTTATCTTTCAGCAATGGCCAACTCTTGGTGACCCCATTTGGAATTTTCTGGGAAAGATACTGGAGTGGTTAGTCATTTCCTTCTCCAGCTCATTTTACAGATGAGGAAACTAAGGCAAACAAGGTTAAGTAACTTGCCCCTAGTCACATAGCTAGTATCTGAAGCAGAATTTGAATTCAGGTCTTGCTGATTCCAAACTGGTGCTTTCTCAACTGTGCCACCCAGCTGTTGTCTTGTATTTATTTTGTTTGTATTTTGTTTTATTTGTATGTGTATGTATTGTCTCACTGTACAGATTGTGAGGTCAGGATCGATTTCATTTTTTGTCTTTGTATCGCTCTAGCTCCTAACAGGATGCCTGGCACATAATAAGGATTTAATAAAAATGCTTTTTGATTACTAGATTCATGCATTTTCTTGGCCAAAAGCTCCTTACCTAGCAGTCAGATTTTTTGCAAAGAGTCTATTCACATTTAGCTACAGGTGTGATCTGTTGCCAAGAGAATACTCAAAGTCTTTCCAAGCTGGTAAAAACTACTAGAGTTTATATATACTCTGCTAGCATGAACTTAAAGAATGCAGGGTCACCTGTTGTAGATTTTTGGAGAAGTACACGAATGTAGGGGATAGGAACTGGTCATGTGAATTCATTGATACATGGAACTCCCATGTGAGGAAACTCTGTTCTAAAGGATTTGAGAGAGCATTGTTAAATTTTCAGTGTGTGAGCATTTACAACTCAGAAATCAGCAATCTTTATAAATCAGGGATTGGTTTATGATTTTATTGATTATCTAAACTCAAGGAAATGTTAACAATGCAGATTAGACTCAAAAGTATATGCATATATTCTCCTCCCCACTTAGGAAGCCTGGTTGTTAAACATTTATCAGCACATCCCTGATAAGGGCTTGAACAATTAGGCTGGATATATAAGTGGAGAGGAGGGGATTGTAAATACTACAAACATTACTTGAACGCCCCAGGAATGCATGCCATAGAAAGCTTAGGGAATGAAATCATATTCAGAACAGAGGTCTGGTATTCTAGGCTAAAAACAATAATAACTATCCTTTCTATAGTGCTTTAAGAGTTGCGAAGTGCTTTATATCCATTATCTCATTCAGTTCTCACAACAACCCAAGGAAATTCCCTCTAGGAATGCAGGGATCCAGAGTACTAAGAGGTTAAATAATTTGCTCCTGTACATACTACCAGTATTTGTCTGAGGTGGAACCTGATCCTTAGTCTGAAGTCTGGTTCTCTATCACCCCTGAAACACAATATGTAGTGATTAAATATATTTCCCATCCCAGAAACCTCTTGCATTTCAGAAGAAGTCCAAATGATTGTATCAGCAAGAACCCTGACATACGCAGGAGGATCTGTTGTGCAGGTTCTTAGATCTGCTGTTCTAAAAGGAAAGCCACTTTGATTGCAGTCAACAAGTACTTTAATCAAGCACATATATCATTCACTTAGTTCAGAGGAAAAAAGTCAGCACCCTGAACTTCAGAGAAAATACAAAGAAACAAAGATCAACCAACAGACAGGGCTTCCAACTGTCTGACTTCTAACTGTCTGACTGTAAGCAATACATACATCACAGATCAACAGACAGATCCAGCTGTCTGACCATACCTACCTAGTTACCAGAGAGAGAAGCACCAATATTCAAACAGGGTGAGGGAGAGGACTTCTTAGAGGCTGCCCAGAGTCTCCTCTGGCCAAACAAACACTTCCAATGAGTAAGTCCCAAAGTAAAACCTCACCTCCGAGTATTTATATATTTTTCAGAGCCAGAGGGCATCACAACCCTTGAGAACCAGGGCCTCATTAGAAAATTAGTCAAAGGTGTGGGCCTCCCCTAATCAAACTTCCCTTAATGAGCAGGCCCATTAATGTCTGGGGAAGATTTTTAACTCTTATTAGTATTAGAATAATGTAGACAATTCTTAACCAAAAGGATTAAACAGCTGATAGTTCAGGAGCATCATAACTGAGATCTGTGGAGAAAGATTAGAACAAAAGAATAGACTTTCTTAACATCGCTGTCTTCATACCATAGACGGATGCCTACTCTATTTACACAGAAGACTGGCTCTGTATATGTTTATAAGGATAATTCCCTTGGAGAAGGTCACAAGTATTGAGTTTCTTGAGGAAGAGCTACTAGCAATCATAAAGTAAGTCACTAGCAATCATATTCACTTAAATTTAGATAGGCTAGACTTCTTGGCAGGAGGAATGGAAAGAGAAATTCTAAGTTCATTGATGTAGAGTTGAAGGAATCTTAGTCCAAGCCCTTTATTATATAGATTAGATTTTATACAGTTTATAGATAAGGATATCAAGGCATAGAGAGGTTAACTGATTTGCTGGGGTCATACAGCTAGTAAGTGGCCAAGGCAGGATCTGGATCTAGGTGTTCCTGACTTCCAAGACCAGTAGCCTATCCACTATATCATGTTGTCTCTCCTTCCAGGTCATTTTTTTTCTGGCCTTCATCCAGGTGCTGTCCTTTAGAGATGCACTTTTCCCTTGAGTCATTAGAAACCACAAACCTCTCCTTTGAATGCTTTATTGAGTGGGATTCTCAGTGAGATTAGTGTCACATAGTCAAATTCTCAGGCCTCTAATGAAAGTTCCAGCTGATAAAAACAAGTTAACAAATAGGAATATGTATAACTCTTTGAGGGCTGGCATCAATTTGAATTTTCCTGGGCTCGCAAGATACTGCAGTGGATGTAAGACAGACAAAAAACCGAGTCCCTGACTTCAAGTAACTGGAGTATAATATAAATAGGTTTTGTTTCCTCATGGTTCGGGGGCTACTTGGGAAGTACCCAGGATGGAGAGACAGAACACACGATAAGCACCTGCACCAATTCCTATTTGCTTCTGTAGGAGTATAGTCCTAATACACAGTTCTCTTTTGCAGGTGAAGAAGCAGAGGTCTAGAGAGACTGAGTCATTTAACCAGGATCACATGAGTAGCAGATCTTCATTTCCATTTCTACACACACACACACACACACACACACACACACACACCATACCTAAACTTCTGAGGGAACAGAAATAGAATCAACAGGACTTGGCAACCAGTTGGATATGGGAAGAGAAGAAGAGGGGAGAGGCAAAGATGATTTTGATCTCTAGTAAGTGGTGCTGCCTTGCAGTTCAGAGGGTTCAGTTGAATGGATGTTATATGAAAATGCAGTCTCTCAAAAAACCTTAAATAGTCCTTGCTGGAAAATATTAAAAAAAAGAGGAGAAAGGGAGTCCTGCAGTATATTAAAACATAATAATTATTCCAACTTGCTAGTACTAGATTTAAAAAATAGAAAAACTGATCTGTGAAATAGATGAAATAATCCAGATATAGAACAAAAATTATACAGCAGCCTAGCATTTGACAAATTTAAAAATTCAAAACAATGAGGAAAAAATGCAAGAGGTAGTACATGGAGCATTGGACTTAGAATCAGGCAATCCTGGGTTCAACTTTCACCACAGAGCCTTGCTACCTGTATAACCACAGGTAAGTTAATTTCTCTGTACCTCAGTTTCCTCTTCTGTAAAATGAAGGGAGTTGGATGATAGCCTCTCAAGTACCTTTGAATTCTAAATCTGTGGCCTTATCAGACATGATCCTATGAAATTTTTATTTAATAAAAATAGTTGAAAAAATTCCATTATAACATCATGGAGAGCTATCAGGAGGGAAAGGACTCACTATCCTAGGGAAGCCAGTCCATGAGACTAGAGGTAGACCCTGCCTTCACTGAGTATGAAAAGACTCAAGTTCACACATATTGCTAGGACTTCCCCTTTTGCTGTTATGAGTTTTGTATTTTTGTTGCATCAGGGATAAACTGAAGGTGGAAGGAGAAGGTCCTGTCCCTGGCTACCTAGGCTCAGATGTAAGGCTTGGTTCACTTCTTTGCATGCTCTGTTACACATGTGTTCTATGTTTCGTTGTTTATTGGGAACAAGTTGCTTGCAGGGAGTGACTGTATATCCCTAAAAGAGTGCTAAAATGGGCCAAATTCAGATATTCTCAGAACTTCCATGAACCATCACAACTGATTTTATAAGGAAGTTTCTTAATATTAAATTCAGTCCATTTGTCAAGAAGAGAGGGGATCCAGGAACTCCACTTATCATAGGAGTTATAGAACTGTAACCAAAAGAAACAAGATTAGAGCCACATCTCACATCATACACTAAAATAAATTCCAAGTGAGTTATTGATATAAATATTTTTAAAATCATAAAAAGTAGAAGGTAATGGAATATTATCTATCACAATTTTGGGGTGAGCAATTCTCATCTATCCAACAAGGATTGTCAAACAACATGAGTGACCCTCTCTTGGCCTTAACATCATCTAATTGGTTCCCCTTTGCCAGGAGAGGCAAGTGGATGTTCAGGATAAAACTTAAAAAAGACGAGGCAGAAATCCAGATAGATTGATTATGATGATGCAAAAGCCATAGGAGCAGAGATATATAGGATGCCAGACTCTGGTCGCACCTGGCTGGCACCTTTAGACACAACGTCATCTGGTTCAGAGTTGTACTATTAGGTGGGGTTCATTTTTACAGCCCAATATAAGTTATTTGGTTATTTGAAGCCTCCCTGAAACAGGACATTTCATCTTTTAAACCCTCTCATTTGAGGACAAAAATCAATTCCCTTACAATTGTGTAACATGAACTCTCCTGACATTCTGGACTGATTCTGTTTTCTTTGTCTGAAATAATGAGCATCTCTTTTTTTAGGAGAAAAAAAAGCTATGTGAAACTAAGTAAATGAATTTAATTATAAACAAATATAGAGCTTTTATTTGACAAAATCAATGCTCCCAAGACAAAGAGGAAAGAAATAGATTGAGAAAAAGCTTCATAATCAACATTTCTCATAAAACTTGGATATCCAAAACCTTTTAGGAACTGATATGTACTTATAAGGATAAAATCCATTTCCAAAATCTAAGCTGATAGAAGATATACTAGTGGTTTTGTTTATAATAGCAGATAAGTGTGATATAATGTTAATGTACCTTAAGAAATGACAGAGACAAAGAATGTTAGGGAATGCAGAAAGACTTACATGAAATGATACAAAGAAAATAGTAGAGTCAAAAGACCAACATATACATAGATATATTGTTGTTATTCAGTTGTTTGCAATTGTGTTTGACTCTTTATGGATAGAAGTGGTCCTGATCATTTTGCAAATGAGGAAACTGAGGTAAACAGGGTTAAGTGACTCGCCTAAGGTTATACAACTAGCAAATGTCTGAGTCCAGATTTGAACTCAGGAAGATGTCTTAATATCATATTGCTTAAATCATTTGCATATTTTTGCTGAACAAACCATTGTGGGTTAGCACAAAGTTCTAGGTTTAGACTCAAAGGACTTGGTTCATCTATGTGCCACTGAGCTAGTCTCTTAACCACTCTCTTAACAGTTTCCTCATCTGTAAAACTTAGTTTGAACTAGGTGACCTCTAAGATATGTTATCTTCTAGCTCTAAATCTGTGATTTTACGATCCTAAAGATTAAAGTTTCTAATTTCACCTCAAATCTTTTTCAGTTGTTTTTGTTTGTGTAATTGAAAATTGTTTTTGTTGAGGCTCAAGTTTATAATAAAATTATTTTTATTTTTAGAAATAGTAAACATTCCTTATTGAATTAGCAGAAGCTGAGAGTAGGAACCTAATGTCTTGATTCCCGATGGATCCCTCAGGGGCCTGTTTAGTCCCTGGGACCTCCACACTTTGCAATACGTGCTTGGGCACTGGCTCCCATTAAGTCTTGTAGAACTCTCTCACCTGCTCAAGAAGTGATGACATCACCACTCTCCAAATCACAAAAATCACAGCCATCTTTATCTCTTCCTCTACCCCTACGTATATTTAATCAGTTGCCAAGTCACTTTGCTTTGTCTTCTTCCCAGGTATCTTAATGTAGTGGAATGAGCACAAAATTCAGAGGTGAAGGATTGGGTTTCAAATCCCAGCCAGGTTATTTGTTCTTTCTGTGACATGGAGCATCTCTCTGGACCTCCATTTCTTCATTTGTTAAATGAGGTAGGTGGAAGTTTGAACTAAATAATCTCCTAAATCCTTTCTATTCCTAATGCTACCACCAGAGTGCAGTCCTTCGTTACCTCTCACTCGAACCACTGCAATACTCTCCTAGCTTCCCTCCTTAGTTTCTTTCTTTCTTTCCTATCCTATCAGCCACTGTCCGAGTCCAAAACCTATTGCCAATTGAGAGTAAAGTCAAAACGCATTACTCTGACATTCAAGGTCATCCATAAACTAGTTCTCATCTACTAGCCTCACCTCACAGTATTCCCCTTCTCATTCTTTATGGTCTGACCAAACTATTTGCTGTTCCCTGAACATATTCTTTGCTCACACCATGGACTATGCCTGGAAATCCTGCCCATCCTTTTAATACTCAGTACAAATGTCACCTCCTCTATGAAGTCTTTAATCTCCTTCTCAGTCCCAAACTGGAAATGTTCTGTCCATCCCTGGAACTCTCCATGGTACCCAACACTATAATTTGTGTTCATGTCAAAGTTTGTTAGGGACAGATAGAGCAGATGGCCATGTTTAAATTTTCTTTGAATCTGCCTCAGTGCCTTGCACATAGCATGTACTAGTTGTTTTTTAACTTGCTATAATAATAGCAAGGATTTGTACAATGATTTTAAGTTTTACAAATCATATTACATATTTTCTCATTTAATCCTCACAATAACATTGTGAGGTAGGGGCCATTATCCTCATTTAACTGATGGAGAAACTGAGACTAAGAGAAAATAAGTGATTTGTCCAAGGTCACACAGCTATCAGGGGTTTAGAGAGAAATCATTGAGGTCTTCATGATTATAAGTCCAATATTCTATCCCTTATGACATCTAAATGTCCAAAGGCAGAATTCTATGCTGTAATAAAGAGGTCCTATACAGGTTGCCAGGTTATTCTGAGTATAAGAACTATAAACATTCTTAATTATTCCTTCATGACCTTGAGCAAGTCATTTAACCAATTTGTGCCTTGTTCTCCTACTCTACAAAAAAAAAATTCTACCCTATGGAGTTTGTAAGGTGAAAGTATTCTGGAAAATAAACAAAAAGCACTATACACCTAAAAATTGATGTCATTTGTTTTATCATTTTCCCAACCTCCCCCTCCTCATTGTCACATGAGCGTATAGATGAACTCTCACAGTTCCCAGATGCTGGTAATCTGTCTTTCTGAACCAGTAGCTATTCTCAAACACTGACAAGGTGTCGTTACACTTGAACATTAAATCCCTCCTGGGCTATTTCCCAATTTGTACTTGAATCTGAAGTTTGAATAACCCTTTTCCTTCTAATTCTATAGTTCATGAATCCCCAGTGATGTGCTTCTCTGTAACAATCAACCTGTAGATACAATTAGCTCTTAGCAAAAGCATTTATTAAAACAGTACAGTCAGAACAGTAGTTACAAAAAAATTAAACATTATAAACCTGGGTATCATACTCCAACAAATACACAATTTCTTTGGGGAAAGTGAACTCAAGTTTATAATACAATGGTGATAGGAGCAGGTATAGGGTATATATGCAACGAAGACAATTCCCAAATCCAGGACCTACAGAATCTGGGGTTCCTCTACCTCTTTGTAGAGCATGAAACTCTAAGCCATGATTCCTTGAGCTCCTCAGGGCTTGGTTATTTAAAGCTTCCAGAGGTGGGGTTAATTTCTTTCCTCAGCCAATTGCTTTGAAACCTTTATGACTCATTCAAGGGACTAATTTATTCCTAAAAGGGAGAATTCTTAACACTTTAGAGTCAGGAAGAGGCAGAGATCCCTCTGTCACATGTTAATTCAATATCTATACCCCACTACCATGTGAGCCCATTTCCATCCTGTGTGACATCATGTAACTTACATCTACTGAGCTGGAGGGGAGGAAAAATCCTGCTTTCTCTTACCTCAGTCTTCCTCAGAAGTACCCCCAAAAAGTGAGTCTCAGATAGTGAACTGGATTTGGAATCAGAAAAACTCCCCTTTATGAGCTCAGATATTTACTAACTGTGTGATCCTAGGCAAGTCAATTTAACCCTATTGACCTCAGTCTCCTCATCTGTAAAATGAGCTGGAAGAGGAAATGCAAACCACTTCAGTATCTCTGCCAAGAAAACCCCAAATGGGGTCACAGAAAGTCAGGTATAGCTAAAACAACCCAATAACAACAAAAATGCATAGACTTTAAAGTTGAAAAGCATTTTAGACATCAGCTAGTCCAACCCTCTTAGAATCACAAGATTCTAGTTCTAGTAATAGAAGAGATTTTGGAGAGCCTCTAAACCTGGGCATCTTAACCCTTATTTTGTCATAGACCCCTTTGTCAAGTTGGTGAAACATATAAACAAGCCCCCTCTAAGAATAAGGTATAAAATAAAACCCTTATGATTACAAAGAAACTAAACGTTAATGAAATTAAAAATGGTTTCTTTTTTCATCCAGATTTATAGATTTCTTGTTCAGAACCTCTAGTCTAGGCCACTCCCTTCATTTTATAATGGAGAAAACCAAATCTCAGAAAAAGAAAGTTCTTTGCCCAAGGTAACACAAGTAAAATATTAGATTTAGATCTGAGAGGGTTCTTAGAGATCATCTAGCCCAAACCAGTTATTTCATGAGGAAGGTGATAACCAGAGGAATAAATTGACTTGCCCAAGGTCACAAAGGTAATCAGGCAGTCCCCTCCTCCCACTGGGGAGTTCTTCTCAGAACCTTGATTTTGAACCTCCATTGTATTCCAATTGAGTCCACTTTTCCTAAGGAAGCTGTGTATTTATGAAA
>CM053771.1:256744254-256765549 GCA_028658325.1 Potorous gilbertii
GAAATAAGAAATACAGGTAATGGGGAATAGAAAGTTATCTGTCCCTACAGGACAAAAGAGAAGATGGGGTAAGGGAAGGGAGGGATGATAGAAGAGAGGGCAGATTGGTGATATGGGTAATTAGAATGTCCAGTATATCGGGGAGGGGGGAGGGGACAAATGGGGAGAAAATTTTGGAACCCAAAATCTTGTGAAAATGAATGTAAAAAGTTAAATAAATTAAAAGAAAAAAAAAGAAAACCCCAAAAGGGGACACAAAGGGTTGGAGATGACTGAAAAACAACTGAAAAACAGGTGACAGGTAGGTGGCACAGTGGATAGTGTGCCGGACTTGAAGTCAGGAGGACCTCAGTTTGGATCCTGTTGCAGACAGTTCCTAGCTGTGTGACCTTGGGAAAATCATTTAAACTTTGCCTCAGTTTCCTTCACTGTAAAATGGCAATAATAGTAATAGCTCCTAGGGTTGTTGTGAGGATCACATGGCATATCATTTGTAAAGCACAGTGCTTGACACATAGTAGGCACTTAATAAATATTGATCTCCTTCCAAAAAAAAAACATTTAAAAACTCTTAAAAGTCCCCCAAACCCAAACTTCTTGTGTCATCTCTTCTAGGCATTGTGGTTGAGTTTGTACCCAAGCTATATTTTTCTTTCTTTTTTAAAAAATTATTTGGTATTTTATTTTTCCCTAATCACATGTATAAACAATTTTTAACATTTGTTTTTGCAACTTTGAGTTTCCAATTCTCTCCCTTCCTCTCCCCTCCACATTAAGAAAGCAAACACTTTGATATATTATACATGCGTAGTCACGCACATTTCCTTATTAGTCATGTTATGAAAGAAAACATAGACAAAAAAACCTCAACAAAAATAAAGAAAATTTTAAAAGTGCGCTTCAATCTGTATTCAGATACCATCAGTTGTCTCTGGGAATAAATAGCATTTTTCATCATAAGTCCTTCAGAGTTGTCTTATATCGCTAAAAATAGCTAAGTAATTCACAACTGATCATCTTACAACATTGCTGTTACTTTGTACACGGTACATTTCACTTTGTATCAGCTCATGTAAGTCCAGGTTTTCTGACAGTATCCTGCTCATCATTTCTTATAGCACAATAGTATCCCATCACAATCACATACTACAACTTTTTCAGCCATTCCCCAACTGATGGTCATTGCTTCAGTTTCTAATCCTTTGCTATCAGAAAAGAGCTGCTATAAATATTTTTGTACATATAAGTCCTTTTCTTTTTCTTGTTAAATCTCCTTTTGGATACAAATCTAATAGTGGTATTACTAGGTCAAAAGGTATATAAGTATAGCTCTTTGGGCATAGTTCCAAATTGTTCTATGGAACGGGCTGAATCAGTTCACAGCTCCACCAGCATTACATTAATGTCTCATTTTTCCCACATTCCCTCCAACATTAGCAATTTTCCTTTTCTGTCCTGTTAGCCAATCTAATAATTATGAGGTAGTACCTCAGAACTGTTTTAATTAGCATTTCTCCAATCAATAGTGAGTTAGAATATTTTTTCATATGGTTATAGATAGCTTTGACTACTTCATCTGAAAATTGTTTATATCTTTTGATCATTTACCAATTGGAGGAATGGCTCTTATTTTTATAAATTTGACTCAATTCTCTATATGTTTGAGAAATGAGCCCTTTATCAGAGAAACTTGCTTCAAACTTTTTTCACAGTTACTCTTACTAACTGTATTTCCCTCCATCCTATTCCCCCCAACCTTGTTTATTCTATCCTTTGTCTCCTTTTACCCTGTCCCTCCTCGAAAGTGTTTGTTTTTGATTACTTTTTCCTTTCATCTGCCCTCCCTTCCATCATCTCTTCCCCCCTCATCCCCTTTCCCTCCACTTTCCTGTAGGGTAAGATAGATTTCTACACCCAATTATGTGTGTATATTTGAGCCAGTTCTGATGAGAGAACCTTAGTTCACTCAGTCCTTCTCATCTTCCTCCTCTTCCCTTCCACTATGAAATATTTTTCTTGCCTCTTTTATGTGAGATAATTTACCCCATTCTACTTTTCCTTTTCCATTTCTCCCAATGCATTCCTTTCTCAGTCCTTAATTTTATTTTTTATAGATGATCCCTTCATATTCAACTCATACCTCTGCCCTCTGCCTATATATACTCCTTCTAACTACCCTAATGAGAAAGTTCTTATGAGTTACAAGTATAATCTTGCCATGTAAAAATCTAAGCAGTTTAAACTTATTCAATCTCTTATGATTTCCCTTTCCTATTTACCTTTTTATGCTTCTCTTGAGTCTTGTATTTGAAAGTCAACTTTTCTATTCAACTCTGGTCTTTTCATCAAGAATGCTTGAAAGTCTTCTATTTCATTGAATAGCCATTTTTTCCCTGAGGTGTTATACTCATTTTTGCTGGATAGGTAATCCTAGCTTGTTTACCCTCCAGAATATCATATTCCAATCCCTCCAATCCTTTAATGTAGAAGCTGCTAAATCTTGAGTTTTCCTCACTATGGCTCCACAACACTTGAACTATTTGTTTCTTCTTGGCAACTTGCAATATTTTCTCCTTGACCTGGGAGCTCTAGAATTTGGTTATAATATTCCTGGCAGTTTAGATTTTGGGATATCTTTCAGGTGGAGATTAGTGGATTCTTTCAATTTCTATTTTACTCTCTAGTACTAGAATATCAAGGCAGTTTTCCTTGATAATTTTTTGAAAGATGGGATCTAGGCTCTTTTTTTGATCATGGCTTTCAGGTAGTTCAGTAATTTTCAAATTATTTTCCCTATATCTATTTTCTAGGTCAGTTGTTTTTTCCATGAAATAGTTCACATTGTCTTCTATTTTTTCATTCTTTTGGATTTGCGTTATTTTTTCTTGATTTCTCATAAAATCATTACTTTCCATTTGGCCAATTCTACTTTTTAAGGGGTTTTTTCTTCAATGAATTTTTATGCCTCTTTTCCCATTTGACCAATTCTGATTTTTAAGGCATTCTCCTCACTGTCTTTTTGTATCTCTTTTACTATTTGGCCAAGTCTGTTCTTTTTAAGGTGTTCCCCCTGACAGTTTATTAATTTATTTGTTTTCAGTTTTTAGTAGTTACTTCCATAAGGTCCAAATTTTCTCCCCCTTCCTCCCATCTCCCTCCCTAAAACAGCATGTGATCTTATATGGGTTCTATACATGCATTCCTATTAAACACATTTTCACATTAATCATATTGTGTGAAAGAATTAAAGTGAAAGGGAGAAATATATAAAAGGAGAAAACAGTCTATTTCATTCTGTGTTTTGACTCCATAGTTCTTTCTCTGGGAGTGGATGGCATTTTGCATCAAGAGACTTTTGGAAATGTTTTAGGTCCTTGCATGGCTATGAAAGGCTAAATCTGTCAGAAACAGTCTTAGCACACTGTGGCTGTTACTGAGTATAATGTTCTCCTGGCCTTGTTTACTTCACTTAGCATCAGTTCAAATAAGTCTTCCAGGTTTTTCTGAAGTCTGCCTGTTTGTTCAGCCATTCTCCAATTGATGGGCATCCCCTTGATTTCCAGTTTTTTACCACCCCCAAAAGAGCAGCTATAAATATTTTTGTACATGTGGGACCTTTTCCCATTTTTATAATCTCTTTGGGATACAGTCCTAGAAGTGATATTGCTGAGTCAAAGGGTATACATTTTTATAACCCTTTGGGCATAGTTCCAAATTGTTCTCCAGAATGGTTGGATCAGCTCACAGTTCCACCAACAATGAATTAGTGTTCCAACTCTCCCACATCTTCTCCAACATTTATCATCTTTCTGTTTTGTCATGTTAGCCAATCTGATAAGTGTGATGTGAGATCTCAGAGTGGTTTTGATTTGCATCTCTCCAATCCATAGTGTCTTAGAGTATTTTTTCATATGACTATAGATAGCTTTAATTTCTTCCTCTGAAAACTGCCTTTTCAAATCCTTTGACCATTTATCAATTGAGGAATGACTTGTATTCTTGTACATTTGACTTAGTTCTCTATATATTTTAGAAATGAGCCCTTTAACAGAGACAGTAGTGGTAAAAATTCTTTCTCAGTTTTCTGTTTCCTTCCTAATCTTGGTTGTATTGGCTTTGTGCAGAACCTTTTCAATTTGATTTAGTCAAAGTTATTCATTTTGCATTTCCTAATATTCTCTATCTCCTGTTTGGTCATAAATTCCTCTGTTCTCCATAAATCTGACAAATAAACTATTCTTTGCTCCCATACTTTGTAGTGTCAGCCTGTATACCTAGATTGTATACCCATTTGGATTTTATTCTGGTAAACAATGTCAAGCACTTGTCTATGCCCAGTTTTTGGCACGCTGTTTTCCAATTTTCCCAGAAGTTTTTGTCAAACAGTGAGTTCTTATCTCAGAAGCTGGAGTCCTTGGGTTTATTAAACAGTACACAGCTATAGTCATTTATTACTGTGTCTTGTGTACCTAACATATTCCACTGATCTACTCCTCTATTTCTTAGTCAGTACTAAGTGGTTTTGATGATTGCTGCTTTATAATACAATTTAAGATCTGGTATAGCTAGGCTACCTTCCCTAGCATTTCTTTTGTTTAATTCTCTTGATGTTCTGGACCTTTTGTTTTTCCAGATGAATTTTGATCTTATTTTTTCTAGCCCTACAAAACAACTTTTGGTAGTTTGATTGGTGTGGTACTGAATAAGTAAAATAATTTAGGTAGAATTATCATTTTTATTGTATTAGTTCAGCCTATCTAAGAGCAACTGATGTTTTTTCAATTATTTAGATCCAATTTTATTTGTGTGAAAAGTGTTTTGTAATTGTGTTCAGATAGTCACTGGGTTTGTTTTGGCTGGTAGACACCCAAATATTTCATAGTATCTATTGTAACTTTAAATGGGATTTCTCTTTCTATCTCTTACTGATGGGTTTTGTTAGTAATATATAGAAATGCAGATGATTTGTGTGGGTTTATTTTATATATTTCAACTTTGCAGAAGTTTACTAAATCAGGTAGTTATTTTACTTGATTCTTTAGGATTCTATCATCATGTCATCTGCAAAGAGTGATACCTTAGTTTGCTGTTTGCCTATTCTAATTCCTTCTATTTCTTTTTCTTCTCTTACTGCTAAAGCTAACATTTTTAGTATCATATTGAATAACAGTGATGATGATGGACATCATTGTTTCACCCCTGATCTTACTGGAAATGCATCTACCTTATTTATCCCCATTACATATAATGCTTATTGATGGTTTTAGGTAGATATTACTTATTATTTTAAGGAGGGCTCCATTTATTCCTATACTCTCCAGTGTTTTCAGTAGGAATGGATGTTGTATTTTGTCAAAAGCTTTTTCTGCATCTATTGAGATAATCACATGATTTGTTAGTTTTATTGTTGATATGATCAATTATGCTGATAGTTTTCCTAATATTGAAGTAGCCTTGAACTATTCCTGGTATAAATCCTACCTAATCAAAGTGATCTTATCTTGTGATAAGTTGCTGTAATCTTTTTTGCTAATATCTTATTTAAAATTTTTGCATATTCATTAGGGAAATTGGTCTATAATTTTCTTTCTCTGTTTTGACTCTTCTCAGTTTAGGTAACAGCACCATTTTTGTATCATGAAAAGAATTTGGTAGGACTCCTTCTTTGCCAATTTTCTCAAATTGTCTGTATAGTATTGGAATTAACTGTTCTCTAAATGTTTGATAGAATTCACTTGTAAATCCATCTGTCCCTGGAGGTTTTTTCCTGGAGAGTTCATTGATGACTTGTTCAATTTCTTTTTGTGAGATGGGATTATTTAAGTATTTTACTTCCTCTTCTGTTAATCTGGGCAATTTATATTTTTGTAAATATTCATCCACTTCACTAAGATTGTCAGATTTGTGGGCATACAATTGGGTTATGGAATATTTTCTTCAGTTTTTTTTTTTTTTTGGTGTTTCCTTTAGCAAGCTTTTTCAAGATTTTCTTGAATCACTTTTATTTTTCTTCCCATTTTTTTCTCTACTTCTCTTACTTGATTTTCAAAATCCTTTTTGAGATCTCCCATGGCCTGAGACCAATTCATATTTTTATTGTAGGCTTTGGATTTAGTAGCTTTAATTTTGTTATCTTCTGAGTGTGTGTGCAGTAATTTTCTATGAGCAGAATTTTTTTCCCCTGTCATTTGCTCATTTTCTCAGATTATTTTATGAATTTTAACTCTTTATTAAAGTAAGGCTCTGCTTCCAGGATGGAGGGAGCACTGTTACAAGCTACAAGTGTTTTCTGCAGCTATTTTCAGAGATAATTCTAGGGACCTATAAGTTTTCATTTTTTTCAAGGTGATATGATCTAAGAAGAGAAGTTTACTCCTCTCCTGGTTTGTACTCTGGTCTGTGAGCAACCACAGGAACTCTTTTCTGCCCTGGAACTATGGGGAGAGTCCCTGCTAAACTGTGACCATAAGCTCTGCTGTGCTAGTGCTCTTCCTTGCCCTGGAACTGCCACCCAGGACTGTGGCTTGAATCTGAGTATAGGGAAAACAACCAAGTCCTACCCAGTGCTAGCAAAGAGACCTCAGTAATCTCCTTCTGACCAGTTGTTCAACCCCCTTACTGTCTGAGGGCTGAGAGCTCCAGAAGCAGGCCCTGCTGCTGCCACTACTGCTGCTATTTCAGTGACTCCCTGGGCCTGCTCCTGGTTTTTTGGAGCTGGAGCTGTGTTGGCACAGCCTGCACTGGATTGTGCTTCACTCTCATCCAGGTGTGACAGACCTTTCCTGCTAACCTTCTAAGTTGTCTTTGGCTGGAAAATTATTTCACCCCATCCTTTTGTGGATTATACTACTTCAGGAATTGTTTTTTGGCATCATCTAAAGGTTTTTTGAGGGATTTTGGAAAGAGTTCAGGTGAGTAGCTGCCTGTCATCCACCATTTGAGTCCCACTTCTTCCTAAGCTCTATTGTTTTCTGAGGATTTGCTTGTAGATACTTTGGACTTGACTTCCAGTTCAGGGAGCCAAGATGGCAGAGTGATTGGCAATTGCTATCTCCATCCCCTGGTTGACCTAGATGAGCCCAGAGACTATCCCCCAGGGAAAAACTCTGGAACAGTGGGAGCAGCAGAAGGGATAAACAGTCTCCTAGACTATGAGGCTAGGAAAATCACTAAGGAGCATCCCTCTTGCTCTGGCTGAAGGGGACCAGTGCAGTACTAGAGCTGTCCCAGACAGCCCCATCTCAGATAACCCTGGGAGGAGATCCTGAGCTCCAGGGGGGTAGAGCACACAACTACCAACACCAGGACTCCAGGCATGCCTCAGCACCACATGGGAATTGAGAAGACACTAGTGCAGATGGAATCACCAGCTGCTGAGCTTGCCTATGCTCAGCTGAGTAGAGGAGACCTCTTGTGGCTAAACTACCCCTCTTCCACACTTAACACAGCTAGCTACAGGGTAACTCTGGGGAAACCCAAAAAGAACTCACCTGGTCTCTGTGTTACCATGCCAGCCAGCTCAGCACCAGGTAAGCTGCAGCATTTTAGCTTCTAGCTGAAAGAACCAGAGGCCATAATACACAAAGCTTCAAGTTTTTGGCACAAGAACTGTGGCACAGAGTCCCCTGTGTCCCAGACGCAAAGATCTGCTTTAAAAGTTAGGAAAAGGGTAATTATCATCAGTAAGAAGCAAAGCAGAAAAGAAAAGACCATAGAATCTTTCTATGGGGACAAGAACCAAAACACAAATACTAAAGAGGTCAGCATTGAGACTGTACTCACATCTGAAAGAACCTTCTTAGAAGAGCTCAGGAAGGATTTTAAAAGGTAAATTAGAGAAACAAAAGGAAAACTGACCAATGATTTTAAAAATATGAAAAAAGAAATCACAAAAAAATTTAAAAGGACAATTGGACAAATGGAAAAGGAAGTACAAAACCTAAATGAGGAAAATAACTCCTTGAAAGGAACAATTGGACAGATGGAAAATGAGATGTGAAAGTTAACTGAAGAAAACAATTTGATAAAGATTAGAATTGGGCAAATAGAAGCTAATGAATCTATGAGACATCAAGAATCAGTAAAACAGAATCTAAAAAATGAAAAGATAGAAGAAAATGTAAAATATCTAATTGGAAAAATAACTGACCTGGAAAATAGATTCAGGAGAGAAAAATCTAAGGATTATTGGTCTATCAGAAAGCCATGATGAACAAAAGAGCCTAGGCAATATCATTTAAGTAATCATCAAGGAAAATTGCCCAGAAGTCTTAGATCCAGAGGGCAAAATAGTCATCAAAAGAATCCATGGTTCACCTCCTGAAAGGGATCCCAAACTGAAAACACCAAGGAATATTGTTGCCAATTCCAGAACTATCAAGTGAAGGAGAAAATGCTGCAAGCAGTCAGAAAGAAACAATTCAAATACTGAGGACCTATGGTCAGAATTGCACAGGATCTTGCAGCTTCTACATTAAGAGACTGAAGGAATTGGAATATGATATTTCATAAGGCAAAGGAGCTGGGACTACAACCAAGGATTAATTACCCAGCAAAGTTGAGCATAATATTTCAGGCAAGGAGATGGATACTCAATGAAATAAGAGATTTCCAGAACTTCCTGATGAAAATGCCAGCACTCAATAGATAATTTGATTTTCAAACTCAAGTCTCAAGAGAGGCATAAAAAGATAAACAGTGGAGAAAAAAACCCAGCTTGTTACTCAATATAGGCAAACTGTTTACATCCCTATAATGGAAGATAATACTTGTTAATCTTGAGAACTGTATATTTATTATGATATATAAAAGGGATATACATAGATAGAGGGAGTGTGTATAAATTAAATGATGTGATGATAACAAATATGATTTAAGGTTGTGAAGGGATTGTAAGAAGAGATGTGAAAAGGAGGAGACAAAAAAAATTATATCAAAAGAAGAGGCACAAAAATATATTACAGTAGAGGGAAAGAGGGGAGGGAGATGAATATTGTTTGAGAGGTACTCTCATTTGATTGGGTTCTAGGAGGGAAAAACACCCAGTTAAGTATAGAAATACAACTAGCTCTATAGGCAGTAGGAGGGGAAGGGGAAAAGAAAAAGGAGGGGAGGCTAAAAGGGAGGGAAGAAGTGGTAAGGGAAAAGGGAATTAAAAGGGAGGAGGCTAAAAGAAGGGAGGGAAGACTGAGGGAGGTGGTGGTCAAAAATTAAAACTCTTGTGGAGGAGAATGGAGAACTAAAAGCATAAACAAGGAGAAAGTGGATAGAGGGAAAAACACAGTAATCTTAACTGGAATGTGAATAGGATGAACTTTCCCATAAAACAGAGGTGGATAGCAGAATGGCTTAAAAACCATAATTCAGCAATATGTTGTTTACAAGAAACACATTTGAAATGGGGGCATACACACAGGGTAAAGGTCAAAGTTTGGAGCAGAATATATGGTGCTTCAGCTGAAATAAAAAAAAGCAGTGGTAGCAATCCTAATCTGAAAGGCAAAAGCAGAAATAGATAATCAAAAGAGATAAGGAAGGAAACTATATCCTGCTAAAAGGCACCATAGACAATGAAGCAATTTCATTATTAAACATATATGCTCCAAGTGGCATAGCATCCAAATTCTTAGAGAAGAAGTTAAGAGAGTTACAGGAAGAAATAGACAGCAAACTATACTAGTGGGGGTCCTCAACTTCCTTCTCCCTGAACTTGGTAAATCTAACCTCAAAATAAACAAGAAAGAAGTTAAGGAGGTGAATAAAACTCTGGATAAGGTATATATGATAGATCTCTGGAGAATACTGAATAGGGATAGAAAGGAATATACCTTTTTTCTTAGGAGTGCATGGCACCTATACAAAAATTGACCATGTACTAGACTGTAAAAACCTCATAATCCAGTGCAGAAAGGCAGAGATAGTCAATGCATCCTTCTGAGATCATAATGCAATAAAAATTATATGTAGTCAAAGGCCATGGAAATATAAACCAAAAATTAATTGGAAGCTAAATAGTCTAATCCAAAGAATGAGTGGGTTAAACAACAAATTATAGAAGCATCAACAGCTTTGTTCAAGAGAGTGACAATAATGAGACAGCCTACCAAATCTTATGGGATACTGCAAAAGCAGTGCTTAGGGGAAGTTTTATATCTTTGAATGCCTATGTGAATAAAATAGAGAAAGAAGAGATCAATGAATTGAACATGCAGCTGAAAAAGCTAGAAAAAGAACAAATTGAAAATCCCCAAGATACTTTGGAATTGTCCTCTTTCTGAGTTTGAGTCTTGAGTTTCCTTGACACTGTAATAGTTCTTTTGGGGGGGGGGGCGTGTTTCTTTTAATTATTCATTCCCCCAAACTATTTCCTAACTTTGGACTTGATATTAAGGCTGGGCTCTGTGGCACTTCTGGAGAAAGTGTGGGCTGATCTTCTTGCTCCTTTCTTTGGATATTCAGCGCTATGTTATTCCAGGATCTCAGAGACAGCTCAGGATGGGGACCTGTAAGCCTTCAATGTTTCCAAAGAGGTCTGATCCATGGAAAGCTCTGATTGCTACCTCTTCGTCCCATCTGAGCTCTGCAAGTTCCTGTTCTGGGTTTAGATCTGAGCAAGAGTGGTTTGCTGCTGGACTCAACCTCTATCACTGTTGGTTTGGGGAGGTAGAATTGTAGGCTCTCTTTCATCTGGGATTCCTGCCACGATTATTCTTACAGAGGCTAAGCTAGATGCTGAAAATGAGACCTCGCTCTGTGCTTATGGTCTGAGCCACATAGCTGTTGCTGTTGACTTCTGAAATTCTTCCTTTCTTGTTATATCAACTAGGGCCTCACTACTTGGGGAACATCACCACTATCCATAGGTCCCCTTCTTGGTCTGCTCTGAATCTCTGACTTAAAAAAGCTCCCAGTTCATACCTGTTCCCATTGCAGTGCCCCAATATGGGTCCACAAGTACTCCAGTGTGGGTGCACCTGGTCTGACCCTCAATATTCATATCTCACTGTCTATCTTCCTATGTCAACCTGAACTGGAAAAATGACTCACTGGAACTTTTTCTGAATTCTTCCAGTAGGATTTCATTTGGTGCATTTTTCTAGAACTCTTTGGGAAAGTTTTGTTAAGGAGAGTTTGATGTATTGCTTCCTACCACTCCATCATCTTGGCTCTGTCTCCTGTGAAGGATTATCATTATAGCTAGAATTGGCACATTTACAAAAACTGCCTTTTAATTTGGCTTTGATCAAAATCCATGATTTAACTTAGAATTTCAGATGGCTTTGATGAATATGTAAAACACTATGTTAGATGCCAGGGATTACATAAAGATAATGTGGATAGAGTTCCTGGTCTCACAGATCTGCAATCTAACCGAAGTATAATCCAATCTAATGCAATCCAACATAACACAACATGTACAAGTATGCATCCTTCTCTTTGAAAGGCCCTGCAATTTTACTTCTGCCCTCATCATTCGATTGAAACTGATCTCTCCAAAGTTAACAATTATTTTTTAATTGCCAAACCTAATACTCGTTTCTCATTTCTCATCCTTCTTGACACCTTTGCAGTATTTGATACAGTTGATCACATTTGTCTCCTTTTTGAATATTCTCTCCTTTTTGGGTTTTCTCAATTCTTTCTTGGTTCTTAGCTAGGTGGCACAGTGGACAGATCCCTAAATCTGGAGTCAGGAAGACCTGAGTGAAAATCTGGCCTCAGACAGTTATTAACTGTGTGAGCCTGTCCAAGTCACTTAACCTCCATTTGTCTCAGTTTCCTCAACTGTAAAATGGGGAGGGTTGTTGTGAGGACCCAATGAGATTATGTTTGTAAAGCACTTAGTATAGTGCTTAAACCTTTGTCGTCTTTATGTAAATGATGGCTCTCCTTTTTTTTCCTTCTATCAGTCTGCTTGCTCCTTCTCTATTTCCTCTAATGGGCCTTAATCCTTGTCATACCCACTTATTTCATTTCCTACTGGGCTGCTCTTCTGGATTTCATCACTGTCTTTTGAAACTCTCATTCCTGCAAGATCACATCAACTCTGAAACTGACACCATCTCATTACTTCTTGCCCTCTGGCTGGGGAGAGTGGAGAGTGGAGATGAGAGAGAGTTCCTGCCTGATCTTCCATTGGCACACAAGGCAACCATTTCATCCTTTCCCACCTAGCTGAAGGATTTCAGGACTTCATCATGCACCACAACAGTTACCCTTCCCCACCGCCCCTCTTCACTTTATGTATTGTCTTCTCCCATTATACTGTGAGTTCCTTAAGGGCAGTGGCTGTCTTTTACCATTTTTTGTACCCACTTGGCTTAGCATAGTGCCTGGCACACAGTAGATTCTTAATAAATGTTGATTTACTGATTTATTCATTTACTGTGGATGTATCCCCAAGGTTTTCTCATGGTCTCTCTTCTCTTTTGTTCTTTATACAGTTATTCTTTTCACATCATGACTTTCTACATCATGGTTTTGATATATCAAGGGTTGGCATAAGAAATTAAATCGATATTTTTGGAGAGTTTTGCAGAAGCTGCAGGTGACACATGAAGACCAGCAGAGGACACAGAGTTTATGACCAAATACTTAACTTAGTTTTTATAATAAGGTACTGTAAATATTCCAGAAGAGAAAAAGAAAATAAATCAGACTTTTTCTTGAGGGTCAAAAAGTTTTATATGGATTGTGAGGGTACTGTGTCCCTAAATTCCTATAATGTGAAAAGGATAACTGTACTCTCTCATTTGGTGATCTTGTCAGCTTCTATGAATGCAATGGCCATTTTCAAAAAGAAATCTTCCAAATCTTTATCTTCCAGTCTTAATCTCCCTCCTTGGCTTTAGCCCCATATGACCAAGTATTTATTGGACATTAGAACTCAATACCTTGTAGATATCTCAAACTCAACATGTTCAAAATGGAATTCCTTATCTTTTCCCATTTTCTCTTCTGACCTTTGTTATCACATTGGGAGGCACCACTATCCTTCAAATCACCCTGGTTCTCCAATAGGGTGTATTCCTTAACTCCTTCCTCTCATTCATCCCACATATATGTGGCATAATCTTGTTTTTTATTCCTATTTCTCATGTATGTTTCTTTTTTTTACCCTCACACAGCTACCACCCCAGTTCACTCCCAAATTACCTCTTTCCTGTACTGTTGCAATAACCTCCCAATTTTGTGTCCATGCCTTAAGTCATGCCGATCCATCTTCTATCCATCTACCAAAATGATTTTCTTAAAGCGTAGCTTTGACTATGTTTTCCCTCTATGCCAGAAACTCCAGTGGCTTCCTATTACCTCTAGGATCCCATGTAAATTTTTCTGCTTGACGTTTAAAGTTACGTTCTACTCCCCTCCTTGCACTATACTTACTTCCCAGTCATACTGGCCTGTTTGCTGTTTTTCACGTAGTAAAGTACAGTTCTCTAGGCCAGATATGTTCTACCTTCTCACCTCCAACTTCAAGGATCTCTGACTTCCTTCAAGATTAAGCTCAAATTCCCCTTGCAGGAAGTTTTTTCCAGTTCCCCCAGAGCTGTCAATGGTTTCTCTTCTAAGGTTATTTTCCATCTTTGCTATATTTGGGTACACCTATTTATGAAATGCTATTTTTTCCCATTAGAATTTAAGTTCCTTGAGGCAGGGAATATGCCTGTCAATAACTATAATACTGAATAGAATATGATTTAAATGTAAGAGAGGGACAAAGTATCATTTGAGCAGCAAGGAAAAGAAGGCTATTTATTTTTTATTGGGCAGGGGAAGTGGGATGAGGCAGAGGTCAGGAAGATGTCATTAAGGAGAGGTTGGGAGGGGACATTGGGGGAGCATTCTAAGTCTTATTCATTTCCGTCTGATTTTTCATGACCTCATTAGGGATTTTTCTTGGCAAAGGTAATGGAGTGGCTTGCCATTTCCTTGTCTAGCTCATTTTACAGGTGAGAAAACTGAGGCAAATGGACTTAAGTGACTTGCCCATAGTCACATAGCTAGTAAGTGTCTGAGGTCAGATTCAAACTCAGAAAGATAAAGTCATCCTGACTCCAGGCCCTGCACTCTATCCACTGTGCCTTATAGGGTTACAGAGTGGCAAGGGCAAGTAGTCATCTCCCGATATGACTTCTCTCACCCTGGAGTATGGTAGAGGATAGTAGTCAATGGCGATCATCATCTCTGCTCTCCTCTTACCTCAGGCTTCCTTCCCTTTTCCTTTTGATGGACAGAGAGGATGGGGGACCCCCCTCCCAGTCCCACTCACTCTAATTCTGAAGGCGGAACCCATCCTTCCTACAGGTGACATAAGAACTTACGTTAGTTAGTCTATAAGCATTTATTAAGTGCTCCTTGTGAAACAAGCACTATGCAATATGTTAGGTTTGCAAAAAAGGCAAAATCTTCACATTTTTCAAGAAACTTGTATTACAGTGAAGGAGGTAATATGTAAATAAGTAGCTTCACATATTTTTCAGTTATGTCTGACTTTTCGTGACCCCATTTGGGGTTTTATTGGCAAAGATATAGGGTAGTTTGCTATTTCCTTCTTCAGCTTATTTTATAGATGAAGAATTGAGACAAACAAAGTTAAGTGACTTGCCCAGGGTCACACAGCTAGTAAGTAGCTGAGGCTAGATTTGAACTCAGGAAGATATCTTCCTGATTCCAAGCCCAGTGCATGATCTACTGCACCACCTAGAGTCGATGAGGGCAGTCTGAAAAGGGAAGGCTCTAGTTGCTGGCAGAACTGAGGATGTCCTACAGAAAGTGGGTTAGCCTTGAAAGAAGCCAGCAAAGCAAGGAGGTAGAGTTGAGAAGGAAGAACATTGCAAGATCTGATTAGAGACCCTCAGGAAAAATTCCTTCCCAAGGAGCTCATCCACCATTTCCTCCCCAAGATGAATTCCTTTGCCTTAAACATGGTGTTCTCCCTAGAATTCTCTTTTTAAATGTGGGGAATGACCATGGTGATGCATGCTTGTGGTCTCTGCTACTGGGGAGGCTCAGGCTGCTAGATCAATTGAGTTTGAGAGTTCTGAGCTACAGTAGGCTTAATGTGGATCAGGTATGCCCTGAACCAGTTACGATGAGCTGTGGAGGTGGAGGAGGAGGGAGGATGGTGGGAGTGGTAACTGGCTGCCTACAGATGGGCTGACTAGCTCAGGTCAGAAATTGAGCAGGTCAAAACTTTTGTGCAGGTGAGTCAGGGAAGTGACTGCTGTGCTTCCAGAGTGTCTGAGATAGGGGAAGTCAAGTGTAAAAAAATAAAATAAAATAAAACGTGGTTGATGATAGAGAGGGCAAATTAACAGCTTAGTGTGAATGTATCTATCATTTATTTCTCATATACTAGGGAAGTATAAGGCTTTGGTCAGAGCAGGGTAAGTACTTAAAAGAGGTAGAGGTTTTACATGTAATTGGAAAGAAATAAAATACTATTAAGGAAAAAAAGAGAGGGAATGAAGACCCTGACAGGAAAGTGCAGGACACCCAGGACAAATTTTGCCAAGTCTACCCATTTGACTGAAGACTATTCCTCTCTTCTGGATGATAAACAATAAATTTGTTTTTATTTATTATTTTATTATCAATTAAAAATAAATTAATAAATAAAGTACTAAACCACAACCTCCTTTCCTGCTCAGACCTAAGAATAAATAGGTTGGCATAGGCTGTGGATTTGCTCAGCAGGTCATTCCATGTATAAGATTCACAACTGGAAGGCACCTTAGCTTCTTGTGCAGATGAAGATGCTGAGACCTAGACAGGTCGTTTGACTTGTCCGCAATCATGCCAGTACTAAAGAGGTGGGATTCAAATGTAGGCCTTTCCGGAGGCTTCCGAACCATGGCTCTTCCTTTGATATCACTCAGTTTCAACTTGGTGAGCCTAAATCACCCAGTAAGGCAGTGCCAATCTCTCTTTCCCCCTCTTGACTGAGAGATGAGTTTTGCAAGTACTCCTTGTAATGAGTTTTCTGTTTTTCTCCTTAATCCCCAATATTGGCTGGATGCAGAACAATGATTGTGGAGCAGGAACTGCACGATCTTTGAATTTGGTAGTATGTTTTGCATGGATAACAAACCCTTTTCTTGAGGAGAGACTGGTCTGTTCAGGTGGAAACAATGGCTTTTTCTTGTAATCTCCTTGGGTTCTGGAAGCAGGGAAGGCAGCTGCAAATAAGTATAAAAGTATATTGTAGTTTCATCTTTCCCTTAAGGCTGTCCTTCCAATCAGTCTCGTCGTCAGCTTAGAAATCACTTGTCCCAAGGGAGTAGACAGTTGAACACCAATTAAAATTGGGTTTTCCCCTAATTAAAATTTGGTTTTGCCCTAGTAGCTGATTTTTCTTCCTCTCTATGCCAACAGCATATGATCTTGAGTCTAATTAAATCTGGGTTTGGGGAAACCACAGAGTAAAATGCCTATTTGTTAGGTGGCCCACAATTCTTTAAAAATCTCATTGCCAAGAGAAGTTTCCAATAGTCATGTCTTAGCCAGCAGACCAGGATCACTAAGATGATGTACCCAGTTAACCCTCCCTCTTCCTTGACTTTGTAGGAGTCCAGCTAGTTCTCCCTGTCTTCTCACTCCTGTCTCAAACAAGGGGTCATGTCCCATGGAAGGAGAGCTCTAAATGGCTGAGCCTGAGTTAGACCATCATTCCTGGATTAGTCCCAATGCGGTTGAAATAACAAAACCAACAACTCCTCTCCCCCACTCTCCCAACCCCCAAACTAAGCAAACAAAAAATCTTTTCAGTGATTCATTCAGAGCTCAGAAAACCGTTTAAAAGCCTTTGAACCTTTCCTTTATTCTTTTATCCCCTATTCTCCCTTCTAATTCTTCTCTTTTCTTATTTCCCTGCCTCTGCCCCTCTTATTCTTCTTTTCCAGTCCCTTTTCTGACCTTCTCTTATAAAACAAGGGAGTTGAACTAGATGATCTCTAAGATTTCTTCTTCCTGTATCACTCTGTTCAGCATGGTACAACCTACACTGGGTTGAAAATTCAAAGTCTGCTGCTTCCTATCAGTAAGATCTTGGGCAAGTCATTAACCTTTTTGGGACTCATCCCTAAAATGAATGAGTTGCAATTGATCCTAAGGTCCTTTTCAGCTCAAAATCTGTGATTTTATTCTACTACTCTCTCCTTTTGCCTTATTCTCTCTTTCTGTCTCTCTGTCTCTGTCTCTGTCTCTCTCTGTTTATGTTAGTATGGAATTGGGGTGCTGGAAGGAGGAAGATGGAAGAAGCGACTGAATGAACAAAATATGTTTATTAAGTGCTTACCAGGTACAATGCACTAGCCTAAGTTTTTTGTTGTTCAGTCATCTTGTGACCCTTTTGGGGTTTTCTTGGCAAAGGTACTGGAGTGGTTTGCTATTTTCTTCTCTAGGTCATTTTACAGATGAGAAAACTGAGACAAACAAGGTTAAGCCCACAGTCACACAACTAGTAAGTGTTTGAGGACAGAATTGATATCAGGTCTTCCTGATTTCAGGCCCTGCTCTCCATCCAAAGCACCACCTGGCTGCCCCCTAGCCTAAGTACTGGGGATACAAAGAGACAGTCATTGTTCTCCAGCAGCTTATGTTGCAATGGCAGACACAGGAGATTTCAGCAGCAAGTTAGATAGGAAGATCTAATAGCCCTTAGGGTGCAAAGCAAATGATAATGCATCTTCTTTAGTGACTTTTTCATTGATAAAAACCATATTGATTTCTGATGTTGAGCCATTTGACAGCCAAGGACTTTCTCTACTTGATTTTTAGTAGTTATCACTACTGTTGAGAGTGGGCTTTCAGCACCTTCACAGGCAAATGTCAGGCCTCATATCCACCAGGATTGCTCCTTTGACTACCCTGGAAGCAGGGTCAGTGGCTTGGGGTGGGGCACTATTGTCCCTGGGGCTCTTAGGTTTACCTTGGTCATCTGTGGGCGTTGGTAGTGGCAGGGGTTTTGAACCTCTTGTTTTCAAGCATTTTTCATTCCTTCCCACCTCTTCCTCTTCCATGATGCTTGTGGAGGTCACATCAAAACAGGGCTGATGATCTGGGGGAGGGACTGACAGGTTACTGCTCTTCTTAGAGCTCTTTGTTCTCTCCACCTGCATTTGAGGGTGATGGTAGTGTTGGTTTGACCTTCCTAATACATTTCATTTCCTCCCCTCTTTTCCCACCTGCTCTAAGTAAAAATGTCAGTAAATATATATATATATAATATTTTATTTATTTAATAATTTTTATTTTTATTTTAATAATATTTATTTACACGTATTATTTAATAATATTTAATAAGTCATAGCCATAGTAATATTTAATAATAATTTATTATATATATATGAAACACCTAAATTTTAAATGCATTCAAGATGTTGGATTTTTAGATTGTCTTGTGATTGAGATTTTTTTTAGTCCTCTCCAACTCTGTCAGCTTATGTAGGATTTTCTTGGCAAAGATGAATGGTTTGCAATTTCCTTCTTCAGCTCTTTTTACAGATGAGGAAACTGAGGCAAATGGGGTTAAGGTGACTTGCCCAGGCTCACACAGGTAGAAAGTATCTGAGGCTGAATTTAAAATAAGATCTTTCTGACTCCAAGCCTGGTTCTCTATGCACTGAGGCACTTAGTCATCTCATATCATCTATGACACTGGATTATCTCTGCCATCACTTCCATTCAATAGGCTCCTCTTTCATTCAGTTCTCCTCTAGGAATGCTTGTATAGTTGGATTCAATTATAATGTAGAAATGCTCTCTATGATGTCCATTAATAACACATTCTTGACCATGCTATTGTAGAAAAGGCTAAAGCTCTGAAAACTCAAGGGCATAGTTTATATGTAGGATGCCCTAAGGATTTGCTCCCAGTATGAGAAGGCTAGAGGTGTTCACATTTTATTAAGAAATGTTGGACTTATGCAGGATGTCCCAAAAGTTTTTGTGCAGTTTTAATCTCCTAAAGCTTTTCAGAATTCTTCTTTAAGCCTTAGGAACTTAAAACCATATTAAGACTTTGGGGACACCTTGTATTTGAACTCAAATTAAAACTGCTGGAAACCTTTTGCCTATGAAGCTTAGTGAATCTAGGCAGCACAGGAAGAAAGTTCTAGGTTCTGCTAATGGAATAAACTGGAGTGGAGGAATAGTAATGATAGTAAAGATGATGATGATGATAAATAACAGGATGATGACTTTTCTCAGGACCATTTCTGTTTGAACTCCATTGGAAAGGATGACAAGAATCCAATGAGTCACTATAATAATGGTAAATAATAACAGATCACTGAGAAACAGCCCAAGACAGAGGATAGGTCTTAAGCTCAGAAAGATTTGAGTTCAGATCCTGCCTCCAACAAGTATTGACCACATGACCCAAGGCATTAAAGGCAACTCCCTATGACTCTACATTACAAAGAACATCTGCATCAGAGTTTCTAACCTGGTAGCTCTTCACACTAATAAAATTATAGGTCTGGACTTGGGTGGGAAGCAAAAAATTCCCTTCATGTAGCCTACTTGGATTCTGGCCAAGAGTACACTGGTAAATGTTTAACAACTAACTTTGTGAAGGAAATTTTTTTTTTTTTTTGCATATGAAGAAAACACTTCTAAGTTTAATTTACATTTTAAATATTTTCTCCATTCCTTTCTTAAGTCTACGTAACCAACAAAACAATATTAAGCCCCGAATTTCAATGTTTGTATATTTCTGAGCTGTGAATACTCACACTGAAAATTTGGCAATCTGCCGAGTTAGAGCTGGCTCCAGACACAAACCTGATTGTAGCGGGGGAGGAGGAGCGCTCTAACTCTCCTGCTTTCCCTTGTGTCTCTAGCAGTGGGGGTGGTGGGTACTAAGCCCATCCTTGGTCTCTCCATCCTTCTTGTAACCAGCGAGTAACAATTCACTTCAGGGGCTTAGAACTGGAGACATGAAGCTGCTACTTCTGATAATAACGTGACAATAATAACACCTTAAACTTATGTGGTTATTTTTACCTTTTTTAAAAAACTTATTTATTTTTAGTTTTCCACATTCATTTCCACAAGATTTTGAATTACACATTTTTTACCCATCTCTCCCCTCCCCCACTCCAAGACACCATGCATGCTGATTACCCCTTCTCCTACTCTGCCCTCCCTTCTATCACACTCCTCTCTTCCCCATCCCCTCTGTTTTCTTGTAGGGCAAGGTAGATTTCTATACCACATTATCTGTAATTCTTATTTCCCAGGGGCATGTAAAAACAATTTTTAGCATTCATTTTTAAAACTTTGAGTTCCAACTTCTTTCTCTTCCTCCCTCCTCACCCATCCGCACTGAGAAGGCAAGCAATTCAGTATAGGTTATACGTGTGTAGTTATGCAAAAGACTTCCCTAAAAGTCATGTTGTGAAAGACTAACTATATTTCCCTCTCTCCTATCCTGGCCCCCATTTATCCTATTCTCTCTTTTGTCCTTGTCCCTCCTAAAAGTGTTTCCTTCTAATTACCTCCTTCTCCCATTTGCCCTCCCTTTTATCATCCCCCTCATCCCACTTATCCCCTTCTCCCCTACTTTCCTGTAGTGTAAGATAGATTTTCATACTAAATTGAGTGTGCATGTTATTCCCTCCTTAAGCCAAATGTGATGAGAGTAAGTTTCATTTTTTCCCTCTCATTTCCCCTCTTTTCCCCTCCATTGAAAAGGCTTTTTCTTGCCTCTTTTATGTGAGATAATTTGCCCCATTCTATTTCTCCCTTTCTCCTCCCAATATGTTCCTCTCTCATCTTTTAATTTTATTGTTTTAGATACCATCCCTTCCTATTCAACTCACCCTGTGCCCTCTATCTATATAATCCCTCCAACTACCCAAATACTGAGAAAAGTCTCAAGAGTTACAAATATTGTCTTTCCATGTAGGAATGTAAACAGTTCAACTTTAGTAAGTCCCTTATGCTTTCTCTTTCCTGTTTATCTTTTCATGCTTCTTTTGATTCTTGTATTTGAAAGTCATATTTTCTATTCAGCTCTGGTCTTCTCATCAAGAATGCTTGAAAGTCCTTTATTTCATTGAATTACCATTTTTTTTCCTCTGAAGTATTACCCAGTTTTGCTGGGTAGGTGATTCTTGGTTTTAATCCTAGCTCCTTTGACTTCTGGAATATCATATTCCATGCCCTTCAATCCCTTAATGTAGAAGCTGCTAGATCTTGTGTTATCCTAATTGTCTTTCCACAACACTTGAATTATTTCTTTCTGGCTGCTTGCAGTATTTTCTCCTTGACCTGGGAACTCTGGAAT
>CM053771.1:256766049-256797235 GCA_028658325.1 Potorous gilbertii
GAAAATCTGACTTTCAAATACAGGAATCAAGAGAAGCATGGAAAGGTAAACAGGAAAGAGAAACCTTAAGGAACTCATTAAAGTTGAACTTTTTATATTCCTACATGGAAAGATGTTACTTGTAACTCATGAGACTGTTTTCAGTATTAGAGTAGTTAGAGGGAATATATATATATATAGATGGGTATGGGTATATATGTATGTATATATTATATATGTGTAGATATGTGTATGTATATGGGTGTATGTGTGTATGTATATATATATATATATATATATATATAGAGAGAGAGAGAGAGAGAGAGAGAGACAGAGAGAGAGACAGAGAGAGAGACAGAGAGCATATAGTGAGCTGAATATGAAGGAAGAATACCTAAAAAAAATAAGATTTACTGTTCAATGGCATGTGCTAGGAGTAAGGGAAAGGGAGAGGTAGAATGTAACAAATCATCTCACATAAAAGAGAGAAGAAAGAATTTTTACAATGGAGGGGAAGAGGAGGGAGATGAAAGGAAATAATTGAGTCTTACTCTCATAGGACTTGACTTCAGGAGAGAATAATACACTCAGTTGGATGTGGAAATCTATTTTACCCTGCAGGAAGGCAAGGGGGAAGAGGATAGGAGAGGGAAGATAATACAAGGGATAGCAAATTGGGAAAAGGGTTAATCAGAAGGAAACACTTTTGTGGGAGGACAGGTCAAAGGAGAGAATGGAATAAATGGATGGCAGGATAGGACAGAGGGAAATGTAGTTAGTCTTTCACAACATAACTATTGTGGAAGTGCTTGGCATAGTTACACACATATGACCTATATCAAATTACTTGTTTTCTCAATGAGGGTAGGTGGGGAAGGAGGGAGAGAATATGAGGTCAGGGATTTAAGAATGAATTTTAACAATTGTTTTAGCATACAACTGGAAATTAAGGCATACTGGCAATGGAGTAGAGAAATCTATTCTGCCCTACAGGAAAATAGAGGGGAAGAGGATGGAAGAAGGGTGGGTAATAGAAGGGAGGATGGACTGGAGGAAGGGGTGGATGGGGTGTATGCTGTCCTGGAGGGGTGGAAATGGGAAGAAAATTTTGAATTCAAATTCTTGTGGAAGTGAATGTTAAGAATTAAAAATAAATAAAATAAACATTTTTTTAAAATGCGCTTGCATTTAGTCATTTTTACAGGGAAATGGACTTTTGTCCTTTCCTTTTCTTTTTTTATCCATCAAAATGTGTGATTTTGTGAAACAAAATGCTGGATCTGGAGTCAGAGGACCTTGGTTTAAATCCAGATGGGTGATCTACAAAATGCAGTAGGTGATCTGTAATGGCCCTCCTTGTTTAAATATGACCAAGACCTTAGCCATAGGAATGAGTATAACTGGTAAAGGAAATAATAATTTACACACTTTGGAGAGAGTGGTGACTTTCCCTTGTATGTTAGCAGTGTGTGTGTGTGTGTGTGTGTGTGTGTGTGTTTGTGTGTGAGAGATAAGCAGGGACAGAGACAGAGAGACAGAAACAGAAAGAAGGAAGGAGAGAAGAAAGGAGGGAAGAAAGGAAGGAAGAAAGTAGGGAAGGAAGGAAGAAAGGAAGGAAGAAAGAAAGAGATAGAAAAAGAAAGAAAGAAAGAGAAAAGAGAGAAAGAAGGAAGAAAGAGAAAAGAGAGAAAGAAGGAAGCAAGGAAGAGAGATGAACAAGTTTCTTTCTTTTCATTCTAATTGTTGTCATTCCCAGAGCTATGAGAAAAAAAAACTAGCAATAAGAGATGAATAATTCTGCATGTCATCTTTCTCTACCCAGCAGCAAGTCTCCCAGGACCACATCCTCACTGGTTGACTATCAGCTTAAAAAATTTCCCTTAGAGCATGCATTAGCCCAGAAGCTCTCCTATCTTTTTCATCTTCTGACTCCCATATTTTATAATAGCTCTCTAATCCCTCCACTTTTGTCCCACATTCCCTCCCCATACTCTATCTTAAAAAATCATAACAGAGTAGGACTGAGCTATCTACCCTCTCCCACTAAATAGGTCCTTAGATCTGAACCTATGCATGGTTCAATGCACAATCCTAGCCAGATTGAGATCAGTCTCTTTCTCATTGTCTTTAACTCTTTGTGTCCTCTCCTTAGTCCAAAGCACTTACAGTTTAAATTTGACTAAAGTTTAAAGTTTTCCCAAAAGGGAATTGAAAGGTACTCAATGTGCAGTTATAGGACAGCTATTTATTTCCTCTACGTAAAAGAATATTTAAAACACCAAAGTCTCATAAGCAAATATTGACTGACTTAAAACCCACAGTAACCCACAACTACTGTTATAAACTTCCATGAAGCTGATACTTTTTAAAAATGTAATTTAATTTTTTTAATAAATAAAAAATCCCACTTAGGATCACAACTGTATTTGTACTCAATGAAATAAATGTGAGAAGACAAGGAAGTCAGAGGCCCAAAACCCAAGCAATATATGCTTTAGTGGCAATATATAAGTCTGAACCTACCATAGGCTCCAGTGGGGCAAGGTGACCCTCTCCCCACACTTACAGGAAATCCCAAATAGAAGGCTCCATGAGACACAATCCAGGGATAAGAAGAGAGTGAGAAGAGAAGCTGTCTTTTCCTTTAAAATCTACTGACTGGGAAGTTCTTTCTGCTTCAGTAACCAGGGGTCTTTTGAGGCATTTTCTTCCTCCTGACCTCATCAGATAGACCAAAGAACTGCTGTAGTATCTTCCAAGAGCAATCCCTACATCACTGAGACCCGACATGAGCCCCCAAAGGTAGTCCAGGATTCTGTGAAACTTGTTTACTCCCATTACAAAAAAGAAAATCTGAGATGATCTTATAGGTGCTACCACTTCCCACTCCCTACTCCCATCAGCTCCCTGCAGCCTTGCGGGTCTAGTCTCCTTTTGGAGGCTACAGAAGATTTCACAGGTCAAGAAGTCAGAGAACAGTAAAGATAGTAGCGAATACTGTTTAACAATTCACAAAATGCAAGACCATCAAATTTCACCCCTTATTTTACAGATGACAAAACCAGGGGCCAGAGAAAGGTAGTGGCTTGCCTAGTGTACTAGGTAGGAAAATCTGCCTTTTTTTATTCCTCCTCTGAAGTTTTTATTGCATAAACTTCAGCCTTGGAAAGGCTGAGGGAGAAACAAGAACAGTTAGAAATCCCTCACATATTTTATAGCACCAAATCTCATTCATTCATCCGGTCAGCATAAGAACCCAGTGAGTCAGGACAGATATCACTATCTATATTTGGCCAAATCAATCAACAAGTTTCACAAATATAAATATATGTTTATTGCAAGACAAAGAAACTGAGAGGCCTAGAAAACTTAAGTCATCTTGCCCCCAAGGTTATAGTCACCCAGCTGGTTCCTGATAAAACTAGTTAGATTTAAAATTGTTTCTTGTATCGCCTAGTCCTGTGCTTTTCCCACTATTGTAAGGGCTTTAGCTAGTGAATGCTCTTTGATGAAATAAAGTCATCTGCCTTGATACGGATCCTGTAGTTCAGAAGAGCCTTATGTGAGCCTGGCTTCCAGGTTGTGAAATTCAAATTTGTGAATGCCATTCAACATCTTTAGATTCTTCCTGTGTATAAACATTGTAAGAGGCCACTTTATGAAAGGGTCCAAATCAAGAGAGTTAGCCAGGATGGGCTTCCTAGAGGCAGTGTTTCCAAGCCAGAAATCTGAATTGGGAAGCCTTGAGCCGCTGCAGCAGCTCCCCAGGCTCTACAGACTTCCTCCTATTGCCCACCCCGCACCAGGGACACTGCACAAAGGACAACATCTGTGCCAGTTTTGTATTCTGCCTGTATCCCACAACTTGTCTTTCTCTTTTTTTTTCTCGGAAAGATAAACATCTCCCCCTCTTCCCCCTCACCAGCCTCCTCAGGTCTGCAGCTTGCTATTTGTGTACTTGATGGTGCTATCCACTCTAAAATGCATTACTGCAGGCCCATGGTTAATTTTTCAGCAGCCTCCCACCACATTAATAGTAATGGGGCTCTGGCCCATCCAGTCACAGCCTAAATGAGTTTAACTCTCCCCCTCTCGACTTCAAGCCCTCTATAGGGATGCTAACAAGTGAAAACTGATTTGGCTCTCCTCATCTGGGACCCTACCCCTTTAGGGTCCAATCTCTGTCTCTCTCTGTCACTCTTTTATGTCTCTTTCTGTCTCTGTGTCTCTCTCCAAGTTTCTGTGTCTCTGTCTCTCTGTTTCTGCTTGTCTCTCTCTCTGTGTGTGTCTCTATCTCTCTGTCTCTGTCTCTATCACTCTGTCTTTGTCTTTGTCTGTCTGTCTGTCTCTCTCTCTCTTTCTCTCTCTCTCTCTGTCTCTGTCTCTGTCTCTCTCTCTCCTAACAATATCATGATATTTTTGAATCCTTGGTTCACCTGAGCTGTTTAATTTGTTGATGGGTCTGGGCCTCAAAGAGATGGCATCTTGTTCTACTTTTGGCTCCAATAAAATTATCTTGCAAATACTGAGCTGAGATGACTTCACGAGATTTTTAGTGGTAGAGTTTGGAGGAGAGGAGGGAGGGAGATCAGCTACTCCATCCCCAAAGGAATATCATTTGTGATCCTAGCTTCTTGTTTTGGTTTGTAGGAAAACATTTGTTCCAGAGAAGGTGGGAGCCATGATGAACCTTTTCCTCCAAAGGCCCTCAAAGTACAGCTGCTAGTTACCCAAATTTGGATGAGATTGCTTTGGGCTCTTTCCTACTTCCTTCTGTGAACTAATCTTATCTCTTAGTAATCTTTTAGCACCTCTAGGTATTTCCTAGTCCTCTTTACCTAGCTATAGTAATATTCTCCTTCAAAATACCTCCCAAAATCACCTCCTGAAAAGAGAGACCTCTCCTAACTCACTATCTCTTCCTTAATAATCAATAGCACACTATTCCTACCTGAAATATGCTGTGAGGACCAGAAAACAATATTTTTTAATCTGAACAATCAACATAGAAAATGACAACTGAATTTGTGCTTTTTCACAACCTTTATTTAATTTGATCTCCAAAGCAACTTTTTGGAATAGATGGTGGAAATATGATTATAACCGTTTTACATATAAGGAAGTGGATATTTCTGTCCATTTCCAGTCAAATGACTTTTCCCAAGGTCACAACAAAGACAAAGGCAACATTTGAACCCAAGTCTTTTGATCTCAAATGCTAAGCCTTTTTCATGATGTCATGCTATTTCTTAAATGGACATCACAAAGCTCTTGAGTCTTACTCATAGGAGAGTCCTTTGAGACCTCATTCAGAGCCTATCGATTTTGGGGTCACACTCTGTTCTAGAAAGGTTGATTATCTGTTTTCCAAACCCACAACAA
Source organism: Potorous gilbertii (assembly GCA_028658325.1). Classification (NCBI taxonomy): domain Eukaryota; kingdom Metazoa; phylum Chordata; class Mammalia; order Diprotodontia; family Potoroidae; genus Potorous; species Potorous gilbertii. The sequence goes on from CM053771.1 coordinate 256,771,411, forward strand.
ATTTAATACAACTTAGGAGGAGGAGACGGACTGTAGAGACAAAAATTATTGACAATAGTAAAAAAGGATGATTGACAGAGCAGTCACAAGAGTGGGGGCGTTGAGGACTAAAAAATAACAAAGCACATACAAGAATCCAAAAAGCACAATACTATGGGACTACTGAGTATAAATAGAAGTCAATAGTTTCACACATCAGGGTAAATGCAGAGGGTCTCATTGTATTATGGCACAGGCCAATCATTAATGTTCATAATGATGATCTTTAATCAGTGAAAAATGGTTGGAATTGTTATATTTTATTATTATTTATCATATTATTACAACATATTTTATTTAGATAGAGGTGGAAATTTTTAGAAAGATTTTTATTAAACATACTCAAAGTGAACCCTCCACCCCCATCTCCATGGCACTTAAATGTTTGGCCTTCACTTACTCAGAAAACTCACCTGTCTAGAATGAGATTGATTCACAAGAATTCTAGGTAATCCTAGTTTTTATTAATTGATTCAAAAATATTTATTGTCTAGAATTTGAGAGACAGCATGGCATAGGAGAATTTAATATGTGTAATTCAAGAGAGAGCAGAGCTTTAGAGAATTAAGTTTTCCTTCTGATATATACTGGTTATATGATCATAAGTAAGTAGCTTGGTGTCTCTAGCAACTCTCTGAGTTTCTGCATTACAAATGGACTGCCAATCTATATCAGAGGAAAGAGTTCTTACACCAGGAGTTCCCCACCCTGATGAAATCACAGATCAAAACCCCCAAACCCATCTGCACACATACACACAAAGGGAAAAATAAAATGCATGGTGCTAGGCACTGGGAGAAATACTGTATAATATTATTTGTATTTGTACATAAGGGAAGGGGATAGGACCTGTGATTTCGGTGCCATAGGGAATTTCCAGGTGAAGAAACCTCTCCTCCCCCCATCATTATACTTTTTCTGCAACTTACAGTTCTAGAGAGCTTCCTTGAACACCTAGAGGTTAAGTGACTTGCCTAGGATAATACACAGGGTGTGCTAGTAAATGTTTAACAACTAGCTTTCAAAAACAAATGCTGGCACAACACTCTTTTAAATTTAATCTGTATTATTAATATTTTCTCCATCATGTTCCTAAGTCTAAACAACCAACAAAACAATAAATCAAGCCCTGATTTGTAGTGTTTGCAATTTCCTAGGTGTAAAAGTTCATACTAAAAATTTAACAATCAGTTCTATGTTGGAGTTGACTCCAACACACCCCTGGTTACTCAGATACTGTGTTAGAGCTGGGACTTGAAACCAGATCCTTTGGGCTTCTGGATCACCCAACAAGTATAGACACTATAGGTAAGACAAAAATGGCTGCATAGATATAGATGTATTTTCCAATTCATCTCATGTGTGTGTTTGCATTCTCCCTTCAATGAGATTGTCAGTTTCTCTAGGACTGAAGTCAGTTATTCTCTTTTAATTTCTCAGAACTCCTGGACAGGGCACAGAACAGATACTGAATCTGCTCCTGTTGACTACCTACCTACATTCTACAGCCAGACAAAGGCCTACTGAGGAGTCTGCAGAAGCTAGGAAACCCATGAGCTTCTCCTTGGAAATTCCTCCCAGACCTCAGGGCAGGGGAGAGGTGGGAGGGCAGGCTGTACACAGTCCCCACCAGCTGTCTTCTATCCTAAGGTAAGCTCCTTTGCATATTATTTGCATGAATTTACATTCCACTTTCAAGAGACCCTAAAATCCAAATATGTACAACAAGATAAAATTATTTCATTCATGCTGCCTCTCATAACTCCATTCCCAGCATATGTAAAATCAACAGATTTCCTCCCAAAGCAAGAAGGATGGGGGGTTTGGTGTGTAGCACCAACCCTATGTGTAGGCAAAATAGGTTAAAGGGAGCAAACCTCCCATTCTCAAAATTTTCCACTAGCCTGCCAGAGTACTACTCTCTCCTTTGACTTGGTCTATAGTTCCTCATCTAGGGGTCACTCCTTTGGATTATGTAACAAAAATGGCAGATCATTTACTCTAAAAGGTATATTAAGAAGGACAGCGGGATAGCTAGTTGGCACAGTGGATAGAGTACTGGCCCTGAAGTCAGGAGGACCTGAGTTCAAATCTGGCCTCGGACACTTGACACTTACTAGCTGTGTGACCTTGGACAAGTCACTTAACCCCAACTGCCTTGCCTTCCCTGCTCTTAAAAAAAAAAAAGGAAGGAAATGGGTATCTATGAACCACCTGATATGTTTCAGAAACTGCTAAACACTATACAAATATTATCTCCTTTGTTCCTCACAATCTTGGGAGATAGGTGCTATTGCTAACCCCATTTTACAGAGGAGGCAAATGAGGCAGAGGTTCAGTGCTTTGTCCAGGATCACATAGCTAGTAAGAGTCTGACGCTGGATTTGAACTCTCATCTTCAGCCTAGCATTCTATCCACTGCACCCACTAGCTACCTAATGATGGGAAGGTCCCAAGAGAGATTGTCCTCTCAACCTCTCTCATCAAACATATTTCCAAGAATCACCTATGCATCACCTTAGAATGCAAAGAGAATCCAATCCTAAGATTCTGCAGCAGAGGAAGAGACCATTATGATGGATTTGCAAGGAGAGGGTGAAACAAAGCCGAGCAGCAAGGCCTGAGTCTGGTGACGCTGATCTGAGGGAGGGTTCAGTGCCAGAGGAGATATGAGGGCAGATACCTGCGACTGTTGAAAAGGAGCAGCAACTTCACTTGAATGGACTAAAATTGGGCATGGGGTAGGGATGAGGAAGAGCAGTGGGCAGAATCAGGGATGTAGGAATGCCCTGATCTGAACCCATCAGCCACAGGGAAGGGGAGGATGGAGGAACAACAGCCCTGTGCCCCACTGAATGATGCTTATCATTCTCCTTGATTCCCCCTACGTCAGTCTTATTTGTTCTGCCCCTCCCTTTGTCTCACCCCCAGTTCTCTTCATTTGGCTTTGAAGGCTTTTTTTTTGGTCTTTTTTATTTTTGGTTTTATAGAGAGGGGTGAAGAAGCTTCTACTTTATTATTAATGCTGTTGCATTAATAATGTATAAATTATGCATTGTACCTTCCACCAGCCTCACCTGAATGAGTACTGAGGGTTAACAACTTGCTATTTTAAAAACGTTTTGAAGACCTTGTGAGAAAAGTGAACACATCCCCAGCCCTCCTGTCTGAGGAGAGTTTGTGTCTCTAATAGGATAAGTACCCACTTCTCTCTCCAACAAGGTGAGGCAGTCTCCCAAAAGAGATTAGAATCCATGACACAGATCATAGAATTTGGAGGTAAACGAGATATTAAATATCACCTAGTCCAACTCACACAGGAGAAAACTGAGGCCCAGAAAAACAACCTAGAAAGGATTTCCTAGTTCCAATACAGGTCCCCAGATTCTAAGTTTTCTGATTCCCAAATGGTACAAGAAAAAGGAAGAGAAAGGAGGGGTGATGGGATTTTTTAAGTTTGGACACATATCTCTGCAGTTTTCTCCTTTTCCTGCTTCGAAAGATGTTTCATATGTTAACTATCCAGGCAAGAGGCAAGACCTTTCACATTAGCTAGCTTTCTCTGGAGGAGTAGAGAGAAGACTGCTATTTGGTGAGACCAATGTTTCTGATTGTTTTCAATATTTTTTATAAATGCACAGCACCTGATACAATGAAGTTGCATGAAGTGAGTTCCTACATGGGCAATTTTTAGGATATTTTAAAAATATAAATAGCATGGGTCCCACTGAGGCAACTCGGTTGCAGAGTGGATAAAGCACCTGACCTGGAGTCAGGAAGACCTGAGTTCAAATGTGACCTCAGACACTTAATAGGTAGGTGACCCTGGGCAAGTCACTTAACCTCTGTTTGCCTCAATTTCCTCACTTTTAAAATGAGAATCATAACAGTCGCTACATCCCAGGGTTGTTGCAAGAAATCAAATGAGACAATCGGTGCAAAGCACTTAGTACATATCATGTACATGCTATCATTGCTGGTGGGGCGGCAGTGGTGGTGGTATTGTTAGAGCCCTTTCCTACGTCAGATCCAACATGGGGTGTTTGGGCTAATCATAATTATTGAAATTATAAGTACGATTCTGGTATAATTTATTACAGAGAAGATAGAAATTATATGTACAATAGCAAAGCATTTAATTAAGACATAAAGGAAGGTGTATCACAAGGGGAAATGATCGAACAATAGAACCATATTCAGAGCCTCCTTACACAACCTTTGGGGGCTCACAAGGGGTTATAACCAGGCCCCCTCTTTATCTTCATCAATCCCTAATACAAGGGAGAAAGAACAGAGTCATTTCTAAAACTGTGGGTCCAGTGGTAAAAAGCCTTAATCCCCCCACTTGAACTTTACCTCTAGTTTGCTTCTTGTCTCTACCCAAAACCTCCAATATCTTTAAAACCTCCTAGTTCCCAGAAGGTTTCTCACTGATGAGAATTCTTACCTAAAGATGGAAACACTCAATAACCCAGACACATAAATAACCTAGGATTTACTTCAAAGAACAATGTTTTCTGTGCTTCGGACAGTATACAAGATGTAGTTGAGACAAATGCATACACATATGATGGTATAAAAACATAGTTAGCCTGATCTCATGAATTTGGAATTTGTGATAATTAAAGGAGAATATATGAAATGAGATTTAATTTAATACTGTCTGATTTCCCATTTGTCTGCACGTGTGTTGATCCCCTCTCACTAATGCAGTTTAATCTTCTGGAGAGCATGGTCTTCTCCTGTCTCCCCCAAAAGGTCTAACATGCTGCTGAGCACATGGTAAACATTTGGTGGATTATAATAAACTTGTTATTCCAAAGTGAAACTCAATCTGTTACTTCTTCCTTTGCATTCTAATGGGCACTCAGCCTCAGAACTAAGAGTACCTTTCTGGCACAGGGATTTGGACATGACTCTTCTGACAGCATCCAGAACTTGGGGAGGAAAAGGGGGAGGTGTTAAGGGTGGTGCTATGGCCATGTGGCTGGAGCCTGATGGGGGATCAGCGTCCACTATCCCCACAGGATGCCCTCCTTACCTGCCCTTTGGTAGACTGCCTAATCTGCTATTTGCACATCCAGATACCACTGTTGACTCTGCCTCTCCCTTTAGAAAGTGTCTCCCAAACACTACGTGGGGTTCCAGGATCAAACTGAACCTTCAGCTAGACCACAGTGAAGTATTTGAAGTTAATCTTCTTTGCCCCCTTTCCTTTCTGATAACCCTTCCTCTCTCTCTCCATCCCCCACTGGGGCAAGTCTGTTTTCTTACTCATGGGGTTTGTCTCTGCTCTGCCTTTATTTCCTCTACCATAATTTCATTCTGTTCAGAAATTGCAGTGAAACTGCCTCTCTCCTGTGCCTAATGCTTCAGGTTCTTACTTGTTATACAATTCATTCATTTTATTCATTCAAAATATTTATTAAACACCAACTGTATACAGCTCTAGACACTGGTTGAGAAACAAAGTTTAGAAACAAAGCCCTTATGGAGTTTATAATCTGATAGGAAGATAAGGAATAAATGCAGACAACGAAACCATGCAACCTTACATGGAGATATTTTAAACCTCTCTAAGATCATAATCACTCACGGTGGATTTGGGAAAGAACCAAAATTTGAGAACAGGAAGAATGGAGAGAGCGGGATGGTTTATCCCTTTTCTCCACTGGCAAGTGGAAATCTTCCTTTGCTTGGTGTTAAAATGGCACTAAATATGCCTCTCTTTTGGTAGAGGAAACTCCTCATTGCCTCAGTAAAATTTAATTAATTAAAGAATGAACAAATACTGAGCATTATCATAGAATAAAGTCAGATTATTAACCCCTTTTTAGTGTCTTTTCTTTCTGGCCAAATCAAGAGTGAACCTGTGCTAGCAGCCCTCAAGTGTGCTGTGTTTATCTGTCTTACATGGGCTGACCAGAGTTTTGTCTTAGGGTCTTTCACTCCCACCAGGCTTGGGATTTTGAACCCCAAGATCTCTCCCCCAGATTGAATTTGTCTTAAAAAGTCAATTTAAAGTGCCTCTTATTTTTTGGTTTTTCCATTATCTGTTGCAGGCCTCTAATTAAAGAACTGCTCAAGCCATAGAAGGAAATACTCAATTAGGTAGCTCTATAATTAAAGAACTGCTCAAGCCATAGAAGGAAATACTCAATTAGTGGCAGATCATAAGATAATTGGGGAAAGGGAGGACTTCATGACAACCAATGGAATCAGGCTTCATAACCCTTGACAAATAAGGAGAATTTGAATCAATATACTACAGTAAGAAGAGCATTCCAATGAGGGGAAACAGTCAAAACAAAGAGAAAATTAAAATTTGGCTAGATATGTATAAGGAAGTAGCAGAAGATAAGGATAGAGAATTAGAACATCTTACATTGGGTACCGGGGAACTACTGAAGATTTCTAATGGGGGAGGACAAGAATAAAGCTCTTACAGCAAAGGAGGGATTTCTCAGTGCTCCCAGTTCCTCCTGGAACTCCCTCTGACCCCCTGGAACCAGCTGGTCCTAAGGTCTTAGACAGGAGACAGCTGAGCCTCTGGGGGAGGTGTCATGGTATGATGGAAAGCAACAATAACGCAGAGCATCTAGATAGCTTTACGGTTTGTAACGCACTTTCTTTATAAATATTACCTCATTTTATCCTCACAACAGTCCTGGGAGGTAGGGAATAATTATCTCCATTTTAAAGATAAGAAAACTGGTTGGACAATATAATAAAAGACTGCAATGTGCTGTGTGGATAATATCTCATTTGATTCTCACAAGTCCCTGACAGACTTGCTATTATTATGTCCTTTTTGCAGATAAGGAAACTGAGGTCAGGAGAAAAGAATAACTTACTACTATGTTCACACAGTTGATAAATGTCAAAGGTTAAAATTGAAACCAAGACCTTCTTGACATCAAGGCTGGTATTCTGTTCACCATGCCAGTGATGTCCAAATTTTTCTGATCATCTACCTCGAGAAGAAAAAGTTTTGAGCATACACCAATGTATGTATATATAAGATATATTTAAACATTAGATAAATATAAAATTAGATGTTTATGTTTATATATATTAGATATAGATGTATTTCTATATTTTAGATATATATGCTAGCATTCTAATGTATTATGTATATTACAAAACATGCACAAAAATAAAAATTTTAAGTGGATGACAATGATTAAATGAATAATACTTTAATTTTTATTTTATACATTAAGAAAAAAATCCTTTTGCTTTCAAGACTGAAGTTATTGGACACGTGTTATTATGTATACATATACTTTCCTCTTATACATTCTGGGGAACAGGGCAAACTTGTGCATTTTTATTTTTTAGCAATTATTTGGGTAATTTCATCATTGTAGCTAGGCAAGCAGGTACATTTCTTTTTTAAGAGATTTTTACTAAAAATATACACCATAGCAATCAATTAATAGGTAACAATGGTCAGAAAAACATAGCACCTTTTAAGCAGGAGTCATATTTCTATGCATGTGGATATTCATCATACACAATGCCAGGTCAAGCAAAAATAAATTGCATCTCATTTCAACTCAACAGAAAGTTTTCAGTATAATCTCATTCTTCTTTGTTTGCATGGACCTGCTTAGTGTGGGGTTCTGTAACTTAATTTTCTATTCGTGTCTGGATATTTTTGTGGTACTTTTCTACAAATGTAAGAAATAGTGAAAAGACCACAATGGTCCAGTTTGGCTGAACCAGAGTGCAGGAAGAGGGTGATGGGTAATAAGACTAGAAAGGTAGGTTAAGACCAGGAACTGAACCTGTGAATTTGTTGGCATAGGAACTTCATTTGTCAAAGCATACCGGCATCTTCTCTGCAATTTATAAACTTAAAATGCTGCTTCAAGAGTAGAGAGAAGGATGATAAAGGAAGGGCACAAGCATCGAAGTGTCTACTATACAGTCGGGCGATGTACTAAGTGCTTTACATTAGAAAAGCTTTTGTTTCATTTGGTCTTCACAACAACACTATGAAACTGATGCTTTTATGATTCTCCCATTTTATAGTTGAGGAAACTGAGCCAGACTGAAGTTAAGTAATTTGCCTGGGGTCACATAGCCAGCATTTGTCAAAGGTGAGACTTGTGATTGGTCTTACTAGAGCTCTTTTCATTTTACCACAGTCTGTGTGAAGTCAGAAGTGACCAGGCTTTAGATGCCAGAGAAGTTATATTTGATTCTGCAGGTAACAGGGAAGCTTACTGAGTGATGGGAATTAAATGTTTAAACCTACACTTTAGGAAAATCTGTTTGGAAGATGAATTGAGAAAGAAATAGAATAAAGGCATAAAAGTGGATTGACCAATTAAAAGGCCTTTGAAATCATACAGGTGAGACATGATGAGAGGCTGAATAAGAGTTCATTGATAATGCATTTTCCTTATTGCTAATGTAATTTTACTGGGACCCAAGAAAGACCTGGGAAAGACCTTAGCTTGAAAAGGCCAAGGTCTCCCACTACATCCGAAGTCATCTCCAATCATCCCCATCTATATCTGGCCACTGGACCCAGATGGCTTTGGAGGAGAGAGTGAGGCTGGTAACTTTGCACAGCCCTCCCTCACTTAAACCCAATAAATTTGCATGACATGACATCACCTTCCTGATGTCATTGATCCTCTTCAAAAAGGAAGAACAAACAACAGCAATAATAAAACAATAAGCATTTACAGGATGTTTTAAGATTTGCAATGCACTTTACAAATATTATATAATTTTATCCTTAGAACAACTCAGAAGTAGGTGCGACTATTGTCCCCATTTTACAGATAAATAAAGTGGGGTCAAACAGAAGTTGTCACTAAGAAATAGAATTTAGGGAACAAATGCTAATGCAATTTTCCTTGTGCTAGTACAATTTGTAGCATTCATGAAGGGAAAGTACGACATAAGGCCAGAAAGGAGTCAGATCGTACGGATGACTCTCTCCCTCTCCCCCTCCCCCTCCCCCTCCCTCTCTTTCTCTCTCTCTCTCTTTTTCTCAGTGTGTGTGTGAATACACACATATACATATACACAAACATAAACACACACATACTATAAAGTCTATATAGATATGGTCCATATAGGTATATGTATGTGTCTACAGGTCGATATATCTATTTCTTTGGATATAGATATATATAAGCAATGAAAAAATTACTAAATATTTTTAGCAAGAGAATGATATGGTCAGACTTGTGCCTCAGAAGATTATTTTGGCAGCTATGTAGAAGAGAGATTAGCAAGGGAGAAGACTAGAAACAGGAAGACCTATTAAAAGTGCCATTACTGCAGTCCAAGAGAGAGGTGATGAGTACTTCAAAGGAGCTGATGACCTTCAGAGTGGAAAGAAGAGGATGGGTGGAGGAGGTGCTGAGGTGATGCATGGGCATCATGGGGGCTGAGGGAGAGGAAGAAGCCAAGGATAATCCAAGATTGTAAACCTAGGAATACAGCTGTATCCTCAAAAGGAGGAGAGAAGTTTAAAGACCTAGTTTGACAAGAGATAAACTCTGTTTTGGACATCATGAAAGAATTAGAAAAGGCTGTTAACATGTTTAAATGGAATTCAAGGCAGAAGATAAAAAGTTGGAAGTTAGCATCAGAGAGATGGTAATTAAACTCATGAAAACTGATGAGGTCGGTCTCCAAGGGAGAGAATAGCGAGACAAGAAATTTCACCTTGGGAAACATCCATGATAATGAAGCAAGTGATAGATGGTAATTCACCAAAGAAAACTGAGAGCCAAATGGAGGAGAACTGGGAAAAGCAGGCACACAAAAGCCAAGCAGGGAGAACTATGTCCAGTATACTTTTTTTAATTCTTCTTTTTTCTCTCCCTCTCCCTGCTTCTCTCCTTCCTTCTCACTCCCTGCAGTACTGGTAATTATGGGGCTGGTTTGAGGAAAGAGGCAGAAATGTTCTATTGTGCTTTGGATACACTGGATAACTGGTCCCTCTCATGTAGAAGTAGTAGAAGTACATATGCACTTCTCAGATTAGCAACCATGCTGGCAACTTTTCCCACCCATACAAGATATTTATTTTATATATGTATACTTGCATTTATGGTTGCTTGCCCCATTGTTGCTAGCAGATTTGAATTTCTTCACTCCTAGTCTAGTCACTGCACTATTGAGTGCCTAAGTGACACTGGCACTTGTAACACTATTCACAAAGTGAAAGATGTAGGCACACTTCCTTGAAGCTAAACAATCTGCTAAAGACAGAAGCACTTAGATGTCAGAAGCTCAGACCACAGCTGCAGTGTCAGAAGGGGTAAAGAAGGGAGGGTATCTTGGCCATGCTCCCTGTGCCTAGGAAACTACCATGAGGAACCTGATTTCTTCAAGTTGAACATTATCTGTCTGCCTTTGACTCTTCTCAAGCTATTTCACTGATCACAGGATAGAGATGCCTTTACTTCTGCAGGAAATCAGGACTTAAAAGTCCTTAATTTTCAGGCCACAAAAATTCTTTCTTTTCAGACTGACCCTAATCCTTTTTTTAAGTTGTCTTTAAAAAACTTTTTTTTTGTATCTTTTGTCTTTATATCACTTTCTTTTCCAAATATCTCCCTCCCATTCTACTACAAAGAGAGTCCATGCCTTAGATCAAAGGAAAAAAAAAGAATGGGGAGGGGAAAGCAATTTAGCAAAACTAACCAATGTATCATCTGAAACTGAGAATATGTGTAATGCTCTATATGCATAGTCCCTCACCTCTCCAAAGAAGAAAGGGATGTGTATATTCTCATTCCCTCTTTGAGGCCAAGATTTTAATTTTACAGGGTTTGGTTGGTGGTTTTATTGTTTTTTTCATTTCTAATGTTTTCTTATGTATGTTGTTTCCCTGGTTCTTAACTTCACTTTGTATCAATTCATTTAAGTCCTCTTAAGCTTCTCTGTATTCTACATATTTATTATTTCTTACAATTCAGTAATATTCTATTATCTTTATGTACCATAATTTGTTTGGTCATTCATCAATCAATGAGCATCTACATTTTCTGGTACAATTCCTAAAGCACAGAATTAGAACTTGAGGACCTTTTTATACTACCAGAAGAATTGAAAATGCAGCTCAGAAAATTGAAAGAAAAAAAGTTTGAAGAAAAACTAGCACCTGTATTGACTGGAGTGAAAGAACCTGGAACAAATGGTATATCTTATCAGCTTGTATAATCTTATCTAGGTAGACAATTTCTGTACTTGAATATGGTCATCTTCATCACTATCAACAAAATATATGGAGAAATATATCACTGTGTCAAGTCTATGAAGGGTAAATATGACACAGATCCTGTCCATAGGGACTTTACATTGCACTGTAATTGGAGAGATCTCTACATGTTGTCTTCAACTGGTAGTAAAGGCCAAAGGAATGGTACACACTGCTGTTGGGATATAGAAATAGATGATATTGCTGTGGTCTTGGATGTTCAAGAATACTTCATCAAAAGGGTTAGAACTTCAAGTCTGAGGAAGATTCAGTTAAAGGAAGTTAAATTCAATTAATGGAGTGGAAATTCCAGGCTAAACATTTACCAAGTGACCTTTTGCTCTTTTTTTCCCCCACCTATTGCTGGACTGATGTAAATATCTGTCTTCTTGGTACTTATAATTTTTATTCTTCTCTATTAAATTGGCTCTTTTCCTCTTCCCTGAAATATTTTACCCACTCCTTTCTGCTTACCTAAATTCTACTTATTTTTCATGACCAAATTCAAGACCCAGTTCCTCCAAACAACCTTCTCAGACCATTCAGCACATAGTGATCTCTCTGTCTCTCTGTCTCTTCCCTCTCTTTCTTTTTCTTTCTCTGTCTCTCTGTTTCTTTCTGTCTTTGCCTGTCTCTATCTCTCTACCTCTGTCTGTCTTTGTCTCTGTCTTTCTCTGTTCCCATCTCTCTGTCTCTCTCCAGAGTTTCTAGCACTTTATTCTCTGTTCCACTCAATGAATGGCTCATTTGGAACTTGGGATATGTTATATCATCATTTCTCATGGATATAGTTTTCATGCCTATGCAAACAACTTCCTTATCTAATGCTAATCTCTCTCTCTCTCTCTCTCTCTCTCTCTCTCTCTCTCTCTCCCTCTCTCTCTCTCTCTGGAAGTCAGTTTCATATTAAAACTACCTGTTGGGAAAATGATAAATGTTGGAGAAGATATGGTAAAACTGGAACATCAATGCATTGTTGGTGGAGTTGTGAACTGATCTAATCTTCTGGCAAGCAATTTGGAACTATGCCCAAAGGGCTATAAAATTGTGCATACCCTTTGATCTAACAATATCACTTCTAGGTCTATATCCCAAAGAGAGCATAAAAAAGGGAAAAGTGCCCACAAATGCAAAATATTTATATTAACTCTTCTTGTGGTGGCCAAGTTGAAATTGAGGGGATGTCCATCAATTGGAGAATGGCTGAACAAGTTATAGCATATGAGTGTAATGGAATACTATTGCTTGATTAAAAATGATGAGCAAGTAGATTTCAGAAAAACCCAGAAAGGCTTATATGACCTGATGCTGAGTGAAATGAGTAGAACCAGGAGACCATTGTATGCAGTAAGAGCAACATTGTTTGATGACCAACTTTGATAGATTTAGCTCTTCTCAGCAATGCAATGATCTAGGACAATCCCAAAAGACTCATCCAGAGAAAGAACTAAGAAGTCTGAAAGTAGACCAGAGCATACTATTTTTTCTCTTTTTTTTTCTTTCTCTTGGTCTTCCCCTTTTGTTCTGATTCTTTCACCACATGACTAATGTAGAAATATGTTTAATACGTATGTTTAATACAATTTACATGTATAGCCTGTATATGATTGCATGACATCTTGGGAAAGGGGGAAGGGAGGGAGGGAGGAAGTTTATAATTCAAAATTTTATAAAAATGAATGTTGAAAACTAAAAATTAATAATAAATAAAAATTAATAAATAAATTGGATTAAATTAAATAAATAAAAAAATAAAAAATAAGTTTAATTTAAAACAACCTTTCTGTTGGACATCTTATTTCATCATAGCTGGAAGGGATCTTAAAGGTTTCATTTTATAGATGTGGAAAATGGAAACCCAAAAAGGTTAAGTAATTGACCAAGGTCACATAAGTGGTGGGTAACATAGCAGGGATCTGAACCTAGGTCCTCTGCCTTTAGAGCTTAGAACTCTTTCTATTTTAGGATGGATGGATAGTTGGAGGATGATGAATTGCTAGAGAATGAAAGACAGATGAATGGACAGATGAAGAATGGATAGATGGTAACAGCAATAAGGACAAAGGAATTAGAGAAGAGGAAGCTCATTATAAGCTGGAATAGTTAGGAAAGACTTTCCTCCAAGAGATAGTACTTGGGCTTGCCTTTAATGAATGAATAGTCCTATTTTGAGCTCCTGAATCTCACTGATCACCCTGGAGTTGAGACAACCAGGAAAAGTGGGGGCAGGGAGGAGAGGGGAGAGAACAGAGGTGGAGTCAAGAGTTCAGTGACTTCTCTTTGGCTCCCCTCAACTTTGTACACAAGTCCTTATCTCCTTACCCCACCTATGTATTTGCAAATGACCTCATGGACAATGACACTGCTGCCAGTAACTTGTAAGGAAGGCTTCCAGTTCTTTTGTTGTCTTTGCTGCCCTGAAGTCAGGAAGAATCTAGCCACCCTCTATCCAGAGAAACTGGGGCCCACAACCCTGTGTCCCTCCGTGGCCCCAACCAGCAGGGTTGCTTTGGGAATTGGACTTCGCACTAACTCCTGATGCCTGCTTGATTTAGCCCCCTGCCCAAGCACCCTGTGAATTCAGCACCGTTTCCCCTGGCAATGAAGTCAATGGGACCCCCTGACACAGGAAATGGAACCCAGCTGAGACAAAAGTGCTGCCCCACTGACAAGAGCAGTGACAGCTGGGGTGAAGGGCCTGAAGCTGATGACTGCCTCTCTCCGCAGAAACCAGGTGACTAATCGTCAACATGGGTGAAGGGTCTCAGCAGGAATTACTCTCCTCTCTGCTGTACTGGTGGGATAATGGAAGGAGGCCAAGGGGGACACTGAATGGGAGTCAGGGTCACTACTTTGCAGACCTTAGAGCTTTCTAGAAATGTCAGCTATCCATTTAATTAGTGTTACTTGCTGTGAAACCTTTCTCATCATTTTCCTTTTCTTACTACACCATACAGTATCCAAGATGGAGCTTTCTTTCTCCCACCACCGCCATTCTGCATCACTTTTTCTTCCTTCACCTTGTTCACTAAGCCTTCATTTGGTTAAGATTTGGTAAAGGTGGTTAATAGGCCTATTCTGGCTATGAAAGAAAGACAAGCTTTCATCAAAAGGAAATAAGTGTTGGTGTAACTTATATAACAATTTACAGATATCAGTATTTGGCCAGTGCTAGAATCAGTGAAGTTCATTGGTTCAAATCTTCTATCTTAATTAGTCTTATTCTCACAAAAGTCACTCCTTTGGTTTTCATATTCAGTCTACTTGGCTTACATTATCAAGTTACCAGGGCAAGTCTCTTGACATCTATGGGACTCAGTTTCTTCATCTATAAATAATCACGGGCGCTCTCCTTTGACCACAAACTTTTCCTAGGTATTTAGGTTGCTAGTCCTAGAGAATAGGGTAAAAAGTTCAGGAGCTTAAAAATCACTCTTTAAATTTAATTTTACTTTATCCTTGTCTAATTATCCCTGGACTTTGTTTCCAGGGATTGGGGAATTACCCAACCTAAGGTAAACCTAGTCATCTATTTCTGGGGAAAATTGAACACAATGCCCATCTTTTCCCTCCTTTACTTTACCTCCCCCTCTGTTTTGCTATCTATCTACCCCCATGCACCCTGTCATGTACTCCTATTTTTTTTCTAAATTTATTTATTCATTCAGTTCCACAAGCTTTTGCATTTTAGATTTTTCTCCCCCTCTCTCCTGTCTCCCCTCCCCAAGACAGCATGCAATCTGATATAGGCTCTACATAAACATTCATATTAAATATATTTTCATATTAGTCATGTTGTAAAGACAAATTATAACCAATGGAATGAACTACAACAAAGAAGAAACAAAAGAAGGGGGGAGAAAGAGAGAGAGAGAGAGAGCAAATAGTATGCTTGAATCTGCATTCAGACTCCATAATTCTTTCTCTGGATGTGGATAACATTTTCCATCATGAGCTTTTTGGAGTTGTCTTAGACAACTGTTAACAAGTAGCATTATCACTCCCTAACTCCTTCAAAAATATCCTAGCCATAGTTGCCCCTTTACCCCCAATTGCAATGCAAAAGACATCAGGAGAGCACAAGATTGGTGGAGAGGAACACGGAACCTCTTTGTCTGGGGTAGAAGTAATCACTCTTCCAGGTTTCTCCAGTGTCCACCATGATTAATGAAGTGGCTAGGCTATGGGTCCATGCAGAACTCAACTGTTCTGTCCATTAAGATTTGGCCCTACAGTTATTCTCTCCTCCTACTCCCCTGGTCCCATCTTTATTGTTCAGGAGGAAGAAGCCAGAGAATAATGATGGGAGGGAGGAGGAGGATTTATCCTACTCTCTGTCATATTCTTCTTCTAGGGACCTAGTTGAACTTAACTCCCAACTCCTGCCTTTCCCCAGTCTAATGTAATAAAACTTATGATAACAACAAATGCTTTTCTCTAGAAATGAATTTTCTGACTGTAGTAATTTCATTATGGATATGGTGGGGGCCTTTGTTGTGTTTCTGTCCCCCCTTTTTTTAGGAAATGTAATTTTGAATTTCATTCCTTACTCTCTCCACATATGAACAAATTATTAAACTTGGGAGGAAAAAGAGCTAAGAGGAAAAAGTTGACATTATTTTATTTTATTTAAGCCTTACAACAACCCTATGAGGTAGCTAATATAATAACCTCCATTTTATAAAGGAAAATGTGGCTCAGAAAGGTTAGGTCACTTGCCCATGGTCACACAGATGAGAGGTCTGACATGGGATCTGAACCCAGGTCATCCTAGTCTAGTTTAAATACCCTTTTTCATTCTACCGCAATGAGAGGACTGGACAACGTTACAAAAAAAGCTGTAACATTCTACTTGCTATGCTGAACTTTTCCCATGTCCTGTGTTTCTTCGCTTGTTTTGTCTTTTGCCAAATCAAGGCTGTTCCTCAACCCTGGCCTTCACCAGAACCTGGACCAGACCTATTATTTCTCTGGATACAATTAATCTTCCTTGAACTTTGGTCTCTACAAAATCAGGCTCTACCATACTCTAAGGTATCCTTTTCAAGACTGCATTTATATTATAAAACAAAAACCTGCTCTAGCTAGGCATCTTATTCTGGATACCACATTTTAAGAAGTATGTTATGAAGCTATAGCTCATCCAGAGGAGGGTGACTATTGATAAGGAGGGAGTAGAGACCATGCCACACAATGTTTAGTTGAAGGAACTTGATGTGTGAAACCCATAAAAAAAAAAGGAGGATGAGGGCAACATTCTATCTGTCTTCAAGTATATAGAGGGCTGTTGGGTGGAAGAGAGATTAATTAGATACATCTAATTGGCTACAAAGAATAGATGTAGGAGCACTAAAGTGAAAGTTACAGGGAGGGAGAGTTCAGGTGGCTATAAAGAACTTTCTAACATTTATAGTGATCACAGGAATGATAGATTTAGAACCAGAAGAGATCCTCATGGTTGTCCAGCTGTTTCAATTGTGTGGGACTCTTCATGATTCCATTTGAGGTTTTCTTGGCAATGATATTGGAGTGCTTTGCCATTTCTTTTTCCAGTTTATTTTACAGATAAGGAAACTGAGGCAAACAGGTTAAGTGACTTGTGCAGCCTCACATAGCTAGTAAGTGCCCGAGGCCAGATTTGAACTCAGGAAGATGAGTCTTCCTGATTACAGGCTGGACATTCTATCCATTGAGCCACCCAGCTGCCCTGGAAAGGATTCTACAGATCATCTACTCCAACAGATGAAAAAACTGAGGTCCAGAGAGAGTAACAGAATGCAGACTCCCTAGCTTAAACAGAAGATTCTTTTCATTGCTCTTTGCTATATATAAAAGGAATTAACTGACATAGGAGGTATTATATTCTGTTACTGCAAGTCTTCAAACAGGGACTAAATGACCTCTGAAGAACATTCCACACTAGGATTTTGTTGATGATTCTATTTTTGTGTGCCCCAATCTCACCTCATAAAATCTCATTGGGAATCTGCTTTATCTTCTTATTTTTCCACAGCAAGCAATAAAGTATTTGCATATAGTATGTCTTCAATAAGTTTTTGTTCAATGAATGAATAAATGAATGGGGGGAAGAGGAAATCTTATCACAGAGAACATGTGATCAAACCTACCACCCTCTCCTCTGAGTCTTTCATTAGAAGTCAACATAGAATGGACTCCTCCTTTGACATGAACACATTAAAATGGGGTAGGAAATGAGTGGATAGATAGAAATATAAATGAAAGAGAACACCCCTGAGACCTTAACTTCTCCTTTGGTTGACATCTGAGGACATGGTAGCTATTCCCTTTTCTTTCCATGACATTTTCCCCATTTTTTTGTCAATCCTTTTTACTCTCTTGCTACCTGGGTGTCAATCTTTCCCAACACTAGAAAAGTGATGTCATGTGCTAATTCACATTTGCTAAGAGATCTGAGGAAAGGGTAAATCTGAATTCAAAACTAATGTGGGAATGGCAGACTTTCTGACAGAATCCTCAGACTATATACCACATAGAAAACTACCTATTCCGCCTCTACATAAGATCAGATCTATTTAAAAGAATCACCTCTGGCTACAAGTTTGAATTACAGGTCCCAAGAAAAACTAACAAAGTCTGTACCACATCACTCCAACCTAGACACCTAGAAATGTTCTCAGAATATACCATAAAATGTGTGTGTGTGTGTGTGTGTGTGTGTGTGTGTTGTGTGTGAAAATCCTGAAAGAAGTTTCATTTCATTTGTATCCTCTGGCTTCATTTAACTAGAGGAAGTTCTCCTTCCCACTCCCTTCAAGTCTCCAAAGGAAGCTCACAACTTGTGGGCAGCTTCCTAGGCCTCTTTAGGCATATACAGTATTTCCTTGTTCTATCAAAGGATAAAATAAAAGAGCCAGACAAAATGACTTTCTTAAGGTCATATAGCAAATTAGTAACAAAGGCAGGAATAAAGCCAAGGCCTCTTGGCTGCTGGCCAATGAAGGCAGATCCTATAGCTTCTCTTTATTCTGTACTTTTAAATTCTTAATTAAAGCATTTATTTTGCTTTCCTTAAAGTGGATCCTATATGTCTCAGCCTATGAAGGTTAAGTCAATCTGAATAGCTGAAAATGAACACCACCCCTTTTCTACTGGGCCTAATATCTTTTTTCTGGCTAAAGGCAAATTGATAATAAAATTATCTTTAATATTCAAATCTTCTCAACAAAGGGGCTAGATTCTATATGGGGGAAAAAATGTCTCCATAGTCCAATATCCTCAGAAACCTTATACAGACTGCTCAGATATCACCCACCTAATTCCATAGGAAAAAAGGTGGGGAACATTTCTATGTCAGGTCAATAAATAAAGTTGACAAATATTTTCTGTTTACCTAGGATTGTTCTGGACACTGTAGGGGAGACTAGAGATATTTTTAAAACATGGTTCCCTTTGTTAAAGGAGACTCATTTAGTTGAGTGAGCACCTGGTTTTTCACAGATATTTATTGAATAAATGAACAAATGAATGCATACATGAATGAATGAATGAAATGTAGAGTATTTCAGTAAGTATATAAAACAGCTAGAGAATGAATTAAGACAGTGCTACAAACTAGCACTGTCTGTGGATGCATCTGGGCCTCATTTTCTTCATGTATAAAGTAAGAGGAATGGAGTAGATGATCTTTTAGAAATTTTTGCTTTTATTGACCTTTTTTCTTTAGATGTTGGCCTTTTTTCTTCACATCATAGTTGTTTCTCAGACCTACTCCCTTGAGCCCTGTCTTGTGACACAGGGAAAAAAGAAAACACAAAATCTGATATAGAAAGCTTGTCTGACAATGTATACAACAGTCTATCCTAGTAGCCATCATCTCTTTGCTGCCAGGGAAAAGGAATGCTTCATTCCCTCTTCTCCAGGGTTTTTCATAGGTTTTTCCATTACTCAGAGTTCCATTTTTCTTGTGACCTTTAAACTAATTTGTATTGACATCTTTTGCTATTTATATCACTCAAATTCCCATCTTATCTCTTCCCATCCAGAAAGCCATTCCTTATAACAAAGAATTTTTAAAATGAGGTGAAGAAAAAAGCAGTTTGGCAAAATTAACCAACATATTAACAGAATCTGATTGGATATGGTAGTTTCTCCATCCCTAGTTCCGTCTCTACACCTCTACAAAGAAGGATGGGAGGGGTATTTCCTTATACTGCTTAAAGCAGGAAGTAGCTAGGTGGTGCAGTGGGTAGACTACTAAGCCTGGTGGAATTAGGAGCTAGGAAGACAGAGTTCAAATCTGGTCTCAGATTTGGTCTCCTAGCTGTGTGACCCTGAGCAAGTGACTTAACCCTGTTGGTCTGTTTCCTCATCTGTTAAATAAATTGGAGAAGGAAGTGTTAAACCACTCCAGGATCTTGGCCAAGACAACCAAGTAATTGGGTAATTGGGCTTACCCAATGGTTTTACTTACTTCACTTTGTACCAATAGTGTGAGCTATTCGTGTAAACTATTGTAGCTATTGTACATGTTTTCTTAGTTCAGTTTCCTTTGCTTGGTGTGGACTAGATGATTTGAAGCTCCCTTCCAATGCTGATAGTCTATGATTCTAGGGGCTGGATTGTATGATACCAATTCTGAATCCTACCGGAGGCCTCTGGGACTCAGTTTCTTCATCTGGAAAAGAGGGACTTGTATTAGGTGATCTCTTCAGTTTCTAGTCCTATGATTGCTCTTGATTGCAAGAATCAGGAACGGCTTTAGAGAGTTGAGACTGGAGCTGGGTCTTGGAAGGTGTGAAAGGAGCCACTCTTCCTTCCCACCCTTGGCCTGGCAAAGAGAACCAGTCCCAGTCCTTGTGAAAGTGATAAATGCTGGACTGCTGATTCTCAGGAATGTGAAGTACATGGATTCTCTTTTTGCCAATGCTTTTTTCCAAGACCACCTCACCCAGTTACATGTTTAATAACCAGTTCTCTGAAAAATTCAATGCCTTTTTTAAATTTAGTAGCTTAATTATTAAACTTTTCTCCATTGCCTTCTTAAATCTACACCAGGGGCGGGGAACCTGTGGCCTCCAGGCCATATGTGGCCTTCTAGGTCCTCAAGTGAAGCCTTTTAACTGAATCCAAACTTCACAGAACAAATCACCTTAATAAAAGGATTTGTTCTGTAAAACTTGGACTCAGTAAAAAGGCTGCAACCAAGGACCTAGAAGGCCTTGAGGCCATAGGTTTCCCACCACTCATTTAGACAATCAATAAAACAATGAAACAAGTCCTGATTTGTAGCTTTGTTGTTTTTTCCCCCAAGTTGTAAATGATCACACTGAAAAAAAATTTAGCTTTCTAGGCTTAGAACTGGCTCTAGCACACCCCTGACCCCTACCCTCACTAGTCTACACCTTTCAATAGGCTTTTCTCAGTCTTGTCTTCCCCAGACTCACCAGTCCACAATCCTTAGTGGATTTTTTTTTTCAGGGGTCTCATTTTTTCTAGCCATTTACTATTTATCATCCTTTGCTCTGAATTCTCTTCCCTCCCCATCCCTGAAAGATGGAACCTCACAAGGGATATGGTGAGCTGAACACGTTGAGAACATAAACTAAGGTTCCATTTCCCAGGCTTCATTTATTAATGGTAGTCCAGACATGCTGACTCATCTTAAAGACATGGAGAGAAAGCCAAAGAATTTTCATCAACATCAACAAACATTTAATCAGAGGATCCTAGAATCTGAGTTGGCAAAGCCCTTAGATATGATCTAACCCAAACTCCATCCAATGGAGTACCCCTGCCAGGATTTACAGAACATTCTTTGTGGGGAGCATTGTGCTAGAACCTGTGGAGGGATCAGATCTGCCTGCCCTTTAAAGGCTTTCAATCTAGTTCAATACAGAATTTACGTGTACCAAGATAAACAATATTAGACCAAGTGACTACTGAGTGGTATAGGCAGTAGTTGCTACTAAAGATGAGGAGAAGATTGCAAACTGAGACAGTCAGGGCTTCCTGGAGGAGCTGAAACTTGAACCAGGCCTTGAAAGATTGAAACAAGCAGAGAATATGGAGCAGAGTATTTGATATGTGGAAAATGGTGTGATCAAAGGTTCAGAGTTAGGAGATGGGGTTAATTCTGAGACAAGATGGCTAAAACAGTGGATTAGGAGAAGAGTTAGAGATGAGATTGGATAGGTCCCTTCAGGAGTCTATATGGGGTCCCACATCTACTTCTCTCCTCCCTTTAAGTGACAAGTCTCTTCCAATGTGGAATGGAAGACAAGACCAGAGGGGATCCTCTCTTGCTTGTCCTTTCTTGGGTGGAGTGTTGAGGGCTTAACACAACATGAGTTATTGGATATTACCCAGATACCTCAATTCCTCGAAATCAGACTGATCAGGAGAGGTCAACCTGCTCTGCCACACAACTTCCAAAATGTTCAGATAAAGCCTTTCTAGCTCAACTAGCTTATCTCCCTGACACAGGTTGACCTTATATGTGGTTTTTTTTTGGTTGTTCTTTCTTGACTTAGAAAAAGAGGTTCATGGAAGGTAATTTAGGGTACTTTTCCCCCAAGAAGAAAGTACACTTAAGGGAGAAGAGGGGGGAGGTCTTGATCTATGATTCTGTCAAAGTTGGGAAATCTTGGTGTGGAAACCTCTTGTGCCAACACAGATGGCAACTCTTTTTCATCTTAGTCTTAAAGAGATACCCTGGGTACTGAGGGTCACATAGCTAGACAGAGGTAGTAATCAGAGGTACAATTACCTCTGATATTCTACAAAAGAGCCTTAGATTCCTCTATATTGGGGAGTTCCTTCACCGATGTAGATCACAGCCCTTCCATGCCTTCAAAAACACTTTCGTGAGTTTCTGTGACCAAAAGTACTAATCTGATGATGAGTCCTCCAGTGAGCCTCTCCAGACTTACTCTTGGAAGACATCTACTTCATTGCTGGGTCTGTAGTCAAAGCCCTCCCAACACAGCAAGATTCACCAAAATTGATACATAGATGGCATAGCCTTAGGGATTTTGCATCAGTGGAGGAAGCTGATGGTAATAACTAAAGTGAAGCCTAGGTCAGATGCATCTGAGGCCTATTGCTACTCAGGGGTTTTCTAAAGACAACCTCTTTCAGAGAACCCAAATTCATTTAAATGAGGAGAGTCTGGGAACTCATAACTGGGCAGTAGAAGATAGCAGGAGACAGGGCTCAGCTCCTCTTTAAGAGGACAATACAGTAGAGATATTGAATCTGGACCACATATCCTTCCCTCCCGGTACTAAAGACTAAGGAAGACAGAAACATCTCAAGAAAATTTTGGTTTGCTTCGGGGAAAATTCTGGAGTGAAGGTATGAGATTTCACCTACAATCGTGGAAGAATTTGAACTTGAAACACGCTTGACTCAGAATCAAAACTATCTTCTTTATCTGTAAAAGGAAGGGGTTGAATTAGACGGCATCACAGAAGGGTGGGGCTGGAAGGGACCTTGGATAGCGATCATCTCGTTCTCCTCCAACCCTTTCATTTTCCAAAGAAGGAAACTGAGGTTGGGGAAAGAGAAGGTTACAAGATGAAGAAGGGGCAGACTGCTTTCAAGGCCCGAGCTATTTCCATCACATAAGAAGGGGGCCCTCACTCCTGCCCGCCCCATCCTGCGCCTTTATGTGGAGCGGAGCCCCAACACACTCCCGGTTTCTGGTGCTTGTAGACATCCCCCCTCTTCCCGGCCCCATCCCGGCAGTATTAAAGGGTGGTTCCCACCGCAGGCTTTAAGGTTCTTTCAGGAGGGGCAGGTCGCTGCTAGGCCGGGGCAGGGGAGGCGCTTGGAGCGAACAGGTGGGGGCGCTCCCTCGTCCCAGCCCCAGGCAGGGCTGCAGGTGCCGGGGAGGTGGGCCCAGCTCCCAGCCCGGCCCAGCTCCAGGCGCGCCCCGATTGCGGCGGGCGGGAGGTGGCCGTCTGGGATAAGAGCAAGGCGGCCTCATTCCCCCCCCCCCCCCCAGCTACCCCCTCCCGCCCACGCTCCTTGGGGCGGGGAACACAGCGGGAGGAGGAAGAGGAGGAGGAGGAGGGAACGGAGGAGTAGCCCGGCACGCTGCAGACTTAGAGCCGCCGCCGCGCGGAGGGGCCCGGGCCGCAGGAAGAGGTGAGTGACAGCTGCGGCCGCTCCGGCTCGGGCTCGGGCTCGGGCTCCGGCTCCGGCGCGCCCCGCACCATCGCACCCCAGCGCTGGGCGCCGCAGGGAGTCGGGGTCGGGCCGGCGAGGAGGCTGGATATCGATCCGCGAGCCCCCTCCCTCTGTCTCCGCCTCCCCCTTCGGCTGAAGCCACGTGCGCCCTACCGAAAGTACAGGGTAGGGGCGGGGTTTCCCTTGACCTTAAGGATCTAGGAAAGGTGTCGGAGATCTGGCGGGTGAAGGGAAACCCTGGGGCTGGATGGGGAAACCAGGGTGCGCTGCCCCTCTGCCAGGCCTGACAGCCTTGCCCTAGTCCATCTACTGTCCTAATTCCCCACCCTCCATCCTGCAGCCCACCCTGGCTGTGTGTGTGTCTGGGTATGTGTGTGTCTGGGTGTGGTGTGTGTGTGTGTGCATGTGTGTGTCTGGGTGTGTGGCGTGTGTGTGTGTGTGACTGTGGGTGACTGTGGTGTGTGTGACGGTGTGTGTGCATTGCTCAGCAGCGGGCTGGGTGCTGAGAGGGAGGGGCCTTCCCATCACTGATAGCCCTTCCAGCCCCCAGGAGCGGCGGGCTACTTGAGGAAGTGATGGTGGGGGTTTGTCGCTGCCTTCTCGTCTCCTCGAGCAGCTGGGGGTTCAGCCCATGGCAGCCCTGGAGGAGGGTTACCTTCCCACCCTTTCCCTGAAGTTTGGCAGGAAGGCACCCAAGGGAGAAGGTTGTTGACTTTGGCTTCCCAGTGGAGTTTGGGGCTTTGAAGGGAGGAGGTTCTTTTGAGAGCCTGTGGGGTGCGTGCCAACAAGGAAATGCAGACTCTTCCTGGCAGACATAAGGAAAATACTATACTCACAAAACCTCTCCTTAGGAAAACCAGAGACGTTTATTGTGATCCTGGGTGCCCCAGCTCTCATTAAGAAATGATTTTCAGTCAGTACCTATTTATTGAATATCTACAATGTACCAACCCGTGGTGGTAATGATGGGAGTTCTAAGAGTCTAAAATGCCAGTTTTACAGTTGAGAGAATACACAAGTAAGAGGGCAAATAATGCCAGTATATGTAGCCTAAATACCAGATGAGGGATGTCGGTTTCAAGTTCTGGAGGAGGTTGGAGGGACAGAGCACAGTGGGTGATTCAGGAAATTGATTGCTAAACTTGTG
Source organism: Potorous gilbertii (assembly GCA_028658325.1). Taxonomy (NCBI): domain Eukaryota; kingdom Metazoa; phylum Chordata; class Mammalia; order Diprotodontia; family Potoroidae; genus Potorous; species Potorous gilbertii. The sequence continues at coordinate 256,796,001 of CM053771.1, forward strand.
AGAGACAGGAGCAAAAGAATTTAAATAGGAAAGTAGTGGGAGGAGAATAAGCCTGGAGGAGTAGGTTGGGGCCAGGTTGTGGAGGACCTTGAATGCCAAGCCAAAGTTTTTGAACTTGATGTTTGGACAGCGACTTGAGTTTTCCTCTATTTCTACTTCTTTCTATCCTTTCTCTGGGTCAACTTTTAGAACCCTAGCCTCTAAGTACCCACAGAGTGAGAGGTTCTCAGAGAAGGATGGTGAAGGAGTTTCTAAGGACTAATGGCTAGAGAAAAAAAAAAGGCAGTTTGCAAACTTTTGGAAAGGGTCCCAGAACTTAAAGTATGTATGTTCCACTAAAGAGTTATTGTTGGCAGCCTTCATACCTGTTTTTTGCGGTCTCTAACCTTCCATTTCTCTTTCCCTGACTGTCAATGCTAAAGAAAATCAGTTAATCATAAAATATTAGGTGGGAAGCACTGTACTAATAAAGACCAAAGGGGCCACAAAAACCTGTAACAATAAACATTAAGCACCTACTGTGTGTAGACCATTGACCTAAGTGTTGACTGGGAGATTTAAAGTTTATACATAGTCCCTGCCCTCATAAAATTTATTAGGAGGAATAAACACAAACAGATAACTGTAATAAGCACTATTACTTATGTATATCAGAAAAGTCCACAATAAAATGATAACATTTGAGATAGATAGAAATTACTTGAAGGGAAGGAGAAGAAGTATTGATGAAGTTTTCATAATAGAGTTATACTAAGGGTAACATCTGATTTGATCTTTAAGAAATGGATTAGAATTCCAAAAGCAAAGAGGAGGAATGACAGCACAGCAGGCACAGGGAACATGATCAAGAAAGCAAATGGTGTTGGGGACCAGCTTGGCTGGATTATAGAGTGCATTGAGGGGAGCAATGTGAGACAGGGCTGCAAAGGTAGAGTATCACTATATTGTTGGAGGACCTTGAATGCCAGGCAAAAGACTTTGAACTTTAGGGATCAACAGGAAACCTTTGAAGAGAGGAGTGATGTGACCAGATCCTCACATGAGAAAGATTATCCTGATGTTATAAAGAATGGATTGAAGGAAGGAAAAAGGGAAAGTAGGAAGATCTATTAAGAGGACATTGCAATTAAGTGGTAACAAAAGCCTGTATAAGAGTGGCAATATCAAAAATAGAAATAACATATTCCCTCTTTTCAAGGAGCTTACTATGCAATTGGGAAAAAATAGTTTGGTTT
>CM053771.1:256797735-256880925 GCA_028658325.1 Potorous gilbertii
CACATGAGAAAGATTATCCTGATGTTATAAAGAATGGATTGAAGGAAGGAAAAAGGGAAAGTAGGAAGATCTATTAAGAGGACATTGCAATTAAGTGGTAACAAAAGCCTGTATAAGAGTGGCAATATCAAAAATAGAAATAACATATTCCCTCTTTTCAAGGAGCTTACTATGCAATTGGGAAAAAATAGTTTGGTTTAGTGTTTTTTTCCACTTAATAGTATTTTATTTTTTCCAATTACATTTAAAAATAGTTTTTGAACATTCACTTTTAAAGATTTTGAGTTCCATTTTTTTTCCCTCCCCTATCCCCTCCCCCAAAGGGCAAGCAATCTGATGTAAGCTATATACATGTACAATCATATTAAATATATTATCACATTAGTTATGTTGTGAAAGAAGAATGAGAATAAAAGGGAAAAATCAGAAGAAAGAAAAAAGAGGGAGAGAGAAAATAATATGCTTCCATCTGCATTCAGGTTCCATAGTCTTTCTCTGGATGTGGATTTTCCATCATGAGTCCCTTGGAATTGTCTTAGATCGTTGCATTGCTGAGAAGAGCTAAATCTATCAAAGCTGATGATCAAACAATGTTGCTGTTACTGTATACAATGTTTTTCTGGTTCTGCTCCCTCACTCATCATCAGTTCATGTAAGTCTTTCCAGGTTTTTCTGAAATCCACCTGCTCATCAAAAAATAGAACTCTGTAAGTAAAATATACCTAGAGAAATCAGTAAAATTTAAATAGACAAAATAGGTAGACAAATATAGTGTATTTTACAGCAGAGGTGTCAAACACTGGGTCAGGGCCTGAGTGCAGCCCACAACATTCCCAGGTGCTGCCCTGACAAGATTAAAATATAATTCAGAAATAAAAAATACAAAAAAAATTTTAAAATACAATGAAAGCTAGATAATATTATAAAACTAAGTCAATATATGACCCATAAGGATCCTTATGTGTGGATTAGTGGCTCTGGTTTCTATTTGTATTGTGTGGCACAGATAGTAAATTCAACAAGAGTTCACAAGAGGAAGAGTTCATTAAAGGCAGTAATAGCAAGAGAAGGCCTCATGCAAGGGGTGGGTGATGTTTGGGTTAGCCTCTAAGTATGGGTAACAAAATGAGCCAAACTCCCCTCTTAGATCCCAAATAAATTATTTTGACTATTAAATACCCAAATTAACTATAAAGGACATATGAAGACTCTTCATCCAGAGAAAGAACTGATAAATAGAAGTATGTATAGAATAATTATGTGTGTGTATATATATTATATATAATATATATACAGATATCTGTTTGTGTGTTTAATGGCAACTATCTCTTGGGGGGAGAAAAAAAATTACATGATAATTTTGTTGTGTATTTGGAAGGAATAGAAAATTGTGCATGGTAGATTTGCAGTTCTGTGGGAAATTTTTTTTATTATACTTTGTTATGGAAATGCTTGTTTTACTCCATAAATTAAAAATAAAATCAGTTTTAATTTAAAGGTTCCCAAAAGCTTAGATATACCTTGGCCTAGAAACCTCTTAAGGAGGAGATAGAGCTTCCTACTAAAGTGTGCATGGGATAATCCATTCTTGGTACTAACAAGACTTGTAATGTTGACCTTAGAATGAACTGCTTTTCCTGACACCTGGCCAGACCATGCCAGCTGCAAAGAGGAACCTGACACTTGTACTGGGGAGGGGCATCCTCAACCTTCAGGACCATGGAAACTGCCTATGGCAGAAAGTTCCAAGCTGGCCAGGAGCAGCAAGGAAAGGGAGGGGACAATTAAAGGTGGCTCAGACCTGAAGATAGGACTCCAACAGCAGGTTTGATATACAGCTGAACATAAAATTTGGGTCCTTGGGGCTTGTTTAGTAGAAGGCAGAACAGCTTCGCTCCAGTACACTGAGCTTGTTCTGAGGAGGCGGGGCTGGGCGGAATATGCCATGGCTAGGGCCACTGCTACACCCTTCTCCAACCTGGGAGAGTTCAAACAAAGCAAGTTTCCTCTTCTAGGTCTACTTTTGGGCAGCTATTCTGTTGTCTTATCAGAGAACCCACCTCCTTATTTATCTAAAACCTGTGAGATTAAAAGCAAGTTTCCAATTACAAAGTAAAAGTGTCTTTTTGATATCCAGGGATCTCTTGTTGAATATAAGGAAGTTGTAGTTGTTCAGTTGTGTCAAATTCTTCCATGGGGTTTTCTTGTCTAAGATATAGGAGTGGTCGGTCATTTCCTTCTCCAGCTCATTTTACAGTTGAGGAAACTGAGGCAAACAGGGTTAAGTGACTTTCCCAGCAAGTAAGTGTCTGAGGGTGGATTTGAACTGAGGTCTTCCGACTACAAACCCGATCACCATCTTGCTGCCTCCCTCCCACTCCACCCCTACCCCTATATAGGAGGCATTTAGGCTTAGTGGATTTAGAGTTAGGAAGAATAGGATGAGAATTCAGTTACTATGTGTAGTACAATGAATGTCTCTTAGTAGAGACTGTGGGATCGCATGGCTTTCACTTCTCCTATGAACTGAGGCCCCCAAGTCATTTAAACTCTTTGAGTCTGTTTCCTCCTTTGTAAAATGAGACATCCTGAAAAACATACCTCAAAGGATCCTTGTAACCTTCAAAAGAGATAATGTAAAGTGTAAAGTACATAAAAATGTAAAGTGCTTCACAAAATTTAAATAAAGTCTATGAAAATGGTGATGAAGATCATTACCTTGTGGGCGCTGTATGGATCTAAAATGAAATTCACAGTGTTCTTTTTGAAGCCTCTGTACTAAATTCATAGATTTGAAGGATACCTGAATTGGTAGAACCCTAGAAATCACCTAGTCTCTAGATTGAGGGTTCTTAATCTGATGACTACAGAACTTTAGAGAATCTGAAAATAGACTTCAGGGGATCTCTCATCTTGGGGGGGGGCGGGGAATACATCTTTCTTTCCACTAATCTCTAACTGAAATTTAACATTTCCTTCAATTATGAATTTTAGAAAAAACCTAACATTCTAAGAAAGAATCCATTCATATATTTTACCACACTGTCAAAGGGATCTAAGAAGAGAGAGAGAGGGAGAGAGAGCTCTTCTTTCATTTTGTAAAGGAAGTCCAGAAAGAGGATGCAATTTTCCTAATGCCTCAGCAAATTAGTGACAGTCAGGATTAGAATCCATCTTTCTACTCCCCCTGAAGAGTGTTTTCCAATAATGCAAATTAAACTCTCATGCCACCCCTCAGTCTGGGAGCTGCATACTATTTTGGTAGTACTGTATGACTCTACCATGTGTGTCTAATTTTCTGGCAAAAAAGAGCAAATGAAAAGACCTTAGGCAGGCTGGCATGAATTTTCAGGCATCTGAGAGGCCCTGATGATGGGGACATGGTAGAGGCGGAGGAAGACAGGGAGGGTTGGGCTGACTCAGTTCATAGGGTAGTGGAAGCTATGCTCTTCTGTGGTCTCCACTTAGAGATCCTCCTTGTTCTGTCCTGTGAAGGGACAAATAAAGCTTGAAGTAGAGGGGTATTGGAACCAGGAAAGGGACAGCTGGCATATTAAAATGTCTCCTTGTCTCTGACTGGAGGAGGTGATCGGGGGACATGGATTTGTCCTAAGTACCAAAGGCTTTCCTTGCAGAAATCCTTTGAGGTTAATGGGCCCAAGTATTGTTATCCTCAGTTTACAAACAAGGAAAGTGCGGCCCATAGAATGGATTGCTGCAGTGGCCCATTGGGCTCTTCTGGTCCTGATCCCAGGCTACCTCATCCTACCCTCTCCTACCCTCCAAAACAAACAATGGCTTCCCAGAGGCAGCAGCCTGGGTAGTACCCATAGTAGGGTGGCAGGAAGATGAATCCTCATTGGTCTAGTCAGTGGCTAGAGAGGGAAGCTGATTAAGTTAAGCACTTAGTGAAATTGCTTTCTAGTATCTGCACAAGGAATGAGATTCTTTATTTAAAGTGAGACAGCTGCCGGCCTAAGTGGTTATTAAAAGCTAAGGTCAAGGCTCATTGTGTATTGGGGCAGGAAAAGCTTTTCTTTCTTTTTTTTCTCTTCACACTAAGGGATTGTGGGAATTATAGGACTGGGGGAGGGGGCCGCAGAATAGGAGAAGAGGCTTGAAGTAAAAAAAAAAAAATAGGGCTGGAAATTTTCTCTCTACCATATCAAATCTCAACTCCTCTTGTTGGTCATTAGGGCCCCTCCTAAACCGACCACAGGCAGATTCTCTCTCACCAGTCCCAGTACCTGTTTTCTAATCCAGCTTGAATCTTGTCATCTCACTGAACACACCTCCAAGATTTCCAAGGCTCACCTTGTCATTCCCACCTTCCAGATGCCTAGAATGCTGTCTCTTTTCATTGCCTATCCAAATCCCACTAGACTTCAGGGCCCAGCTAGATTTCCACCTCCTCTGTAAAGCTCTGATGACTCCATGACCCCTCGCTCATCTCCCACTGCCCTAAATGTGCACCTATGGTCACTCCTGCTTAGTTGAATGTTTAAAATAATAATTGCCCAAGCACCTTCAGTAACCCCAGACACCCCAAGTTCCTCAGAACACTCATCTTAAATTCTACTCTCACTCTCTGGGGGCTACAAACTAATCCCTTAAAGGTGAAAGATCCATTTCTTGACTGAATAAGGTACAGGGGAAGATGACCAGGTCATGTCATGAAGAGGACAGTGATTATTTGGAAGAAAAAACAAGTGGGGATGTTTGGCCTGTAGAAGAGACAATTTGGGGGATGAGGGATGGGGATGCTTACTGACTTCAAATGCAATGAACAGAGCACTGGATTTCCAAGAAGGAGATTTAGATAGACCTCATTCAGAAAGCCTGGGCTCAAAATCTGGCTGTTATTTTTTAAGGCATGTGTCTTCCCTCCTCAGTTTCCTCATTTGTAAAATAGAGGAGACTGAATTAAATGGAGAGAGTTTCTTCCTGCTCTAAATCCTGTGGTCCCAGGATCATTATATTCAGTCTTGTATTTTCTAATTACAAGCTTCTTATTAATTGATGGATTAATTCAATAGGAATTGTTGAGTGTGTGGTTTTTGTGTTTGTGGCCTCATTACCTAGTACAGTACCTGGTATAGAACAGGAAATTAATAAATGCTTATCGAATTGAATTAAGCCCCTACTCTGTGTGTGCTAGGCTTGGGGGATACAAAGAAAAAACCAAAACACGTTCTGTCCTTAAGAAGCTGATTTCTTCGGGGTCACACCTTGTAAGTCTGCATGAGGCACAAGGCATGGCATGTATTAGGCATTCAGTAAAAGTTTAGAACAAACTTTTCACCATATTCCTTCAGCTCACCTGTGGCACAGGGAAATGGTCACTGGGTGCACAACCAAAGAGCAGACAGATGTCGCAGTGCATAAAGTATCAGGCCTGGAGTCAGAAGTCTCGTTTTCCTGAATTCAAACCTGGCCTCAGACTTTTACTCCCTGTAAGACCCTGCACAGAGCACTTAGGTTTCAGTTTCTTCATCTGTAAAATGGAAGGATGAAATGGCAAACCATGCCAGCTTCTTTGCAAGGAAAACATCAAAGGAGATCACGAAGAGTTGGATACAACTGAGAACTACTCAATAATAACACAGCGGTAATCAAAAGATCTTAATTCAAATTCTACCTCTGATATTTCTTGTTATGTATAAATTTTTGCTGGTCTCCTTTAGCCCCAATTTCCTTATCTGCAACATGAGAGACAGTTGGGGACCTCTTGAGGTTCCTTTGAGTTCTGTATCTATGATCTATGTATGCATGTGAGCTAAGCACACATTAATATATTATCTTTTAATTATATTGTATATTAATATAATTATATTATATAATTGTATTATAATACATTAACTGTGTATATATATATATATATATATATATATATATACACACACATACACACAAAGGCTTTTTCTTCTTAAATTTGATGAACTCTCTACAAAGACCTTCTAGGAGAAAGAGAACCTTCTTGGAGGAAGAAGACATTTGTTTCTATAGAAATGAAAGAGCCCATTTAAGAATAACCAAATACCCAACTCTTACTCACTCATTTGTCATCAAAAACAATGGCATTCACAACCCCCCCCAACACACACACACACACACACACACACACACACACACGCACACACACACACACACACACACACACACGCACACAGGCAAACAGGTGCTTATAGCTTTCCAAACTCCCCTGGCTGACTCCAGTTGCCTTCCTCTTTTATCTTTTGCTGATGAGGGTCCTTAAATTGTAGAAAAACAGCAACAAAGCCCCTGCTGACTTCAAGCCAGCATTATGGAGCAGATGGGTCATGAATGTCACGTTGTGAAAAAGGTCCCAGGACCATGAAACTTATTCTAGGGTACCCAGAGTTGGGGGATGTGGGGAAGGCTTGGGTACTTTGCCAGTTGTCTTTCCAAACTGGGGTCAGCAAGGCTAGCTCTTTTTCTTATATATTCTTAAGTGTTCAAAAGTGTCATGATAGGAAGAAGGCAAAAGACCACAGCTTAAATCCAGATTCTGATATTTGCCATTTGTGTGGTCCGAGGGAAAGTTATTGCACCCGTTTTCTTGTCTGTAAAGTGGAAATTATAATACTTGTACTATTTACCTCACAAGAGTTAGTGGGAGGTAGGCCTGGAAGCTCTGTATTCAGTTCAGCAAATTCAATAAACATTTATTAAGCCCCTAAAGCACTGGTGTTCCAGGAACCTATTCTAGGCCATTGAAATACAAGGACAAAATGAAACAGCCCCTAAACTCAAGGAATTTTCATTCTGTAGGTGAATAATTATTTTTAGGTTCCCTAGCTCCCTATTTACTAGATGTACTTATAAATAAAAGCCAGTCTGTGGCCTTTGGAAATGGGACATATTTATGGCACAGATCAGCACACCTCTAAGTAGCAGGGAATGTGTGGCACAAACATTCCCCCACTTTACTCATAACAAACACGACTTTTTTCTCATAGCATGGGGAAACATCACTTTCTAAGGATATTAGAAATGAAATTATCATAGTAGATAGTAGAGATATAGGGATAAGATTAGCACACTAGCCTTCCATGGATAGCTAGCATTTACACAGGGTGTCCCCAAAGCCCTAGAGCAGCTTTGGGGATGCTGTATATTGATTTAAAGTTTCCAAATCACTCTGTACACATTATCTCATCTGACCCTACCCTGTGAAAGTGGGTACCACATGTATTGTTATCCCCATTTTACAGATGAGAAAACTAAGCCTGGAAAAAGTTGCATGCCTTCTTCATGGTCACATAGCCAGTAAAGTCAGGTACAGCACTCTATCCACTGGGCCACTGATATGGGGTAGGGATAGTTTGTCCATAGGAATCAGGAGATTTTGGTTTGTTTCTCTTTCCTATTACCAACTTGATAAATCTAGCCACAGTTATCTATGGTGGCTTTGGTATGAGTAAATCTCATCCATACCACTGCACCCCATAGTTTGTTTTTTTTTAATTTTCTTCAAAACCTCTGGAATTTGTCAACTTCTCTGGTCATTTTTCTCCCATTGACTATTTGGATAATTTGAACCCCACTCCCTTTATTTTTCCATCTGCCCCTCAGGTTAAAGGGCTGTGTTGATATTCACTACCTGGTAAATCCAAAGGGGAGCCATCTCCAATTATCCTGATGAATATCTGGTCACTGGACCCAGATGGCTCAGGAGGAGAAAGTGAGGCTGGTGACCTGCACAGCCCTCCCTCACTCAAAGTCAAGTCAAAGTCATGTCATCATTTCTCTGATGTCATGGTCTTCTTTGGCAGCAAAGGACGAATACAACAAAATCCAAAGGGATGTTATAAGGATTCATTGATTCATTCAGTGAGGTTCTTGGTTCACTTGTTTTTCGGTTGTATCCAACTCTTCCTGACCCCTTTTGGGGTTTTCGCGGCAAAGATTGGAGTATCTATTTCCTATTAAGTGACTAGCTCCATGACTCCAGACTGTGGTGTTGTTCGCCTCTATGGGGTAGTGGATGTAAAGGACTTTTCAAACCTTAAAGTGCTATATAAATGCCAGTTATTATTAGTCTAGAGATGACTTTATTCTCTGAGCCTTCTACTGTGGACCGGCTGAGAAGGTGGTCCAGTTTATAGAGGGTTTATACAGGGGTGTGCTGGTAAATGTTTAACACTTGTGCAGGGATGGGTGTTAAAATCTATATGTGCAAATACTAACACTTTCTTTTAGACTAGGCAATCAACAAAACAATAAACCAAAACCAGATTTGTCCAGATTGCTGATTTCTGAGGTGTAAATACCCAGGAAATTTAACTGTGGCCTCTTAAGAGTCCTTGGAGCTGACTCTGTGGGTAGGGAAAATGTAAACTCTCCCCTCAAGGAATTTAAAGCCCTGCTGGATAAAAGCTCTTCTCTTTTGAGAGAGTATTTTACCTTTGCATCCCTCAGGCCCAGCACTGAGTGAGGGAGTTCATATAGGCATAAGTTGTTTTATGTTTCACTTTGTTGCATTGCGCTTTTTCCAAATTGAAGTTCTGTGACAGCCTTTCATTAAGCAAGCCTATCAAAGCCATTTCCCCAACAGCATATGCTCATGTGTCTCTATGTCACTTTTTGGTAATTCTCGCAATATTTCAAACTTTTTCATTATTATTATATCTGTTAAGATGCTCTGTGATCAGTGCTTTTGGTGTAACTATGGTAATTGTTTTGGGGTACCACTACCCATTCCCATATAAGACAATTATAAATGTTGCATATGTTTGCAGTGCTCCACTGATAATATTGAAATTCGGCTTATTAGTAAACCCTACAGTGGCCTTCTAGGGTTCTGGTGAAAGGAAGACTAAACCAATGTGGCAGACTTCATTGTTGTCTTAGGTTTTCCCAGCCTTCTGGCAGCTACAACACTGATCAGTCAGCAGCTGTCAACTTTGAAACAAGACCCTCTACCAGCAAAAAGATTACAACTTGATGAATGCTTAGGTGGTGGTGAACATTTTTTTTTTAACAATAAAGTACTATAAGTAAGGAATGCACATTTTAAAAACGTAGAACTATTGAACACAAAATAGATTAAGGTATAGTATAAAAATAACTTTTATAGGCACTGAGAAACCAAAAAATTCATGTGACTTATTATTTAGAAATATTTGCTTTATTGCAGTGGTCAGGAACCAAATCTGCAGTATCTCTGAGGTGTGCCTGCTGATGCTTCATAAATTCTTGTTAATTCATTAATTGATTGATAAATGAATAAAAACAGTTAAAAGACAAGAATTAATATGAAATGTATACATGCTGCTCGCATATGATTAAGTACCAAAGGATTGGAACAGGAAACAGGTACAGTGAGTGCAGAGGAGAAGGAGGTTGCTAGGGTTAGAGATGGCAGGAAAGAATCTGTGGGTGTGGTGCTGCTTGGATCGGACTTGGAAAGACGAGAAAAGAGGTGTGGTTTGGTTAGAGGGGAGAGGAAGACATTTCAAATGGGAAAAATCACAAGAAGTAGGAATTACTGTATGTTAGAGTTCAGGATTTTGTTGTTTTTCCAGATGTAACAAATAGACCTGTCAAATGCTTGCATTTCTATAATGCTTTCTATCTTACTCTGTCATTCACTAGCTGGGTGCTCTTGGGAAAACTGCTTTCCCTGTCTCTGTATATTTTTATATGTGTCTATGTCTATATCTATATCTATCGATCGAGCAATAGATAGATCTATGCTTTCCATCATTTATAAAATGAAGAAGTTGTATTGGATTGTTTCCAAGGTCCTTTGTGTTCTTCACTTGGAATCTTATGAACTAACTGGTGAAATCACTGTTATTGTTCCTATCATTATGAATTAGTTGACAGGTCCTATGGAGTCTTGATTATGTGCCCAACCCTATGCTGGAGGCTAGGAGGATACAAGAGAAGTCAAGTCAGACAAGGCATATGTGTGCCTTTTGCCAGCCTTGGAAATTTTAGTGCCCCAATAGACTTGCTTAATGAAAGGTTGCCACAAAACTTGTTGTATTTGGAAATTGTACACTCTGGGGTTCATTGTGAGATGGGACTTGAAGGCACAGATTTAATACTATTAGAGATTGGCGTTTGTAGAGATTTTTGATTTCAAGTCCAGGACTCTGGCATGACTTTCACTAATAATAAACAGTAAGCTCCTATTAGTTCAGAATGGGTAAGGAATAGAATAGTCATTTTAATCATATCAATTTACTTAGGTTGTATCCATCAAATATGGATTTCTGAATTTCAAAGAATGAATGTACTCTTTTTTCTATTTATTTAATATTTACTATTTTTCCCCAATTACATGTAAAAACAATTTTTACTGTTTTTTAAAATTTTGAGTTCCAAATTCTCTCCCTCCCTACTCCCTCCCACCCCACTGAGAAGGTAAGCAGTTTGATATAGGTTATACATGTACAGTTATGTAAAGCATATGTCCTCTTAGTCATGTTGGAACATTCATTATGAGAGCTCACAAACATATGCTTCCCACTAAAGCTGGAATCTATCCAATAAGACTGTTCTTTGATCACCCAGGATGCACTTTGGGCCTTGGGTCCCCACCATAAAATCTATCACAACCAGACAAGATGGTGAAATAACCATTCTGGATAACTGAACTTTGCTACCTGGTTGGATTGGGGACAAATGGGTGGTTACTGTAAGAGTGCCCAGAAGCCAGGAGCTTAAAAATTGCCTTCTTTGGCTCAGGTGCATTATAGCTAGCTGCCCAGGTGGAAGAGTAAAAAATCTGGGTTCTGTTTCCCTCCTAGGTCTGTTTTCCTCTGGCTAGGACTAGTAAATAGAGATGAATAAAGACACAGGAAGCTGCAGGAATAATCACCAGATAATGAAGGCTGAGATGAGTAATATAGACTCCCTACCCTGGCAAGGGAAAGATTGCCACTTTCAGCTGGGTCATTACACTTGGCTTTCTGTCCCAAAGATCAAACATAGGCTCTTGAAACATATAGTTCATTTCTTGGGTATAAAAGTTGGAGGGCAATGCATTGAGTGACTTGTGAGTTTTCTTTGTCAGGATCTAGTGATGGTCCCTCAGCCTAGAGTCTCCTGTGGCTGAGCCTGTAATTAGCAGGAATAAGATTTCCTCCCCGAACAGGAAATATCTGCCCAGAAACACACTGTCTAGCAGTGCACTCTCTAACCGTGCATCATTCACCAGCCGACACTCCTCCACTGTGTGGTCTGGCATCCGGAGCCTGGGCTGATGAGATATTTGGACCCTAGCCCTGCCCCCTGCCTAGTGGCTCAGCTCTTGCCTGGAGTCCCAGTCTAGACCATCAGATTCATCTACTGGAATTGTTTAGACTGGGCTTGAATAAACTTAGGTTGGGCTCAAAAGAAATCAGGCTTTGGGAAGATCTGAACCCTGAATGGGAATGGAAAGATCCGAGTCTGCCCAAAGATTAAAGGAGAATTAAGAGTTCTTCAGGATAGACCAGCTGAAGCATCACTCAGTTGTTGGTAAGTGCACAGAGGGGCCAGGGGGCATGGAAAAACACTTCCATTTGAAATTAGAGGGCCTCATTTAAAATACCTGCTCTGCTTCTTAATAGCTGTGTGACATTGGCAAAAATAAGTTCATCTCTCTATGGGCTTTATTTTTCTCATCTGCAAAATCTAACTCTATCATGTCTGAGGCCCTCTTCACCTCTTAAATATGATCCGAAGACCCCCAAGGGCCTTGTCAACTCTTGTTGTGGCCCTCATTTATCCATTATGCCTCAGTTTACCTCCTCTTACTGAATGGGCAGCATGTGTGTATATCTGTGTGTGTATCTTAGGGGTGTTCTGAGGACAAGTTTGAGCTCTCCCTTATAGGGATGGTTAAATTGGGAGACTTGGGATCAGCAAGACCTGGGTTTACACTTTACCCCTAACATTCCTTAGCAGTGTTACCTTGGGCAAGTCATATTACCTCTCTGAATCTCAGTTTCCTCATCTGTAAAACAGGGAGATTACCTTGTAGCACCTACCTCACAGGGTTGTTGTGATGCTAAAATGTGACAACATATATTGTAACTTTAAAGCACTCTACAAATGTTGCTTTTTATTGTTGCTATAGAGTGGTACTAAGTCAATTTAGACCCTTCTCATTTGGAATTCAGACATGTAGTACATTGGGTTTTTGCCAGATAAAAAGGTAGGCATCATTTATACCTCTGAATCTTAGAAGCCCTCTTCACATATGAGGGAAGTCTGATAGACAATGGGTTTTAATTACAGGGCTTAACAAAATAATAACTTACAGTTGTAGGTCCAGCTCTTAGTATTATTATTAAAGGGTTTTTTATATTCTTAATGCTGTATTACATCATGCAGCCCAATTCTGAATTTAGAAATTTGTATTAACTTTTTTCATTTCAGTTCTTAGTACCTGCTTCTAAGTTTGTAAGCCATACTGCCCTTAAAAGTAATAAAACTGCACCTCTTTAGAAATAGTTTGGAATTCAGATTTTCTTTTTCCATCCCACCCTTCTGTCATTTCTTTTTTAAAATAATATTTTAATTTTTTCCCTTAATTATGTTAAAATAGTGTTTTCAACTACACAAAAGCCTGTGAACTGTGCATTCATACAGTGCCATTCTCATGCCAAATGGTGGTATAACCATTTCCTTTCCCCGGTCTGACCAAATTTAGAATGTTCACATAGACAAATGGATATCTCTTCCATTTGCATTTTCTTCTTTTGTAGAACCCTTTCAGACTTTGGAGGACGGGAGGAGATAATGACTTAATTTTCATATTTTCTGCATAACAATTCCAGGCAGTATTACAGCAGCCAGGGCCCTGGAAAATGCTTATCAGAACCCCTTAGGAAGGTAGAAATGCACCGGGAGAAAAGAGGAGTGCTGCAGTTAATGTGTTTGTGGAAAGAACACAGCTTTTAAAACCTGATTTGAGACTGGCTTCTTGCTTCCTCTCTTATTTTGTCTCAGGTTGCCAGGATAATTGTGTAGGAGAGAAGAGGACAGCAGCCTGCCCATGGGTAGGTAGAAGAAAGGAGAGGATGGCATGAACTGGTCCCCTCATTTTCTTGCTGGAGGGGGATAAAGAAAAAGTATAAAGGGACCTGGGACCAGAGAGAGCAAAGTGTTAGCCCTTCTTGGATTGGCATGCCTGGTAGGTCTAGCAAAGAACTGACACTTCCATGTCTGGCTTAGAAATGAGAATCTGGTCTGGGTCAGAGACTGCCCCAAAGATGATACTAAGGAGTGGGAGAGGTCTGAGTAACTGAGATCCTTCTGCTTGGAATGGAAAAGACTGAATGAGGGTGGGGAAAGTCAAGCTTCAGTTCTGACACACAGGATAATGACCAGCTGTTACTCATCACCCACCCAGACCTTCCTCTTTTCCTTTCCCCTTTCATCCCCCTGTCCTGGAATACAACTAAAATAACCACAATCAGGTGAGCTGAAGGCAAGAAACGCAAAGTTACATCTTTACTTTTAGAGGTATTGTGAAAACAAAGCATCTTAGTCGAGGGACCTCAGAAGTTACCCAGCCTAGCTCCCATCTGAAGCATGAATTCCCCTCTACAATATTCCTAATAAATAGTTATATTACAATGAGCCATTTACCTCCTATAACTTCCACTCATTGTCAATCAGTATTATTAAGCACCTACAGTGTGTCAGGCACTGGGCTAAGCCTGGGTTTACTTAGAAAGGGAAGAGACACTCCTTACCCTTGAGGAACTCACAATCTAAAGGGGGAGGTGGGGAGATAACAAGCAAACAAATACGTACAAACAAGCTACTTACAGGATAAATGGGAAATAATTAAAAGAGGGATGGAACTGGAATTAAGAGGCATTAAGAAAGACTTTCTGCAGAAGGTGGGGTTTTTGCAGAGATTTAAAGGAGGCTGAGATGAGAAGAGAGAGCATAGGGGACAGACAGAAAAATCCCTAGAGCTGAGAGATGGAGTGTTTTGTTTGTGGAACAGCCTGGAGGCCACTGGATTAGAGATAACATGGGAGGGTATAAGGTGTAAGAAGTGTGGAAAATGGTGGGATTCAGGTGAAGCTAGGCTATGAAAGACTTTGAATGTCAAACACGGTTTTGTATTTGACCCTGGAGGTGATAGAGAGACACTGGAATTTATAGAGAATGGGATTGACGTAATCAAACTGGGGCTTTTAAGAAAATCAGTTTGGTGGTCCAATGGAGGATAGACTAGAAGGGGAGAGACTTGTGGCTAGCAACTTGTGACAGATGAAACAGTAGACAATTGCAGTAGCCCAGGCATGTGTTGATGAGAACCTATAGCAAGGTGGTGGCTGTGTCATAGAGAAGGGGATGTATTTGAGAGATATTGCAAAGGTGAAATCAACAGGCCTTGCAACAGATTGGACATAATGGGTGAGAAATAGTGAAGGGTAAAGGACAGCACCTAGATTTCTAGCCTGGGGGACTGGGAAGATGTTGGTACCATAATAGGGAAGCTTGGAAGTAGGGGAGGTTTTAGAGCAATTCTGTTTTAGATATGTTGAGTTTGAGATGGCTGTTGGATATCTTGTCTGAGATGGATGAAAAGCAGTTAAATGTACTAGTCATAGGTCTGCAGAAAGGTTAGTGGAGAATAAGTAGATTAGAGATTTAATCAAATAGATGATAATTAAATCCATGAAAGTTGATGAGAACATCAACTGAAGTAGTAGAGATGGAGAAGAGGGCCCAGGACAGAGCCCTACGGTTAGTAGGGCATGACAAGGTTGAGGATCAGTCTTCTTTAGAAGAATGAGGAATGGCCAAATAGGTAGGAGGGGCAGGAGAGAATGATGTCCCAAAAACCTAAAGAGAAGAGAATGTTAAGGAGAAGAGAGTAATCCACAATGCACTATAGGGGGGAATAATTAAATGCTTTGCAAAAGCCTTGATGATATTTATGTTTCCTATGAATCTGGCCTTGACTTAAAGTAACATTGGTCAGGTATGTTCAGTAAGCCCTAGACACCCCCATCCAGACAGGACACCTTTATCTTGTATTCCATTCTTTCTCTCAGTTGTCTACAAATTAATCTCTGCCAAGAAATTCCAAGTGTTAGTTAGATAAGGCTGAAGGTACCACATTTTAGAAGGGATATTTACAAATTGAACCAGGTCCTAAGAAAAATAATCAGGATAGTAACCTAAAGACCACTTTATCTAATAATCAGTCAAAGGAATTGTCATTTTTTAGCCTCTAGAAGAGAAAACATGAGAGTGAGGTGGGAGGCATGGCAAAAAAGAGTTTAAATAAAAAGGTGGATTATAATTGATGGAGCACTAGGTTTGCAAGAATTAAAAAGAATTGTAGATGGACAAATGAGTGAATGAATGAATGAACAAATGAGAATTTTATTTGTTTTATTGGTTTCTGTTGTTTTTTTACATTGCCTAGATCTATCCCTTTATCCCTTCTTTCCCCTCTTCCCAGAAAGTCATTCTTTATAACAAAGAATTTTTAAAAAGAGAGAAAGAGAAAAAAATATTCAACACAAAAACTCATCAATAATAAAAAAGTCTGACATTATATGCAGTGTTGCATAGCCATGGATCCCTCACTTCAGCAAAGGAGTAATGGAGATCTATTTTTTATATTTCTTTTTTGAGGCTAGTCTTGTTCTTTATAATTTCACAACATTCATTTTCTTCTTTTGTAAAATAAATTTTTATTGCCATCTTTTCATGTTACCTAGGTTTCCTTCTATATCCTTCCAAGAGAGCCATTCTATATAGTAAATAATTTTAAAGGAAAAAGAAGAGAAAAACAATCAGAAAAACTATTGAATTAAAAAAAAAATCTGAAAATATATACATAATGTTCCAGACCAGCGGATCTCTCTCCTTTTCAAAGGAGTGAGGGTGAAACGTCTTTTCGTGTCTTTTCCTTGAGGTCATGCTTGTTTGTTGTCATTATGGAACATTAATTTTGATTGTTTGGTAGTGATTATTTCCATTTAGGTTGTAGTTTCTGTGTATCTTGTTTTCCTGGTTCTGTATAATTTACTTTGCATCAGGTCAAGTAGATCTTTCTGTGCTTCTCTGTTTTCACTGTTTCTTACAGCACACTAAAAGTCCATTACATTCATGTAATATAATTTGTTTAACCATTCCCCAGTTGATAGGTATTTACTTTGTTCAATTCTTTACTACCACAGAAAGTGCTGCTATAATTATTTTGGTGTATATAGAATCTTTCATTTTGTCATCAACCTTTTGGGGGCATATGCTCACAGTGGAATCTTGGGTCAGAGGAAAAGTACATTTTAGGCATTTTATTTGCATAATAAAAGTTGATTGAAATGAACATCAAGCATTATGCTGAGTACAGGAGATACAAATAGAAAAAAGGACAGTCTTTGCTCTTAAGGAATTCACACTTTAATTGGGGAAAATATTACAGGTGATGTGGTGGTTTTCAAGCTAGCTAAGCATACAGTAAGGCCTGGTAGTCTGCCATCTTAACAGAAGACAGTTGGTGACTCCCATCTTATCCAGGTTTTCTGAACAGTCAAGCAGAATACATGGATTCTGGAGAGCCTGAAGCTGGGAAATGGGGTGAAAAGGTAAGAGAGAGGGATGCCCCAGGTGTTAATGGGTCTTCCTATAGCCCTGCCATCCAGGATAAGTTCTGGGTGGCTTGGGTCTGAAGGAAAAGGTCCCAATTGCTACATAATACCTGCTACTCAGACCAAATCACTTTATCTTTGGGGGCCTCCACCTACAAAATGAGGTGGTTTTTCTAGATCTGGGGTTCTTAACCTGGAGTTCACTTATACAGATGTCCATTAACTTGGATGGGGAAAAAATGACATCTGTATTTTAACTAACTACTAACTGAAACTTAGTATTTTCTTCAATTATGAATGTTGGCAATAAACCACAATAATATTAGGCTTTACCAAAATGCCAAAGGGAGTTATGACACAAAAAAAGGTTAGGAGTCTCTGGTCTGGATGATCTCTATGTCCTTTTCCAGCTCTAAGGATTGTTGTATGAAAGAAGGATTAGTCTCATTCAGTTTAATTGCATAGGGAAGTTCTGGGGGCTTAGGATGGAAGTTATAGATAGGCAGATTCCAGTTCAGTATAAGGAGACACTTCATAATGATAAGAGCTACTAAAAAATGAAACAGGATGTATTGGGAAATAATGAGGTTCTCCATTCCTGGAGATCTTCAGGCAGAGGCTAGCTGGCCATTGATTAAGGATTTTATGGAGTGGATTCCTACTCAAGGATGGGTTAGACTAGAGGACCACTAAGGTCCTTTTTCACTGTATGACTCTGTATTCTATAAAGGTAAAACTCATGCCAGAGGCATTTGAAAAAGTTTTTAGGAGAGAAAAAAAATGAAACTATAATAAGCTAATGGCAGATTAACAGGTTTGTTTTGGAATTGCTCATCTGCCTACTTAGTAAGGATGACTTTGTGTTCAGAGTCAGAGTTCAGAGAAACACAATGGCCATGTTTGGAAGAGAATATTCTAAGAGGTGGGGTTAGGGAAGGAAGGAGGGTTCTGCTCAGCCTCCCCAATCTTTCCTTTTTTCCTTATTGTCCTTTTGGTGGCCAGAAGGCAAAAATTCAGAGAGCCTGGGTCATCCCCAGTTGCAACTCTGCCAGCAGGCTCCATCAGACCTTGTGTCACTGTGACTTCTCAGATACCTCTTTGCTCAATATTACCTGCCAATGGAAGAAGTAAATAATAGGACTTTTCATGCCTCTGAAAAGCTTACAGACTCTTATCTAGTAGTGCCACCTTCTGAGTAGATACTAACACAAAACAAGAGTCCCAGATCCCTTAGATGAGTAAGAAGGGTACATTAAGTCAATTCAAACACCAAAGCCTGGCATCACAGTAACATATCTATATGGATAACATTTTGAAGTTTATAAAACACTCAAATGAGACAATGCATTTCACAAACCTCAGAGCACTATGAGAACATCTGCTATTATTACATCATCATAATCTACTCATATGATCAAGCAGGAGGGAATCTGGTCTGTCACACTTGTCATCGTGTAGACAGGACATTTTTATTAGAATTTTTGGTCTGTACCTGTGATTTCATCAGGACTGGCAAGCACAGTGAAGAAACTCCTCCTTGAAAATGCATGTCAGCACCTGGGCTATAACTTACAGGCTTAGAAAGTTCTTTGGGGACACCGAGAGGTTTAGTGCCTCTTCTGTGGTCATGTAGATAGTACATCAGACACAACTTGAATCTTGACTCCAAAGATGTCCCTCTGTCCACTATGCTATGTTGTCTTGAGTAGCGTATCAGGGGTTAATTCTTCTTATTAGCATCATAGTTGCTAGGATTGGATGGGAGCCAAGTCTATGTATCTAGAATGGATTAGACTTGGGATTGAATTCTGATTCTGCCATTTTCTGCCTGTGCCACTTTGGGCAAATCACTTGCTTTCTGAGCCTCAGTTCCCTCATCTAGGAAACGAGATCAGACTAGATGACCTCTAAGGTCCCTTCTTGTTCTTGAATTGATGAATTTATGATCCCTGTGGCCTAGGCAATGCGCCATTCTGTCTCCCAGAGTTAGCTTTCTAAGTGTCCTAGTGACTTGGAGCAAATACAGGGCTTTTAAAGTATCTGATGCTGCGCTGGGTGTTGTTGAGAATATAGGCTCAGTATGAAGTATTTTCCCTGCTCTTCAGGAGTTTACTCTCTAGTAGGACAGACACACTTGAAACAATGAGGCAATAGATGAAATCAAAATGAGTGCTACTAATTCTGAGTGCTGGGGTTGTGGGGGATCAGAGGAGGGAAAGTCATTGTGAGTGATCTGAGAAGGCATCCTGGGGTAGATGGAACTTGAGTTGGCCCACTAAAAAAACACAAACATAAACAAACAAAAAAACCACCAGGATCATGTGTCCCTGAGCTAATCATGCTACATCCAGGAATAGCAAGCACATGAGAAAAACCAGCTCCCTCGGGCTCCATGTCACTTTTGATCTTCTGCAAAAGTCCTCCGAATAGAGAGTGCTTTGTTTCAGCATCTCACCCCCTACAGTCTCTGACCTTCTGCCCGAACCAGACAACAGAAGGACTAAACTGGTGGTGGGGTTCACCTGCCTTGGAAAATCCCAGTGTCATAGAAGAGGGATTGGGGACAGCATTAGGGAGTAGCCTTTAACCACTGTACAACTTCATAATCCTAAAACTCCTAATCTTTCCCTACAAAACAAGAAAGTACCTAGTGGAGAGGAGGTTGGGGAAACTGGAGGGGCATGTGTGTGTTTGTGTGTGTGTGTGTGTGTGTGTGTGAACTTTTGGCAAAAAGGTAAGTGGAGGAGTAAGGTGAAACGTGGGTAAAATAGTTGGCTCAGTATAGTAGGGAACCTTTGAGGTATTCACCAATCAGGACCTCAGAAGCTCTAAGCATTTCGGGAGAGGGTCCAAGAAACTGAAAGTGCTAAGTCCTCTAGGGCATTGTTTCTGCCCTGGGTAGTAAGAAGGTTGTCAAGATATTTGGGGGAGGAAATGGCAGGTGTCATTAGTATTCAGAATGTCGTTGAAGGAAAGTGGATTCGTGGGATTTTAGAGCTGATTGGGACCTTAGAGATTACATAGTCCAACTCACTTTATTTTACAGATTTCAGAAACTCAACGTCCAGAAAGGTGGAATAATTTAGTGAGGGTCATACAGCTAGTTAGTGCTACATCTGAGGCTCCAAGCCCTTTTGCTTTTTCCATTACACAGGCACTAAAGAGTGTCTCAGCACTATGATACCTGAGTTTGACATGTGGTTGAAAAAATGCCTCTTAAAGGCTACTATCAACACATATTTCCCACTCCTTCCAGCCCCCAAACAGAAAAGCATTTGTGTTCGTTGTCTGAGAGGGAAGTACACACTACCTCTGGGCCATTATCTTACAGCCCATTTATAGAATTTTCAAGTCTTTGCATTCGGCAGAGAACACAATATATTGATTTAGCTGTATCTATTTCTGTTTTTCACAGAAGAAAAGTAGAAAAGAAAGAAAAAAAGGGAGTTAGACCCAGCTAACTGGTCATGAACTGGATAAGAGCAGTGGAGTCAGGGAGTAATCCTAAGAGAAGGCAATAGCACCCACAGGGTTCTGAAGTACCGTCTTTCCTGCTCTTAGCAGAGATCTCTTGGAGCCTCTTACAAAGACAGCAAAAACAGATTATTTGCCTTGCAATCAGCTTCATTTAAGAGGCAAGGTGGAACAAAGGGAAGAGAAATACTTTGAAGGCAGAAGACCTTTATTTGAGCCCTGATTCTGTTACTCAATGGCTTTATAAGCATGGTTAGACATGCTACCTTTCTGAGCCCAAGCTCACTTACTTTCTCTGAGTCTCAGTTTTCACCTCTATAAAATGGGAGGGTCAAAATAAGAAAACCTGACTTTTGGCGTGAAAACACTCGGTTAACCATAAAGTGCTGTAGAAATGTGAGCTGTTGTCATTGGAAGGTAGAGAGACAGGACACAGTGATTAATTTTTCAAGGGTTTGCTAGGTTTTCTCTAATGCTGGGCTTGGACCTTGCTTTCCTTTTTCTACTTGTCAAGTCCTCCCTGGCCTTTTTAGTTCTCTGGAAGAGTCATTTCCCCAAACCCCCTCAAGATCTGCACCCTTGGTAAAACCATCCTGAGAAAATCCCCTTGAGCTTGACTGTCTCGATGCCAAGAAGAGAGGGCTTGAAACAAGCAGCTGAACAAGAAGGCACCAAACTCATTTACATGAAAAAACCCAAACAATATTTTTTAACCAAGCCTTGAATTTATTCAAGTTTTTGCTTGAGTCACAACCAAAGTCATGGGTTTTCTAAAAACGACTGAACCAGAACAAAATATTTTCCAGATTTAACCAATGAGGTTCTTTCCCGTTCTTGAGCTTAAGATTCCAAACATGGAAAGGATACATATTGGAGAAGCCAGCTTTTGGGGGGAAGAGAGACAGAGAGAGAGAGACAGAGAGGGGAGAGAGATAGGGAAGGAGGGAGAGAAAGAGGGAGAGAAACAGGAGAGAGAGAAGAGAGAGGAAGAGGGGGAGAGAGAGAGAGATAAGAGAGAGAGTGAGAGAGAGAGTGTGTGTGTGTGTGTGTGTGTGTGTGTGTGTGTTTGGCAGGAAGGAGAAGACTAGGGGAGAACAGGCAGACCAACAGGTGTCAGGAACCTGCAGATTCCTAAATTATTTAGGGAATTGCTTTGTCATGATTTGGCAAACATGAATACTCCTGCTTCTGACAGTTTAAAATGATGGTGATCCCAGGATAGTGGGAAAGGATTAGGAACAAAGTAGTAAACTGGGGAGAAGAGAAACTGAACAATAGTTAGAAGTAATCTTAGATAATCTGATGCTCTCATTTTACAGATAAGGATATTGAGGCTCAGAAAGGTTATCTGCCTTCTTGAGGTCGGTGGAGTTCACAATTATCTATGTGACATTGGACAAGTTGCTTCCTCTCTTTGGGTCTCAGTTTCCCAATTTGTAAAAATTGAACCAGATCAGGGGTCTTAACTTGGAGTCTGTGATATAAACATTGTACCCCTGAGATGAATATGTCTGTTTTCTATGATATATTCTGTGTTCAGTGCATCTGCCTGGTAAGGTAATTCATGGAAAACAAACTCAGGGGTACTTCCACAACATACACATATATAGACATACATACATACACATACTATACACACTATATTTCAATATAATTAGTTTCCTTTATAATCCTATGTATTTTATTTTATGCATTTAAAAATATTCTGAGAAGTGGTCTATAGGTTTTACCAAATTACCAAAAGAGTCTGTGACACAGAAAAGTTAGTTAGGCAACTAACACTTACTAAGTGCAGACTACGTGCTGTGCTAAGCACTTGGGATACAAAGAAAGGGGAAAAAAATAGCCTTTGCCCTAGAGAATCCCTAAGCTGCTTTCTGACTCAAAAATCCTAATGAAACCACCTGTAAAGTCTCCCCACTCCTAGTCAACGTTTCTGCAGGTTCCCATCTTCTATGAGAAGCTTTTTTTGATCCACCTTAATGCTAATGTCTTCCTTCTGTGAGTTCTCTCCAGTTTATCCTGTGTGTGTGTATATATATACATATATATATATGTATATATACATATATGTATATATATATATACATACATATATATATATATATGTATGTATATATATATATACACATACATACATATATATGTATATATGTGTATTTATATAATACATACACATATATACATATATAATTTGTACATAGTTGTTTTCATGTTGTCTCCTCTGTTAGGCCATAAGTTCCTTGGAAGCAGGGACTACCTTTTTGCCTTTTTTGGTATTTCCAACACAGTAGCTGGCACACAGTAGGTGCTTAATAAATGCTTATTGACTGATTGTGTAGTTAACCTGAACTGTAATCCCTACTCAGTAGAGTTTTGTGTTTCTTCTTATTAACTAAAACATTTCCCTTTCCTGTACTTTCAGTACCTTCTTTTTTCAGTGACCTCTGTGGTTGGAGGATAGGCCCAGATCCCTTGCATGCTCTCTGTCTTCCCCCATTGTACCTTCTATATGAAAAGAGAGGACTGGATTACAACAATATGGTGGGGAATACAAAGCGGGGGTGAGGGGGTGGGGTTAGGGGTGGGGAGGAGTGTGTGGGAACAGATGGAGGGAGAAGGACACGTACTCAAGGAATAGATCTGGGAACTTGACAGATTTGATGTACCAAAACTGGCCCATTTACAAATTGGCAGAGCAGCCTTGCCTAGAGAAAAGAAAAACTTCAGCTCTGGGTTTAAGAATGCAGTCAATTACAAAAAGTACTTTTATTGAGGTGTTATTATTTATTTATTCAATTTAATGTTCACATCCTTCCTTCTTCCAAAGGGACTTAGGCCTCTATTCAGGTGAAAAACAATGGATGCCCCCAAAAAGCACCATTTTTTAAACTTTATGTTATGGATACATTTTACTTTAACTTCTTACAAAAGACACAAACCTTCAAATATATAATAAAGAAAGACAACTCAAGCAAAATCTTAAGCAAGAACAATAAAAAATAAACTTGTAATCCCTCAATAGCTAAAATGATTAAACAAAATGTTTTTTAAATTACAACTCATTATATCCTTTGCCTTTAATAAGAAAGGTAGCACTAACATTGGCTATGATAATGTACGTACTATAGGTTTGTTGCTTTTTTGATATCTCATTTCACAGTTGTAGTTATAGCTCCTTTGGGATCTGCTTTTTTCAGTCTTCATCACTTTACACAGGTCTTTCCATATTTATTATTCCATAGAATTCAATAATAATCCATTGTGTTCGTGTATGATACAACTTTTAGCCAGTCTTTCACTGTTGGGCACATTTCCAGTTTTCTGCTTTGGCAAATAGTGCTGCCATGAGTATTTTCGTACATATCGACCCTTTTCTTTCTTTTACTTTCCTCCTTAGGGCATAAATTTTCAAGTGGGATTACTGAATCAAAAGGTCTGAACATTTTTGTAACTTTTATTATGTAATTCAATATTGTTCTCCAAAATGACTGATTTCATTATTGGTTTTGTTAACTCAAGATTGGTGGGGCTTCCTTCTTTCTTTCTTTTCCCTTCCTTCCATGCCCATGTCTCCCATGTTATATGGAACTGTATCCTCCACCCAGTGCCTCATCTAAATAGCCACTTAATAAATGTATCAACTGGTGGAATGATAAATACAAGAAATTGTATTTGTTTCTTGAGCCTTTAAAAAAATTCATCAGTTTCACCTCATTTAACATTTAATTGAGAGCTTTACCAAGAGCTTAGGTGTTATGGGTAATACAACAATGAATTAAACCAGGTTCCTGCTTTCATGGAGCTCCCAGTCTAGTAAAGAAGAAAAGGCATGTGGGGGGGATAGTGATAATACAACACTGACTCTTCCCTTCCATTAGTTTTCATATTTGCTGTTTAGAGAATTCTACATGGAAACCTCAGAGTTTTTTTTTGTTTTTAGTTTTCAACATTCACTTTTATAAAATTTTGGGTTCCAAATTTCCCTCTCTTTCCCTTCCCCTTTCCCCAAGATATCTGTTATACATATGTATGTGTGTGTACATATATATATGTATATATACACAATTATATTAAACGTATTTCCACATTAGTCATGCTGTGAAAGAAGAATTAGAATAAAAGGGGAAAACCACAAAAAAAAAAAAAGAGAAAATAGTATGCATTGATCTGCATTCAGATTCCATATTTCTTTCTCTGGATGTGGATGGCTTTTTCCTTCATGAGTCTTTCGGCATTGTATTGCTGAGAAGAGTTAAGTCTGTCAAAGCTGGTCATAGCACAACGTTGCTGTTACTCTGTACAGCGTTTTCCTGGTTCTGCTCACTTCACTCAGCGTCAGATCATGTAAGTCTTTCCTGGTTTTTCAGAGTTATTTTAATTAATATTTCCCTGGTTGTTAGTAATTTAAAGCATTTTTTAAAAAAAATAGATTTATTCACATTTCTTGTTCTGAAAACAATTGTTCATATCCTATGATCACTTACCTTTTGCGGAATGGTTCTAGGTCTTATATCAATTCCTTGTATGTCTTAAATAGCAAACTTTGGTTGGAGATTAGATGTGAAGCCTTTTCCCCCAAACAACCTTCTATTTTTCCCCAATCTTCTTATTCTAATTACATTGATTTTGTTTGTACAAAAGGTTTTCAGTTTCATATAACCAAAATGGTCTGTTTTTTCCTTTTCTAATATCAAGAGCTTTCATTTTCTGAGGCCCTCCCCTTCCCCAGTGTAACAGTCACTCCATTTCCAGCAGAGTCTTCAGAAGACTGTGCTCCCTGGCTTTGCATCCATAGCAAACTTTCCGTTTTGTATAGGAGTCTTTGGCCTGTCATACAGCTATAGAATTAGAGGTGAAATGTACCTTTGAGGTCACTTATTCAAACCCCCTTATTTTACAGATAATAAAACAGGGAAGTTAAGTGACATATCCAAGGTCACATAGGTAGTTAAGTGGCAGTGCCAGGATTTGGAGTCCAAATCCAGCTCTTTCCACTGTACCACCCTCCCTGTACCACCATTACCCTTCACCTGCCTCAGCATAGCTCTATTCCCTTCTATCCCCCCAAAAAGTGGAACTATCTGGTTGCTGTTGACAAGGATTATTTTAAAATAAAAATCAAATCAGGCAATGAAAACATTTGCAGTGAGCTCTGGTCTCCACCCTTCCCCA
Source organism: Potorous gilbertii (assembly GCA_028658325.1). Taxonomy (NCBI): domain Eukaryota; kingdom Metazoa; phylum Chordata; class Mammalia; order Diprotodontia; family Potoroidae; genus Potorous; species Potorous gilbertii. Next base: position 256,822,971 of record CM053771.1, read on the forward strand.
AGGAGGGCCTGGTTTGTTTTTATCTTCTTCCAAATTCTTGTGATACACTTACATAATGGTTTTCTCTATTTTGTATAGTTAGGAAATTGTTTTTTTTCTCTGCTATTTCTTTCCTTCCATGCCTGCATTGGTACCTGATTCAAAGGATTTAATTCTGGAGGCAAAATCAGTCCCAAAATGTTGGACTCCAGGTGCTATAAGAGATACAAAGGCATGTAAAACACAGCCCCTTGCCCTTGTCATCAGAGCACTTGTAGACTGGAGATCACTTAACCAACAGAACAGCAGGAGGGAGAAAGGCTACATCGACTAAATGCCAAATGGTGGGTACAGACCGTCAATTCTCCAGGTGTTCAGGGGAAGCAGATCACTTCCAGCTGGGGTGGTCAGAGTTTAAAAAGTGTGTCCCTCATAATAATCCCATGTGGTGGATAGTAAAGTGTAACTCCAACCCCAGGGATATCTGGCAGACCCCTAAAGAACAGTTCTGTGATGTGGTCCATTGAGCGTGGGGAGGTAACTCCTGATTGCAAGAGAGATTTCTAGAAGGGGAAAAATGCAAAGAGATCAAATTAGTAGGTTCATGGCTTTCTTGAGTACATCAGTTCCAGTTACAGGTACAGTATACCTGCAGGTGCTCTGAAGCAGAGAAAATAGACCTCTTCAATCGGCATGCATCAGGCACTTCCAGAAGATGGCTCACTAACCTTCCCCACCCCCACCTCAGGACATTGCCAGCTGGCAGATCTATTTTGCCTGCTCCCAAACTGGATCTCATTGGTCATTACACAGGTACTGTCCCCATTTTACAGAAGAGAAAATTTAGACTCATTGATTTCCCCCAAGTGACACAGCTAGTAAATGTCTGAGCTGGGGTTTGAACTTAGTCTTTGGAATCCATGAACAATGCTACTTCTCATCCTTCCGTTTTACCTCATAAAAAGTTAATGGGAGAGGGGTGGTGGTGGAAATTAAGCCAAACTTTTGGATAGGTAGGCGTCAGTTAGATAAGAGTAGAGGCAAGGGATTAAAGAGATAGGACACTCAATGCTGTTTCCCACACATGGGAAACTACAAGGTATAGTTAGAGGACAGTGAGTAGATGGATCTTTTCAAAACAGAGGATTCATGTAGCAAAGTAATGGTAAATAAATCTAGAAAGACCATAGGTCTTTCCACAGAAAGAGCCAGAAGTTACCTTACAAATCATCTCATCCAACCCCTTTATTTTATGCATGAAAAAACTGAGGGCCACAGAAGTGGGCCAATGGGTACTGATGAGCAAAGGCAACCTCCAAAGCCAATATGCCAAGACAGATGCATTGAGAGTATGTTGTAAAAGGTCTCATAAACCAGAGTAAGTTTGTACCTCATCTTGCCAGAGGTTTGGAAGGGAAGATAAATTGTTGGTATATGTGGAAACAGGATATGGGCCAAGGACATTACCTGGAAGGGAACCTTTCAGCCGCAGAATCAGATTGAGGGAGTTGTGACAGTAGATCTGAGTTTTACACATTGCCTTTGGGTGATGTTCCTTATTTCTCAAATGTCTCTTCCCCAGTGAAAATCAGATAGTGTCAAACCCAATGCAACCAAAATTCAGAGGGATGTAGTATATCGAGAAAGAATTTTTACAGCTAATCTCGGGGATAAAGGCCTCATTTCTAGAATATATAGAGAACTGAGTCAAATGTACAACAATACAAGTCATTCCCCAATTGATAAATGGTCAAAGGATATGAACAGGCAATTTTCAGAGGAAGAAATTAAAAGTTATTACAATCATATGAAAAAATGCTTGAAATCACTTGATTAGAGAGATGCAAATCAAAACAACTCTGAGGTACCACGTCACAGTTATTAGATTGGCAAACATGACAGAACAGGAAAATGATACATGTTGGAGAGGATGTGGGAGAGATGAAACACTAATTCATTGTTGGTGGAGCTATGTGCTCGTCCAACCACTCTGGAGAGCAATTTGGAACTATGCCCAAAGGGCTACAAAAATGTGCATACCCTTTGACCCAGCAATATCACTTCTAGGACTGTATCCCCAAGAGATCATAAAAATGGGAAAGGGTCCACATGTACAAAAATATTTATAGCAGCACTCTTTGTAGTTGCCAAAAACTGGAAATCAAGAGGATACCCATCAATTGGGAAATGGCTGAATAAATTATGGTATATGAATGTAATGGAATACTATTGTGCTATAAGAAATGACGAACAAGACTTCAAAGAGGCCTGGAAAGACTTATATGAACTGATGCTGAGCAAAAGGAGCAGAACCAGGAAAACTTTGTGCACAGCAACGACCGCAGTGAGAGAGAGAGTTTTTTCTGGTAGACTTGGATCTTCATAGCAATGCAAGGACATTTAAAAAAAAAAAATTCCCAATGGTCTTCTAAGGCAAAATGCCTTCCACATTCAGAAAAAGAACTATGGAGTTCAATCACAGAATGTAGCAGATCAATTTGTGCGTGTGTGTGTGTGTGTGTGTGTTACGTTTTAGCTTGTTATATGATTTCTCCTATTTATTTAGTTCTTCTACACAGCATGGCTATAGTGAAAATGTATTCAAAAGGAATGTATGTGTAGACCCTATATAGAATTGTATGTTGTCTTAGGGAGGGAGGGAGGGAGGGGGAAAAGAAATCAAAGTTTTATGGGAGTGATTGTAGAACATTAAAAATAAATAAAATGATTATATTAAAAAAAGAAAAAAAGAAAATGAGACAGTGTCATTGACACTTTAGAGCAGGGAGTTTTAACCTTGGGTCCATAAACATTTTTTAAAAATATTTTTTAAATTATTTTAAAAATACTTTGATCACTAAAATTGCTTTTCTTTGTAATCCTATGTATTTTATTTAATATGTGTATACCATTCTGAGGAGCCCATTGGTTTCACCAGCCTGCCAAAGGGGCCCAAGACATATAAACAAGGTTAAGAGTCTTTTTATTGTGGGGGGAGAGTTGCAATCCTAGTTATTTTTGCCCTAATTTTCTGTTCAGGGTTTCATGGGGAATTTATGTCTCAGGAACACCGCAATATAATAATAATATTAGCACCATACGCCCTCCATTATCTGGCAGCTTTGGCCGTACAGCCCAAATATAAACCGAAGAAAATAAGGTCTCTGCTCTAAGCAACCCAAAGTCCCCACATGAAAGCTCATAAGATTGATTCATAGGGGAACCATGGAAGACTTGGCTAAAGTCTGTTTACTCTGCATTTACACAGAATTCTAACAAGGGTGAAGATCTTATTTCTAATCTTCCATGAGATTGAGCAGCAACAAATTAGGAGGAGAGGGAGAGCTACTCAAGGCAGGTATGATGTCACAGATGACAGTGAAGGAGGAAATGGTACCAAGAATATCCAATCAACAACCTCATATGCCTCAGTGGTTCCAGAGAAGGTTCCTTATTGCAGGACAGAACGACCAGTGCTGTTCATGACAGAGATTTGTCACTGTCATAAAGAAAAAGTAACAGTATATTCCTCATGCTTTCTTTTGGGAATGTGTAATGTATTTTACGCCAGGAAAGGTGGCTTATGTCTGTTCAGGAGCTGTGAGCTGCAGTGGATTGAAAGGTGGTTGGGTATCCTCACTAAGTCCAGCATGAATTGGAGCATGCATTGGGTTAGTGACTAGGATGACTGGAAATTGGTCTAGGTCACAAAAACAGCAGGTAAAACCTTCTGTGCTGATCAATATTAGGATTGAGCCTATGAGTACTTTCAACCTGAGAGACAAGTGATATCCAGTGTGAAAGAGAGGAGAAGCAGGAAGGGAAGAGAAGAGGAAGGGAAGGGAGATGGGGGGGGAAAGGGGCAGAGAAGACAGGAAGAGGAGGGCAAGGGAAGGGGAAAGGACAGAACACATTATGTTTCAAAAAAGATTTTCACCAAAAATGAATAAAATACTTGATTGGATGCTGGAAGGAATACTTTCATATACTGCACTTACTTTGGAAAAAATCACTTAGTTGGAACTCCAAAGAAACCAGTTAAATGAAAGATTATGGTAATAATGCCATGTTTCTTTTAATTGCCTTCCTAACAAGAGGTAAGTAAAATGGTATGGTTGTCTCCATTTTATAGATGAGCAGACTGAGGAACAGAGAAGACAAATTACTTGCTCAAGATCTCAAGTCTAATAAGTGACTATCTCTGTATTTCTAACACTTAGCCAAGCATTTTGCACAGAGAAGGCACCTGATAAACATGTATTAGATTGGAGAGGACCGAAATAAATCAAACAATCAATAAGCATTTCTTAAATGCCTACTAAGTGCCAGCATTAGGAATACATGGGATGAAATAATCCCACTCTCAAAAAGTTTACATCCTAATAGTTCTAATGGTTGAGGACAGATTATAAATTCTGAGAACTGTGTTTTATTAATTTTTTGAAATATTTTTTGCTACCTAACCTTGCACACACAGTAGGTTCACAATAAGTGGTTACCAAATTGAACCATTGTCTCGACTCCCAATCTGGTGTTTTGTTTTCCATCAGAACAAGCCACCCCCATGTTTTTTATGGTGTGAAATTTTGGTTGTAAATGCTATTGGTATCTTTTTTCTTTATATCATGATCTTTCATTACTGTTGACCTATATGTTCCATTGATTTTGTTTACTTTTCTATACATCTATTTATACAAGTCTTACTAAGTTTGTTTTCCTTCTGAAATTTTTCTATTTATCATTTTTATAGTATAGTAATATTTCATTATATTCATGTATTCCAGTTTGTCCAGCCATTTTCCAATCAATGGACATCCATTTTGTATTTTCAGTTAGCTTGTTTTTTAATACAAGCAGTACTCTCACAAATATTTTGTTTCATATGGGACCTTTCTTTTTTCTGCCTCCTTGGGGTATATGCCCAACAGTGGGATGATCTCTGGGTCAAATCTATATTGTTTTTTAACTTTTCCATGTGAAACTCTTCCTTATAGGACTTTTTGTGCTTATCAGTCATTGGCCACAAAACCTGGACGGTGAGAATAGCTTAACCTACTTGACAGTACGTGCTCCAAAGGAGCTGCGTCTTCTGCAGCCACACTGCAGATTTCCTGTAGTTAGTGTTATACTGCAAGGCTATCTACTCGCTACCCTCACCCTGACAACTGGCTAGCTACCATTGACGCAGTTTAATCTGCAGGCTCTCAGAGGTCACGAATTCTTTTACATTTTAGCCCAAGCCAAATCGAAATCAGACGATATGATCCCTGAAATCTCTTCCAACTCGGAGGGATTCTATGAAATAATTTTTCGGATCATCTGTGGCTTTGGTTTATCCATTCCCTGGCTCTCCTGTTAGTTCAACTGATTGAGAGTTGAGTGAATTGCTAAACTGTGACACAGGCCAAAAGAGTGGGATCCAAATGGCATTTCAAGCCTTCGGAAGAAACAGATATTGTGTCATCCATCCCAAGAAATGTGGTTCATAATGGATAGATACATGCTTGCAACATGGTGAGTGTGGAGTTACAATTACAGTGTCAATCGGTCACCAGGTCCCTCAACTGCCATGTGTTAACTGTCTGTATACAAAAATCTTCAGGTCTATATTCAGGATATATACTCTCTGGTAGAGTACACAATTGGATACCTCCCCCTGCCCTCATCCCATGAATCTGCTTGTACATCATCCAATCTCTTTTGGAGTTCAAAACTCAGAAGTACATGCCCACGTCAGAGGGGCTGATATAATGGATTCTTAGAGACCTCTGCAAGCCATCAAATCAAACTCCTTGACTTGATAGGTAATTTCAGGCAACAAGGAATAATAGCGATATTTATCTAGGTCTTTACAGTTTGCAAAGTGCTTTGCATATATTTTCACATTTAAGTCTCACAACACCTCTGAGGTAGGTAGTATGCCTATTTTGCAGATACGTAAACTGAAGTTTAGTGATTTGCCTATGGTCACATAGCTAGTAAGTGGGACAGGGTAAGAGACTGGTAAGGTTCAAATCCAAATCTTCCTGCCTCCCAAACCCCATCCATGATGCCATAGTGCCTGGTGGGAACCCAGCTCTATGTTGGCATTGAAAAGTGGAAGGGGTAGGGTGAACAAGTTTAAGACCTGGGCTCTGCCCTCAGGAACCTGGAGAAACAGAGCACCTGTGCACATAAAACAGAAAACACCAATTCTGAACTATCTGGTGGTGAAAGAGGAGTTCAGAGACATAAGTGTGGACCAGAAGAGTCAGAGAAGGCCTCTGATTAAGATGACACATTGAACTGGGCCAGTTCTGCATCCCAGTGATTGGCATTGGCTGTCTTTAGTCATTCCTCTTAATGAGGCCAAAGTCTTTTCCCCACTAAAGATCAATGAATTTTCTTGGACTCATAGAATGTGATGTATCGATATAACTTGAGAGATCATCTCACACACACTTACCCTCTTGCAGATGAGGAAGCTGTGACCCACAAAGTCAAAGTCACTTACCCAGCTAATTAGAGACAGAGCCAGGATAATTACTCAGGGCTCCAGACTTTATATTTCTACCAGGTCATTCTGCCCTTTTCAGGAAGTCATTCTCTAAATAAGAAGTGTTCAAAAACAGCCCAGAATAACACCTCCCAAGGTTAAATTAGGCCTTGTTATTTTTTTCTTAGAGTTACATTTGTGGCAGATGAAAAAATCTTATTTTTTGTTTCACTCAAGCTTTAGGGATTGGATTTGAAGGATACACACACTATTTTTAGTTTATAGGATTACAGAATCAAGTTTTCTCACCAATAAAATGGGGATAATACTTGCAATATGTATCACACAGAGTTGTTATGTGTCTAACAAAGCACTTTCTATTCAACAACAGTTTGTGAAGTAGGTAACTATTATTGTTCCATTTTCTACAAATGAGGAAACTGGAGCTTAGAAAGGTCATTAGCACCTATGAAACTATATTTATTAGCAAGCAGCAAAGCCAGGACTTGAACCCCAATCTTCAGCTTGCAAGTCTAGGGTCCCCTTCTCCTTCTTCTGCCTTTTTACCTCCTTCCTCCTTCCAATCAGGTACACAGATCCCGTCTCACTAACCTAATAAAACCTCAGGATCTCTTCCTTGATAATTTAAAGCCATAAAAGTGAAACAAAGAAGAAACAAAGAGGAGTAAATTTTATTTATCTGTTTTTAAATTTCATTAATTATTTTTAGTTTTCAACATTCACTTCCATAAGCTTTTGAGTTTTAAATTTTCTCCACCTCTTCTCTCCTCCCTCCCCAAGACAATTTGATATAGGCTCTACATATACATTCTTATTAAACATATTTTCACATTTGTCATGATGTATAGAAGGATTAGAATGAATGGGAGGAACCATGAGAAAAACGAAACGAAAAAGAAGGAATAATCTACTTCCTTCTGCATTTAGACTCCATGGTTCTTCCTCTGGATATGGATGGCATTTTCCAACATGAGTCTTTGGGAGTTTATCTCAGATCCTTTTGTTCCTAAGAAGAGCTAAGTCTGTTCAAGTCAGTCTTCACACAATGTGTGCATACTGTGTACAGTGTTCTCCTAGTTCTGGTCACTTCACCCAACATGAATCATAAATTTAGAGCTGCAAGGGATCTTAGAATCCAAAACTTTTGTTTTTCAGATAAGGAAATTGAGGTCCACAGGGGTGAAGTAGTCAAGCTTTAGGTCACATGGGTCACAAGTGGCAGAGCTTGGGTTCAATTCAGGTCCTTTGACTGTAAATCTAGGGCTCTTTCTACTGAACCCCCAACACTTGGGTGTGCCCATGTGTGTGTGTGTACACGTGCATGTATGTACACATGTGCGCATATGTGTAAGATTGTGCCCTTCAGCAGTCTATAGAAATTTATGATCCTTTCCCAGAATAATAAAATATATATGTTTACAAAGAAAACAAATTATCCTGAAATACAATTATCAGGATACTAAAAATCCAAAACAGAACCCTCAAACCAAGGTTACAGACTTCTTGTAGTATAGCCTCTGATGGTAAGGTTAAGAACCCTTGATAGTGTAATCTCTGTAACATGAAGCTTACTGTTTTATTTCTCCCCATGTTCATTTAAATGGAAGACAAAATACAGGAAAGCAGTATCTCTAATAGTGGAATCAATTGCTTGCCATAGTGGTGACAGAGATATTTAGGTGACAGAGCCTACAATCACACATATGATGTGATCTACTCTGTCCCTTCATAAAAAGACCAGCTTTGCATCTGCTGTTAGAAGAGGGATCTAAGTTCCCACTGCCACCATTCAAAGATATATAGATACACCATCTCAAGACAGTCCAAATGGAAGGGTAAAGGTTGAATTGCAGCCATTACATTTTTTTTTTTAGGTCCGAGGACCAGAGCCATGGGCTAGTGCAGTGATATACTTAGGTGGTCCTGTCAACCCAAACTTCTCTTTGACAGATTTTATCCAGGAAGTTAGAAAGTCATGGAATAAGGAGAAGGGGACACTAAACCTGGGTTCTAGCTCTGGCTTTGCTGCTGGTATGATTTTGGAAAAGTTGATCTCTAAGGCCCCATTCCAGCTGTAACATTTTGTGAATGTATGTGTCATTGACCAGGGGACAAGAAAGGGGAGCAAGTGTGGCATAAAGAGGTGTGTGTGTGAGTGAATGAATGAAGAAAGAGACAGGCAACAAACATGATAGAGTGAAAGAAGATTGAGTGAGGAATCCTGACATCTGGGTCCTAATCCCAGCACTGCCCCTAACTTGCTAGGACACTTTTTATCATCAAGAATCCTTTCTTGAAGTTCAATTACCCCTGATGGGGGTCATATGGTGAACTATTTTCAACAAACATTTTAAGGGTGGATGATTGTATACATTTCTAGGGAGACCAGATCACCTGATAAGTGAAGTGTTAAGATAGAAGATGGGTGGGCCTCATAGATAAATTTTACTGACTCAGTTTTTCTTAGTTATGACCTTGACCTAAAAATCTCTAACTTTCCTAATTATCAAAAGTCTATCATTCATGACTATCTAAAACTTTCTTGACCCCAGTTATTTTTATGGGGCATTATATTCTTATTTCCCTTAGTTTACACTCTAAACATAGAATCAGACTTCATTCAGCACCACCCCTAAACACACACACACACACACACACACACACACACCAACACCACCACCACCACCACCAACAACAACAACAAATCTTTCAAGTTGGATGATAGAGTGTTGAGGAAGGGAGAGTTGGCTAAATCTGCTTGTTTTTTCATTTCAGCTAAAAGGATGTCTGGAGACATGGACAAGCCCCTAATTTCCCATCAGTTTTTGGAGAGCAACCCCAATCTCCCAGAGCTTCCCAGCCAGGCCCAGACTGTGGGCATCCTGGGCAGTGGAGACTTTGCCCGTTCTTTGGCCATACGCCTGGTGGGCTCAGGCTTCGAGGTCATGGTTGGGAGCCGTAACCCAAAAAGAACAGCAGGGTTATTTCCTGCTGCAGCCCAAGTAATCTCCCAAGCAGAGGCTGTGAGCACACCTGAAATAATCTTTGTGGCCATGTACCGGGAGCACTATTCTACACTCTGTAGACTGAGTGACCGACTGGTGGGCAAGATCCTTGTGGATGTGAGCAACAGCACAGAGCAGGAGCACCTCCAGCAGCGGGGGTCCAATGCTGAGCACCTTGCTTCCCTCTTTCCTGCCTGTACAGTTGTCAAGGCCTTCAATGTCATCTCTGCCTGGACCCTGCAGTCCGGCCCAAGAGATGGGAACAAACAGGTAGGTTTGTGTGAGAAAGAGAATGGAATGAAGTACTTCTGAAGGAGGGAAGGAGAGAGAGGAGTAGCTTTCAGAGTCAAACACAGAAGTCTAAATTAGAATGGTCACTAAACCAAGAGGTTGAAATGGTATAGTAATAAGTATTTAATGGTATTAATGCTCAGGCTAGGGCAGAGAGTAGTTTCATGCAAAACAGCAGTCTGTTTGGTTGAAAAAGAAAATATAAACCCAGATACAAGCACAGGAATTTCTATTAGTCTGAATACGAGTATTCATATGGTGTTTAATATGTACACATATCCTGGTATAAGGGATACAGAAATAAGAATGTTGGAAACAGTAGTCAAGAAACATTTATTAAGCATTTACTATGTGCCATGGGTACAAATACAAAAAAAAAAAACCAAAACCCAAAAATCAGTCCCTGTCCATGAGAAATTCCCAGTCTTAACAGAGAAGACAATGCACACAAAAGAAAGCTAAAATCAGGGCAGGAGAGTCTCAGGGGAAGGGGCTCAATGGTGGGGCATGATGGAGAAGTCCCTTAGGACAGTGCAGCCAAGGGGAGATGGAGCGTCTGTCCTGAGTCCTCTCCTTAGAGATTTGAGTGTTCATGGCTCTGCCCTCTGATCACAGAGGCAGAGGGTAGAGATGAGCTGTGAGAACAACAGCTGATTGGAGCTGAGACTTAGAGGCTAGAGTGCTCATGGTGTGTTTGGTGGAAAGTAAGCCCAATATAACTCAAAGGAAGTGTTCCTGTAGGAGAGTAATGAGGGGTCAAGCTTTTTAGGTAGGATGCTCTGCTGGAATCATTGATGTTATTTTATGTCTTTATTCTTAAAAGTACGGCAGAGTTTGAACTTGATTTGATGGGCAGCAGGAAGCCAATGGAATTGCTCTTCCTGGCACTGTACATAATTCAGAAAGGAAACCAAAAGTATAGAGTCCAAGTCCCAAGCAAGAAAGAAAGACACTTTCTATAGCTAGTGGACTCCAGAAGTACTGTTGGCAAGCACCTCGGGCAGCGAAAGTGAGGGGAGAGGGAGGATAGAAGACACAGTATTCTTTCATGGACCCCTCAGCCATGGAAAAACCATTTAGGAAGGTGTAATGTGTACGACTGATGAAGTGATGGAATCCTATTCAAAACTAGCCCTTATTGCTAATGCCTATGCAACATGCTATATGGGGCAGCTATGTGGCTTTAGTGGATAGGATGCCAGGTCTGGAGTCAAGAAGACTCATTCTTCTGAGTTCAGATCTGGCCTCAGACCCTAGCTGGGTGACCCTGGGCAAGTCATTTAACCCTGTTTGCCTCAGTTTCCTCATCTATAAAATGAGCTGGAGAAGGAAATGGCAAACCACTCCAGAACCTATGCCAAGAAAACCCCACATGGGGTTACAAACAGTGGAACACAAATGAAAAATGGCTTAACAACAACATGCAGCAAGTATTCTGAGCTTTTAGTTCCCCAGTTTAATTTCTAGTGATTAGGGATAGAATCCTTTATAGTCAATTCAAGTCCCCACACATTTATTAAGCACCTATTATGTGCAGGCACTGTGCGAAGCGCTGGGTATATGAGCAAAAAAATGACAGTCCTTGACTTCAAGGAACTAATTCTAATGACAGAAGACAAAACATAAAAGGGAACTGAAAAGGAAGGGGGGCGATGGGGAGAAGGAGAAGGTTGGTGAACTCTAGAGACATATGGAGGCCTGGTCTGCACCCTGCCTCCAAAGGGTGGTTCTGAGAGGAGAAGGAGCCCATGAAGGTAGAGAGAGAAGACAGCTGAAGCCTGCTGGCAAGTGAAGAAGGCTCTATGTGTAGCTAGAGGCCAGGAAGTAGCATGGTATGCAGGAAAGGAAAAGTGCTAGTCTCAGACTCAGGAAAGCAGTATTCCAGTCCTGCCTCTGTCGCTAACTCACTCTATGGCTTTAACCTCTCAATCCTTAAAATGGGAGTAGTAATATCTGAGGTAATTAATGAATATTGATGCCCGTTGTATTAAGTTTTGTTCAAATGTAAGTGAATATCACCAAGGTTCTCCCCTCTAAAGAATGCTGTCACCATGGGGGTGAAAGCACACACCTGTCTCAGCTAGAAAGTTGCAGGGGTTGGCAGGCTGGACTAGATTGCTCAAATGAACTAAGTGATCTCTAAGATCCCTCCCAGCTCTAACTTTTTATGATCCTATGACCCTTTTATGAACTTTTTTCCCTGGTATTAATTTCCCTTCAGGTGCTAATCTCCGGAGATCAGCAGGAAGCCAAACATAAGGTCTCAGAGATAGCCCAAGCCATGGGCTTCAGTCCAGTAGACATGGGGTCACTGGTGTCTGCCAGGGAGATTGAGGCCATCCCTTTGCGGCTCCTCCCCGAGTGGAAGATTCCAACCATATTGGCCCTGGGCCTCTTCATCTGCTTCTACACCTATAACTTCATCCGGGATGTGTTACATCCATATATCCAAGAGCACAAGAACCGCTTCTATAAACTCCCTGTCTCCCTGGTCAATACTACATTGCCCTGTGTGGCTTATGTCATGTTGTCACTGGTATATTTACCCGGTGTCGTAGCCGCCATCCTGCAGCTCCACTGGGGCACCAAATACCGCCGATTTCCTGACTGGCTTGACCACTGGCTCCAGCACCGTAAACAGATTGGCCTCATCAGTTTCTTCTGTGCCTCTCTGCATGCTGTCTACAGCTTCTGCCTGCCCCTGCGCCGTTCTCACCGCTACCAGATTATTAATGATGCTGTCAAGCAGGTATTCTCTCCTCGACACCCAGGAAACCCAGAATGCCATATAATATCTTTGGGAGTGGGGTCAGATAAATATCTTGACCTAAAAACCAGAAACCTCCTGGGTTTCTTAAGTCCTGGGATGTTTATTTCTGGGCCAGAGCTCTGGAAGTGTTATATGGGGGGAAAAGAAAAACAGAACACTAAATGTGGAAAACAGGAGAACTATATTCTAGCACCACTTCTGTTTCTAACTGGCTATTTGACCTTAGGCAAGTCATTTCCCTATTCTGGGCTTCAGTTTCCTTGTCTGTAAAAAATAAGGATTGGATTGGATTTTCTCTAAGGATCTTTTCAGCCCCAGTATTCTAGGCATTAAATAGTGACTCAACATCATCATTTTTCATTGAAATTTTACCTGTTTGTTGTACGTATTCAATGGCACAGCACTGCTCTCAAATTCTTAAATGGCCCAGCACTGCTTTGTGCAGCCATGGCTATAAGCACATACATTTGACTCTACTTCTCTTCTCATTCCCCAAAAATCCCCCTATGAGGATTTGGGTTACCTTGTACAATAACTGAGCAAAAGCTGCCCAAACCTTTAGAAGTATCCTTCTGTAGGATATGGGACATTCAGACATTTTGTTGAGAGGCAGCATGGAATAATGGATATAGGGCCAACCTTGGAGTGAGAAAGACTAGGGTTCACATCCTATTTGACATACATTAGCTGTATGACCATGGGCAAGTCACTTAATTTCTCAGGGCCTCCAGCAACTACCTCAGGGTAAGTCTGCACCAGTGGAAGGAGATTAAAGATTGGAAGTTGACTATACCAGTGAGATTCTAGATTCAAACCCCTGAATCCCCCCAAAACAAGAGGCAGCATAATAAGGAAAATCTCTGAACTGGATGTCAGGAGCCCTGAATTCTAGTGCAGGTGACATGATCTATGGTGATCATATTTTCCCTACTTACTTGGCAGAATTGTTTTAATGATCAAATGAAATCATGTATGTGAAAATGATTTTAAAACAGAATCACAGAATTTGGTGTTGGAAAGGACCTCAGCAACATCTGGTCTAATTCATATCTGAAAGACATCCCTACTGTAATGTATTTGTCAGGTGGTCAGAATCACAGTTATAGAACCAGAAGGAACCTTTAAAAGTCATCTAGTCCCTCCCTTTCCTTTTACAAATAAGGAAAGTGAGGCTTAGGGAGATGAAATGATTTGCCCGAGGTCATACACCTAATAGCAGAGGTGGGATTTAAATTCAGGTGTTCCCATGAAGCCCATGCTTAAAAACCTCCACAGACTTGACCTCAGTAGGCAGCCCTTTCGGCTCTAATTTTAAGAAAATTTTTCCTGATGTCAAGACTTAATTTGCCTCCTTTCAACTTTTTACCCCTAGTTCCTGGTTCTGCCAATGGAAACCCAACAGTCTGAGCCCTCTTCCTTATGATAATAACTTTACAAATACCTGCAGAAAGTTACTGTGTCTCCCAGAGTCTTCTCTCCAAGCTAAATGCCCCCTGTTCCTTCAGTTGATCCTTATACAACAAATATTATATGTGAAACACACTCTACAAGTATGAGATGTTATTATCTCTTTAATATTTTACACAATATTCACAACATTCTACCTGGAAAGTTTAGGTCTGGTGAAAGCTGGTCTTTAGCTCACAACATTGGCTGCCAAAACCTTCACCTCCCACTCCCAAAGTGGAACCTGAGCAGAGGTTTGGACTTTGTCTTCCTTGCCCCCAGATGGCTGGGCAGATCAGCCCTATGACTGATCTTCACTAGGGTGCTCCTACAAGGGCTCTGCTTCTCAAATTTCACCTGTATAGAGGTGTTGGGGAGTCAGAGAGCACACAGCATAGGATTTATCTTTTAGCCCTCTGGCATTAATCTTGGTCATAGTTGCCAGTGCTTGCATAGTTGTTATAAATCCAGTAGGGTATTAGAGGAGTGGGGAAGATACCACAGTCCATGCTGAACCTTATAGCCTTTCCTATCTAGACCCACTATGGTTTGTTTTCACTTGCCCCTCCTTACCTGCTCTGCATGTGTGGGACAAAGTTACCAAGTGGGAGCAAACTCACTCTAATCACACTGAATCCACCAAATTGATAGAAATTCTGAGACCATATCCTAGAGGTACAGAAAACCTCTACATTTCATTTGTTTACCTGCTTCCTAATGCATACAAATTTTGAGCACAAAATCAAGGAAGATGCTTTCCCTTATATCATGCCTCTTCCTCCAGTAGAAACCCTTTTTGGGTTTGTTTGTTTTTTCAGTGCTCTGAAGTAGGAACTATTTTACCAGTAGACATTTTTCTAAGGAAGAAAATACTTGGTTTTAGGTTTGACAGACAAAAGATCAAACTGCTATGGGACTGGTGAGGAGAGAAAAGAGAAGTAGTTGGCATTCTCTGATTTCATCCCTCTTCTCCAGGGATTCTTAATTTAAATTTTTGTGTCTTGGACCCCTTTGACTTTCTACTAAAACCTATATATTCTTTCTCAGATAATGTTTTTAAATGCAAAAAATACATAGGATTAAAAAACAATTAAACTAAGATACAGATACTAAAATATTTAAAAACAACATCAAATTTGTGGATGCCAGGTTAAGAACACCTTGCCCATATGCCGTCTACCATTCTGACTTGTTTCACACCTCTACCATCTCTAGGCTGCTGATACATGCCATGGTGCACTTCCAGCCCCATGAAAAAACTACTCATGTACCTAGAGGAACATAATGGGCCTTTGTTATTCTGAACTTAAAGTAGAACAGAAAAAGAGAGGATTACACCTGAAACTGCAGATCCATTATGTACAAGTTGCTATTCCTTTCAGATATACCCCAAAGTTATCAGAAGTCCCTTTTTGTTTCTTCCTTCCCTTCCTATTCCCCACCCTAGAGGTGGCTACCACCAGACACAAACATGTATATATACACACACATATACATATACATAAGCATATGTCAGTTCTTTCTCTAGATAATGGGCCTTTTTTATGCATTTAAGTCAATTAAAGTCTTAAACTGGGAAAAGAAGTCAAAATGACACATTTTACCTTTCACTCCTTTGCAAATCATCTCTTCCCACCAGATGCATATATACCATCCAAACAATATTTTATTCTAAACATAAAAGCATTTCTGAAGAAATGAAGTTATGCTAGGAGTGCTAGATTCTAATTAACTTTGCTGTTTAATGACTTTTTACTTCTGGATGTAACAATGTTCCTTACTGAAATTGTGGGAGGAGGGAAGCTAAAAGCTCAAAGATTAATGAAGATGACTGGTTGACTGGGACTCAGGTTCTCATATGCATCTTCCCTTTTTGCCCACCCCAGTTATTCCTTTTAAAGTAAAAATATCAAAGGAGAGAAAAAAAAGGAAAATTGCACATGTGAATGTATGTATACCTTAGTCAAAGCTCTAGCTTTCAACATCAGCTGGGTAGTTTTAATATTACCCAGTTATGATTGCCTCCTAGACCTAGAAAAAAATTTCAACATGGATTTAATTAGTATCATTAAAGTCCAGTAGATGTTAGCATGTTAAGTGTGGATGACACCTCCTTGTGTTTAAGGAGAAAATTGGCACTATTCTTTGTGAGAAGTAGCATTTGCTACTTACCTTCCTAGCTAATGTTGATTTTTTTTTTTAACAATGACACATGTATACTATTAGAATTTAGGACTGGATAGGATATTAGAGATAATTTACCCAGTATCATCAGCAAATAAGGAAACTGAAACCCACAGAGTGAAAAATGTCTTGTCCAAGGTCACATAGCTAGTTAGTGGCAGAATTGGGACTAGAATCTAGAGCTCCTAACTCTTGACTCTGTAAACTTTTACAAGTTGATGGGAATGATTATCTGCATATACAGATGTGAAAGAACTGATAGACTCCCCTGGCATATCCATAATTTCCTTTGGCTTGCAACAACAGGTGTTATCTGTCACTCACAGCCATCCCAGAGCCACAGTTGGGAGAAGTATCCTCTCCTCCCATTTCCAGTAATCCATATTATTTATTTGGAGGCATAAGGGTCTTAAGAGGTCACCTAGTTCAACCCATTCAAGATGACCACCATACTGGTCTTTCAGAACAACCTGAAGGTGTATGAACTGTTACACTGAAAGCATTTGCAAAGCATTAAATGTTTTTTTTTTTAAATCACAGAGTTACAGTGGTTTCCCAGAAGTCATAGCACCTAATAACTTCTACCTTTACATTCTCCTAAATCCAAAAGAACCGTTCAGATTCTATCTCTACTCCAGTTAATCCTATTTGGAAAGCTCTCCGAGGAAGAAGAGTTCACATGTCTTCTAAGTGGTTAACAAGTGACTTAGTCTTCATTATGTGTGTTCTAAGTTCTGTGTCTATGCTGCCCTCTCACCCTGCCCCTCCCTTTGATGGCCTTTGAAGCCCACTTACTTCGAGGTCCTGAGTGAGAAACTGAATGTTAGTCACACTATCTACCCTCAGCTGTTGATGACAGTATATATTTCCCGATTTTATTTTTGTCTGTAACAGGTCTTGGCAAACAAGAGCAATATATGGAACGAGGAGGAAGTCTGGAGACTGGAGATTTATGTCTCACTGGGAATCCTGGCCTTAGGCATTCTGTCACTGCTGGCCATCACCTCCCTGCCTTCTATCTCAAATTCTCTCAACTGGAGAGAGTTCAGTTTTGTTCAGGTAAAAGAAACTCAGTTATTTCCTAGAAAGTGGAGAGCTAGACTGTATAGTCTAAGCTCTTGTCTCTGATTGCCAAAAACTCATCTGTATTTTTGATATAACTGTGTTCTGTGATATAACTCAATTTTCCTAGTCTGTAAGCATGAGCTAGCAAATGGCAACAAAGCAGCACAGTGGATAGAACCCTGGGCCTGGAGTCAGAAAACGAGTTCAAATCCCACCTCAGACAACTTGCTAGGTATGTGACCTTGGGCAAGTTACTTAACCTCTTTCAGTTTCAGTTTCTTTAACTATAAAGTTGGAATACTGTCTACCTCCTAGGGTTGTTGTGAGGATCAAATGAGATAATATTTGTAGAGCAATTAGCACTGTTCACTCATAAATTACATCCCTCTAATTTATTTATCATTTCTGTGGCATTTCTTTGGCAACTTTGCAAAAACTATGGACCCCTCCTAAGAATCATATTTTAAATGGATAAAATGCAATACACAGGATTAGAATGAAAAGCAATTATTTTAAGATACCAATTATCAAAAAAAATTTTAAACAAATTTGGATATTCTAGGCTATAAAATCCCCTGTTCTTACTAATTAGAATATGTGATTAATAAGAGCATCCTGTTCTCCAGCAAAATTTGATAAATGGGAACTACACTGTGATAACATGTCATGATTTGGAGTAGAATTGTTTCTGCTGTAAGGAATGTGGCTGACTACAATTCTACAAAGTACTGTGAACAGCTGAAAGGGAAGGAATGACAAAGTCATAGGGACCAAAAACCAGATGGGAAGACAAGACAAATGTAAATATGAAATAATTTGTGAAAAAAATACAGCATTATGAATGATAGTATTACGTACTTATAGAATATAATGCTTGATGCTCTATGTAGCCATTATGGAAAGAATTGTATTTCACCCAAAATTCTTGGGAGTCATAGCCACACACTCTCAAGTAGGGTTTAGGAGCATGAAGAAATGCCACAATTAGTGTTCTAACAATATCCATGAAACCAGGCTATACTTTATAAGGAAAATCACTTCATAATGAGATCCTTCAAGCACCCACCCCAATTAACATACACCTTATCTATAACCTTACCTTCTCTTCAAAGTATGGTTCAAGACACCCCCATCTCTGCCTTCCTCCAAGAAGATGCCCCTGCTATTCAGCCCACACTAATCCCTTTTTTCCCAAACTGCTATGAAACATTACGCACCATCATTCGAACATTATTTCTATACTGTCTTCATTTCTAGCGGTCTACACTGCACGATTAGAACCTTGCACATACTGCCCCTTGTATGTTGGCTGAAGCTCTTTTGGTCACTGTTGTGGCAACTATGTCACACAGGTTTTTGGAAGAAATAGTGACAATCCGTCTGTCGTTACTTTTATCCAATTCTCACTTTTCAAAGTCAACAGCTTGTTGTTATGATTGCACAGAGTTCTCCTTGCACTGTGGAGCATTAAGGAGAACACTGGATTTGGAGCCAGATGATTTAGATTCAAATTTTAGCTCTATCACTTACTGCCATTGTGACCTTGGCCAAATTGTTAGCTTCTCTGGACTTCAGGTTCCACATCTGTATGTAACATGAAGGGTTGGAGAAAATGACTTCCAATGTCGCTTCCTGTTGGTCTCTAAATCTTGGATCCTGTCATTTAGCATTGACCTTGACCTTTGCTATAACACTGGTCACCTTGTACACGGAGAGCTTATTTAGGAATGACACTCATGTTAGTGACATGATTCTGACTGATAAAAGGCATAATTTAAATTTTTAAATGTTTATCACTCATAATTCCTAGTGTGAAGCTTCTGAGTACTCTAGAGAGAGGCCAATTTGGTCTCTTGTTAATCTCAAACTGTATTTTCTGGCATATTTTTCATTGTCTTCCCCGTGTAAGATCAGATTCATGTACCAGGGGCAGAATTCACATTCTGAGGTATATAATGAGTAATATTTATTATATTATATCCTGTGTACCTCAGAAGGATGGCCAGATTACAGGAGACTGTGGTTTCTTTGAGAATGATCTACACACATATTGAGGGTATATCTATTGAAAATGAAAAGAATTGAATGAATGAAAAAGCATTTATTAATTTGTCAGGTCGAAGTAATAGTTTCAGAGGATATGGAGACTTGGTTTAAAGGATCCTGTCAAATCCATCTTTAAATTTCTTTACCTCTTCATCATAAGGGACAAACCTTGATTTGTAAGCTATAAGCTATCTTTGTGATGGTATTTTTACTTATAATTATGAGGTCTGCATAGCAAGATGATCTGAAACTAATATTTCTTTTTATGTAGGGGCACATGACTCCACCAGCTTTTATTCAGTTCTCCAAGGAAAATATGGAAACTATACTTTCATTTAATGATAAGTGTCTTGTGTTTTTTAATATCATTTTTAATGACAATATCAAATAGTTTAATTTCTCCAGATCAAATTCTCTGGTTACTGAACAGAGCTCTTGCACTAGGAATACCAATAGTTAAATTAATATTTATAGATGATCTGAAAGTTGTCTTTGTTAGCACCCTTTGCCCCTTTCTTATCACTTCACCACCATCACTGCAAAGCAGATGGGGATTATATAGCATTGAAGGCTATTTTGTACTTTTCTTTGTTTTCTGGCTTGTCATGAGCCAAAGAATTCATCACCAGTTCGGTAAATATCTGGTAACAAGCCTCTCTGCCCTTACCTACCTGCCCTCACGCCAGGACCATACTCAGAGCCTTTCTAACTTGGAAAAACTTGGCAGAGCTTATGCTTCCCTTACACAGCTTTCAAGAATTCAGGGTCACCTCTACACCATCATGAGGCTTCTGAGTAGAAATCTTGTGCAGGTCATAAACTGGCTCAGCCAGCAAACCCTTGCTAACTTTGCTAAATAGAAAGACATGGTAAAGACAAGGGAAGTGGAATACAAGTACAATTGCCAAACATTATGATTGCAAAAGGTGGATGGATATACAGTACTGCCTCACTGAGGAGTGGAGGGGAGAAAAGAGTCTACAGATAGGGTTGATACTTTTAAAAGAAGGAGGGCAATGAATAGACTTAATGAGAGATTTATCATAATTTCTGCCATTACCTATCCTTAATAAAACAGTCACCTTTAATATAGAAGTAATACCTGAGCTACGTAACAGGTTTACAGAGATTTTACATAGATGATCTCATCTGAGCCTTACGAAAGCCCTATAGGATAGGCACCTACATGTTACAATATGAAGAAATAGAAACTCAGAAAATTGAAGTGACTTGCCTGGGATCACATGGTTAGCCTCAGAGGCAGGCTTCAAACTCAGTTCTCTTTTGATTCCAAGTCCAGTGGTCTTTCCACCACAAAATGCTGGCATTCTCGTTGAAATAGGACAAGCACATTGTCCAAATTATTATATGCAATTGGGTGAACAGCCCATTGACTTGGACTGTCATCACATAAATTTTAGACAGACATTGCAGATGGACAATGAGCTAATAAGCCTAGGTTTAAGTGGGAAAAGAGTATTGATAAAACATAGGGCTTTCAGTGACTTCAAACTATTCCTTGACATAGAAATTTATACTTTTTAATAAAAATATTCTCCTTGGGCTTTGAATCACCTCATAAGTTTGATTACTAATGATAACATATATATATATATATATATATATATATATATATATATATATATATATATATATATATATACACAAGAAATGGCACTATCATCCCAAAACTATTTTTAAAAAAAGAGGTGGGCTAGTCTCACTAAGAGGAACAAAGGATAACAAATAAATGGTGCCACAGGAGTACCCACAAAATGTTAGAAGACTTAAAGGAAGGTCTGCAGCACATTGGGTAGATGATCTGTGGTAGATTTATGCCAGGGTGGTTCATGAATTATACAAGATTTCAACTTGCACTGTTACAGGTAAGCCTTCTATCTATGAGGTCCATCAAAAGGATGCCCTATTCTCCAGTTATCTATGACATAAAGCACTTATAGTTTATATAAGAGCTTTCCTCAACAACTCTGTGAAATAAGTAGTACGAGTACTACTATCCCCATTTCACAAATGAGAAAACTCTGGCTCACGGAATAATTTGCCCAAGACCACATAGCCACCAAATAATGAAAACAGCACTCGAATCCAGATCCCTTTACTTGTCCAGCATTAAATACTGGTTTCAAATACTATATTGTTCTCTAATTGTTTCATTTGTTTCAGCATAGATTGTCTCTCTGCTTAGACCGTGAGATTCCTTTGGCAGGGACTCTTTTTGGATGGCACCCAAAATGTACTTTTCCAGGAATCAGATCTCTTATATCATGTCATAGCAAGCCTGCAATGCCACCACAAATACAATCATCATCATGGTCAACAAATGTTGGTTGGTTACCTACTGGGCTGTAGGCAGACCCCAGAGTAACCAACTTAGTATTCTAATAGTATCAAAATAAGCAGTCCCTAGTTAATGACTCTTAATAATAAAATAAATTCAGTGATGTAAAATGATTTCTAGAGCTCCTCAACTTTTATACAGCAGGAAGACAACCTGCCTCCTCCAGCACAGAATCTCTAGAGAGACTCTCAAAGCTGTGACGTCTGCCAGTTTAAAAACTGAGGAAAAAACGGAATTTTATTTATCTACCACTAATCCTTCTCTCTCAGACCTGATTCCAGGATTTTTCTGTTTGAGACCACAGTATCCCATGGTGCATGATTTATCCACAATTAAAATAGACTGCAGGTTCCTCCTCAGACAGAAAGTTGTTCCTCTAAGCAGGAACAGATTACATATCGTGGACTGGTGCTGCTGAAGAAAGCCGGAGGATTTGATTCTGTTAGCAACAACTGGCTGCGGCTTCCAAGCTCTGCCAGATTGTACTCTACATATTGAAAAGGAAGGATAACAAAATTTCAACACTGCAGCAGGAGAGACATTTTTGTAAGAACTGGGCCTAAAAGTATACCTTTTATTTTTAGAAACAAAAAATGAATGTCCTTCCTCTGCTGAATGTTGATCTGTGAATAAGCCCCTGGGTGCTCCCAAATAACATATTGTTGTTAACCAAGAGCTAAACAAGTTGATTTGAGTTTCAATTCCACTTTGTTTCCCCTGCCCATCCAATGGTGCCATATAACACAAGAAAACATCCAGAAAGGCAGAAAAAGCAAATCTTTTAAGTCTAAAGCATCTTTACCTTTGCAAAGGAGTTTCCTCATATCTTCCCACAAAATTCGGCATTCCTGATAATTGGAGGCAGGCAGACCTGACTTCAAATCACAACCTAGACAACTTATTAGCTGTGTGACATTTTTTGTTTAGTCATGTCTGACTCTTTGTGACCTCATTTGGGGTTTTCTTGACAAAGGTAGAGAAGTGGTTTGCCATTTCCTTCTGATGAGGAAACTGAGGTAAATAGGGTTTTAAAGTGATTTGGCCAAGGTCATACAGCTAATAAGTGTCATAGGCTGGATTTGAACTCAAGAAGCTAAGTCTGACTCCAGACTCAGTGCTTTATCCACTACACCACCTAGCCACCCATGGCTCTTAAGTTTAAATTTGACCATCTCTGTGCCTGTCTTATCTATAAAATAAGGGGTCTGGACTTGATGGCCTCTGAGGAGTTAGTTCCCTCTCAGCTTCACATTTTATAATTCTCCGTTGCTATAGTTGCTTAGAAGAAACTGAGGTGCAAAGAAAAAGTAATTTGTCCAAAGGTTATATGTTTAATATAAGTACCAGACACAGATAGTCTCTCTCTGAAACCAGCGTTCTTTCCACTCTGCTAACTACGTAAATATTTTATTTTCCATTCCATAAGCATTGTCTGAGACCTGCTACATTACATGCCAGGTGTTATGCTAGGCATTGTCTCTTCCCTTAACGAGCATGTGTTCTAAAGGGGAAACCATGTACATGGGTATTGTAAGTGCATATACAGAGTAAATACAAGGGGACTTTGGGGGGGAGGGGCAGAGCAAACAGGACCAAACAATTAAGGAAGGCCTCCTGCAGCAGGTGGCACCAAAGCTGTGCTTTGAAGGAAGCAAAATTTTTGCAGATGAAGGAAAATGGCTGATAACCATCAATAACAAAAATCCAGACAGCTATCAAATGTTTTGGTGTTTTTTTTTACCTGACAACTTTATATTCTTTAGGAACTATTAAAATGTCAAAACATTGGGTTAAATTGAGATGGTCTGTACTTATATTTACCCTTTTGCTCCCAGGGCTATCTGACCTTTAAGTAGACCTTTAATTTAAATAGAATGAACTAGAGGAGAATCAGAATCTGAGGCAAGAATGAATCAAACAAGACTAAACAAATTTATAAGGTAAAAAATGACTGATTTCTAAAAAGATCAAATGTATTCCCAAACTTTAGGATCCTGAAATTACAAATTTCTGCCTCATATGATATATCTGTTTATGACCAGAAAGAGGAGTAGTATAAACAGGAGGACAACATATATGTCCCAGCCCCTGTGACACAGAAACCGTTTCAGGGTTTTACTGTGGCCACTTGCTCAAAGTTCAAAAAGTTCCCACTGACCTTCACCCTTTGCAGCCACCAGCCTTCAATGAGGGCAGGTAACCATAAACTCAAGGGTTTTGGGGCGTTTTTTGAACAAACTGTCCCAAGGATTAGAGTAATTGAGTGTCAGCTCAGTTGCCCAGCTGTTTCTTTTTTTGGTAACAAACTTAATAAAAATAGCCTGAGTATGATAGTGTTATTAATTGTCTTACAGTATACTTCCTCTTCTCTCAGTCTCCTTTGGCTATTTTAGTATTTTTTTTTTTTGCCTTGTTACAGGGAAGGAAACAAACCCCCAAAAAATAAGCTCTGGAGAAACAAATTACCCAGGCTTTATGTTGGGATTTAAAAGTCAAGAGACTACTTTGACTAATCTGGCATATTATTACATCCTGAGCCAGGAACACTTCCTAGTCACGCACCTTCCATGAAGAATTAGCAACAAACCCATGTTTCCTGGCATTTTTCACTGTGGGATCTCCATCTGAGAGCTCATAGTAATCACCTGATACATGAACTAAGAGGACCTGATGGCTGCTAGCAGACAGTGTTTCTCCATACTTTTTCATTTTACAAATGAGGCTACATCTAATATTTAGAAACCACATTAAGGTTCGCAAAGTACTTGTATTTAGTATCTTATTTGAATCTAACAACAACCTTGTGAAGCAGGGGCTGTCATCACTATTTTACAAACGGCAAGAGAGGTTGTGACTTGTCCATTGTCTGAGGAAGGATTTGAACTCGAGCCTTCCTGACTTCAGGACCAGGACACCCTCTACTGTACTACCTAGCCTTCTAGATAATGGTTATCTTGATTATTGGATCCCAGAAATGGGAAAGGGTTAGCAGTTAGAGACTTTTCACTTATTATGTCACCCAGATAAAGGCTCCCCGAAATCCACCCCTTTATATTATAATAGTTTTAGATTTATTTTTCTCCCAGTGCCAAATAAGCTAAGACTTTGATCTACTTCTCAGAGACCTAGAATGTTTTTTATTAAGCATCATATTTCACTTGGGGCCAAAATATTTCTTTAGATAACATCTAACAATTATAATTATGTCAGTAGAAGATTTGCATTCCTCTGCAAAAAAAAAAAGTTTTAAAAGCAACCTTCAATAATCATGTCTCACTAGGTAAGATACACCCACATTAGCGGTTATATTGGGTAACTGGAAGATCCTTCTAGACTGAATGAACTAGATGAGAATGAGAATCAGAGTCAAAAATGAATCCAATAAGACTAAACAGAAGTTTACAAGGTAAAAAATGACTAATTTCTAAAAAGATCAAAGTATTCCCAAACATTACGATCCTGAAATTACAAATTCTGCCTCATGTGATAGAGCTGTTTATGACATTTTAAATTAAGTACTGGGGGTATCTGGGAGAACCTTTTGGCTTGCATCCTACTATATGTTGTTATTCTTCCATGTTTCCTATGCTGCAGTACCACCACATGCTTCCATGTCATAG
Organism: Potorous gilbertii; assembly: GCA_028658325.1. Lineage (NCBI taxonomy): Eukaryota > Metazoa > Chordata > Mammalia > Diprotodontia > Potoroidae > Potorous > Potorous gilbertii. The sequence goes on from CM053771.1 coordinate 256,848,232, forward strand.
CTTATACTTTCAAAAACTCATTCACAAAGATTACCTCACTCGATCCTCACCAGTACCCCCATGAGGTAGGTGGGACAGATGTCATCCTCATTTTACACTTGGAAATGCCATCTAGCAGTCTAGACGAGATCTAGAGAGATAAAGCAGCTTGTTCAAGGTCATAATTATTCTCAGCAGTAAAACTAGAACCCAGGTCTTTTAGGCCATTGAACTTTGCACTGATCACATAGACTTATTATGGGGACTAGTAGGGTGGATAGTTATACCTGGCTTTATAAAAGCAACAAATAACAATATTTCCTTGAAAATTTTAACTTTATGATGCTTCTCTTCACTGTTAGAATAAATAAGTCTACATTCTCTGACCATACTGTAAATCAGTTCTGGGGTAAGGAGAGGACGAAGCACTGAAAGATGAACCCATAAACAGGCCAGGCCGTAGAAGGATATCAAACCAAACAGAATAGTTGTTCATGTACCGCATCACTGCAAAGGTTAGAAACATTTGAAATGGAAATTTCCAACTATCTGATATGTTTTCTTTTATTTCCCACTAGTCCACCCTGGGCTTCCTGGCCCTGGTGATCACTACCTTTCACACGCTTACCTATGGCTGGACCCGGGCCTTTGAAGAGAGCCGCTATAAGTTTTATTTACCTCCCACCTTCACGCTTACGCTGCTTGTGCCGTGCGTGGTTATTCTGGCCAAAGGGCTATTTCTCTTGCCTTGTCTTCGCTGTCGACTGGCACGGATCAGAAGAGGTTGGGAGAAGGAAGCTACAGTCAAGTTTGTGTTGCCTATTGACTACCCTAATACTGAAAAAACAAGCCACGTGTAAATTGTGTGTTCTCTGTGGGACATACGTGTGATACTTAATGCACTATCAATACCTTAGGGCTTTTTTTTCTTAATTGTGCAATTTGATATAATTGTGGATAAATATGAATATTTGTTGATAAGTTCTGAATTCCTGGGAAGCAACTTTGTGCAGTAATATTCAAGATATGCATATATATGTATATATAGAATTTATTAGAATTATCATGTTTAGCAAAAAAAAAAGTAAAGCCACAGAAATGTTGATATCTAGCTTTAAAAATTCCAGATGTTAGCAGAACAGATCACAATACTCCTATGACCACATCTGCAGAAAAGTACAAATGTAGGCATATTTTTTTTCCCACAGGCAGGAAGGTAAAATGTATATACACATTTATTGCTCTGATAAATGTGTTTTATTCTCTCCCCTTCTCCCAAAGGCTTTACCAGAATTGAGTCATTAAAATAACATATGCCTAAAGCACAGTTAAAACGGTATTGTTAGCAGCAATTCTCCCTGGTATGGCTTCAAATACGTAGTGTAAAAATTATAAGGCAGTTAATGAATGTCTCAGAATGCAACTTTCCAGGTTCATGCAGCAACAGCCATCAGGTAGAAGTGCTACCGACTCTTCATGGCCCACTCCCCAGAAGGTGATCCCCAGATAATAAAGGGATGCTGACAGGAGATGACTGTGGTGAACAGGAGAGAACAGAAACATCACCTTTTGCTCCAGGGGGCTTTGGGACTGGAGCTGTTCTACCTGATCCTTCCCCTAGGTGGGGAAGATTTCTTTCTAAAAGTCAGCAATGACCACTGGCAACTGCAAATTGATTATCCTGCAGAAGTGTGGAGGCTCTTCCTTACCAGAGCAGCTAATGAATACAATCCTAAGTAGAAGCATAATTCCCTTTCCTTCCTTTAAGTTTCTGATGACCATCCTTTAAACCACTGTGCCTTCTCACCTTTGAAAACATTATTTTGATTCTCTCCCAAGAAGATAGAAAAACACCATTCTGGAAACTCAGGTCAAGGGGGAAAAAAAGGTCCCAGCTTTGAAGTTAAGCCTTTCTCAAGGCCCTTCTTCACTATACTGGTGTGAGATAGATAGCTATAGATATATAACATATACATATGTATGTATGTATGGTTCCACAGAGTGATCTATGTCACAGTTATGCAGAGTGGCTGCTGTACGGAGTACTGATCACAGTAACTGATCTAGGACAAACTACTGGTAAACCACAACATTGCTGATTTTCTCCTAATGGGAGAACTATTTTTTTTTTTTAATTACTAGAAGGGTATTTTTTCTGCCAGGGCTCCAAATGTGAAGTGTTGCTGCCTAAAAGTACAAGAGCAGTGTGCAGGGTTTGGAACATTGCCCAGGGCTGTAGGATATTTACCATCAAATCATATGCCATCCCTTATGGTTAGTATTAAAAAGCCTCTTCACGTTCCCAGTAGAGGAAAATGGAGGGGAGGGGAGTGGGGAAAGGGTGATAAGGAGAGAAGTGTTCTTTTGTAAGCCAAGCTAACTGTCCTTTGACAGTTAACAGATTTCCTATCAGGAAAACATGATCTTTGAACAAAAAGGGGAAAAAACATCTGTAGTAGTGTAAGCAAAGAATCAGTATTCCATCACACTGGTGGGGAATATTGGTCCCAGTACATTTCCTGAGTCTGTTGGGGCAGGCCCAAATTTATGGCCTCTCCATAGGAAAGGCCACAAGCACACTAGTGGCCAAAGTACAGAAGAATCTGTCCAGTTGATTAGAACACCGCCATCTTGAGAATCAGCACCATTTCCCAGCCAGCATGTGAAATAAGTAAGGCACTGCCTTCCCTCATAGGGATAATTTCATGTCTGTCTAGTGCATTAGAATCCTTAGGATAATGGAGAAGTGCAAGGTGATGTGATCAGTACATTGAACAGCCTGAAAAGAAGACTGTGCAAAGTCACTCTCCACTTCTTGGCAAATAAATGACTGGATATCTGCTAGTCCGAGGCCAAGCAGTAGAAATCTGCCTCAACATGACTCTCTCTGGTCAGTGAAGTGTCAGTAAAGGAAGAGGATGACTGACGACAAGTTTTATCATTCGCTTGGTGTAGTCAAAAGGAACCATCAACTCCACGCAAATGGAGTACAGGAATAACATGGAAATATGAAATCTACCAATAATCAAAAAAACCTCATTAGACAGTGTTTTTATGTTCTTCACCTTAAAAAAGAAATTGCTGACAAGTAGAAGAATGATTTATACTTCTCCCTCCCCCTACCACCTCTTGCAATAGGTGCTAATGAGCAGCAAAATGCCTAAAAGGTAAGCAATGGGAGGAAAACAAGAAGCAAAGAATCTGGAAAATTCACAGTTTGGATAATCAGCTTGTGAACAATGGACTCGGCTGTATTTTTATTCTTGGCCTCTGTCTACAGCTCCTTTACCCTACCTCACCAGGAAACTGATTATATCATTGCCAAGACAGCAAGTCACCTCAGTTACAGCCTCATCTTTTCTATGTGCCTATAGGTAAAAATGTGCCTGAACAAGCTCTTGAAATCCTAAATGTCACAATATAAGGTTTACTTTTCAAATCTATGCTATTTAAAGTCTGTGTACCTTGTTTTTACTTTGTAGAAAACATTTAAGAAGCAGTAACAATAAACAAAGATACTGATGAGTGTGGGTTCCTTATATCTCTTAGTAAGAGGGCTCAGATTGTATCTTCTTAAAAAATTAGCAAGGGGTAAACTGTATCAAATTGCCTTCTCAATGGGGGAATGGGGGGAGGAGCAAGGACAAAAGAGAAGGGAGAGAATTTGGAATTTATAGTTTTAAAAACAAATGTTAAAAATTGTTTTTACATGTAACTGGGGAAAAATAAAATACTAAATAAAAGCTTTAAAAAAGAAAATCTGAAAAACAAAACAAAACAAAACAAAAATATTTAGCAGGGGTTAGTTCCCTATGTGATTAACAATATATAAAAACAATTTGTCAAGAAAAACATTTCTTGCAAAATTGGTACTAGGCATTATTGCAAAAAGCAGTAATGAGAGGGAGAATATCATTGACCCCAATGGGTGTGTGATCAGTCAGTTATAGGGTGAAGTAGAAAAACATTTCATGTCCCACCCTTCTTATGATAATGGAGCTTGTCTCCAAAAAAACCAAAACAAAACACACCTACCCTCATTCCCCAAGACTCCTTAATTCTGCTTCTCCAAGTCAAGCTCCCAACTTGCCCCATCTCACCTAGGTGTTTGGTCCCTCAAAGCAGTTATAAACTAAACTACCCTCAGCACAGGATAAACCATCACCCACTGCAATTGCATAGGTGTGTCTCTAGGACCATTCTCCTCTATTCCCGGGCTCTCGATCACCTTGGGGCAAGGGCAGGCTCTTCTTGGGGTCAGGACCAAAGAATAAGAGGAAGGCCTGAGTTCAAATGTGACCTCAGACACTATTTGTGACTGGGCAAATCATTTCATTTGTCTGCTTCGGTTTCTTCAAACTGTAAAATGGGTAATAACACCTACCTCACAGGGTTGTTGTGGGTTCAAATGAGAAAATCATCAATTATAAAGTTTAGCACAGTACCTGGCATATAGGTGTGTAATAAATGCCTGTTCCCTTGTTGCTTCCTCTTTTCCCTTTGCATTTTAGGTGGGACAGAATGAATATCAAAGAATGAGTCTGCATGGGGGGCTTGTTACCTGGACCTCAGATATCTTTATATTATACTTTCCCCTTAGCCCATCAATCTTCCAATTTTCCCTTTTGCTGTCCAGGGTACCACCAAGGTTCATCTTCAATTCCTCATGACTCCTCACTCTAACATATCTGGTTCGTTTTCAGCTATTGTCAGTTCTCCATCTCTATCTCACTCAGTCTGCTCACATAATCTTAGTTCAGGAAGTCACCACTTGTGCATGGTTACTAATGCAATGGTCTCCTAATTGATTTCCCAGCCTCAGTTCTTTCCCTTTTCCGGTCTGTCCTTTACATCAGTGGTGTCAAACTCAAACAGAAATGGGGCCATCAAACTGTATGTAAGAATACCTGCAGGGGCATCTTGATTTTTGTTGTTTTTCAGTCAGGTCTGACTCTTCATGACCACACTTGGGGTTTTCTTGGCAGAAACACTGGAGTGGTCTGCCATTTTCTTTTCTATCTTATTTTAGAGATGAGGAAACAGAGGCAAATAGGGGGCAAGTGACTTGTAGGGTCACACTGCTAGCAAGTGTCAGAGGCCATATTTGAACTCAGGTCTTCCTGCCTCCACTATTCCACCCAGCTGCCCATCCTGACTTAGAAAACCACATACTAACATTATCTGTGCTCTATTGTGCTTTTATTTTATTAAACATTTCCCAATTGCATTTTAATCTTGTTCAGCCACTTGGGAGTGGTGTCCACTGTTGATGCCTCTGATTTACCCAGTTGCCAGAATGAGGCCAGACCTAAAGCACCATGTTTACTTTCCTACTCAATAAAATCCAGTGATTCCCTATTGATTCTGAGATGAGATTGTGATGTCATTGGTCCTCTTTGAAAATAAAGGATGAACAACAAATTTTACCTTTATATCTTCCTTTAAATGTTTCTGTTTGTGTACGTTTTATATGTACACAATTATGAGTACAGTTATGCATATAACTTATAAATAAGTAAATGTATACACATTAGGGGCATATGCTTAAACATTTTACTAAGAGAGATGTCAAATCCAAAAAGCTTGGAGAACACTGACCTCATTCAATCCATACCAGAACAAGATTCTCTCTACATCTTGTCCAACAAGTGGTCATCTGATCTTTGCCAGAAGACCTCTGGGTAGGGGAAGCGTACTACTTCCTTAGGAGTTCATCCCACAAATCTTTCCTTGCATTAAGCCTAAAAAGGCCTCTGCAAATTCAACCCACTCTCTGATCTGCCATCTGGAGTCAAGCTGAGTAATACTGTTGCCATTTTCCTTATGATAGTCCTTTAAATAACTGAAGACAACTATACTGCCTTCTTGAAGTTGTTCTTTTCTCAAGATTAAACACAGTTCTTTCAACTGATTTTACCATGTCATGACTTCTAAACTCTTCACCATTCTCAATCACTTCCTCTGGATACTCTCCAGCTGATCAATGTTCTTCATAAAAAGTGGCATCCAAAACTAAACACAATATTACAGATCTCTGACTGAGCTAAAAGTCAGTAAGACTCACACCTCAGTCCTGGACACTTTCAATGTAAGCTATGATCACATTAGCTTTTTTGGTTGCAATATCTCATTGTTAACTTGTCATTGATCATAGATTTGGTGAAGTAGATATTATTAAGCATTTACTATGTGCCAGGCATTAAGCTAAGTGCTGGGGATACAAAGAAAAGCAAAAGTAGTCCCTGTTCTCAAGGAGCCCTATTAGGGGAGACAACAAGTAAACACCTATATATAAACAAGATAAAAGTGCATTAAATTGGAGAGAATCTCCGAGGAGAAACACTAGCATTGCAAGGGACTGGACAAAGTCTCTTGCAGAAGGTAGGTTTGGGCAGGAGAAGGAAGAAGGAGAAGAGGGGGAGGGGAGGAGAAGGGAAAAGAGAACAGGGCCTAGCCCCAACCTTGGGAAATAAACTTAATTAGGGTGCTCAACCTGGATGAAGATCCAGTAAAGGAGACTAAAAGAAAGCTGCTGAGAGAAAAAAGCTGAGAGGTGTCATAGAATCTAGAGAAAAAAGGATATTCAACAGTGTCAAAGGCTGCAGAGAGGTCAAGGATGAGAATTAAGAAAATGTCATTAGATTTGGCCATCAAGAGATCACTATTAACTTAGAAGGGAGCCATTTCAGCTGAATGATGAGGTCCGAAAGCTAAACTTCTGAGAGTTTAGGAGAGAGGAAGGAAGGCATTGATTGCAGATGACTTCCTCAAGAAGTTTTATCAAGAAAAGAGAGGAAATATAGGATAATAGCTAGTGGGGATTGATGGATCAAATAAGGGTTTTGTTTTAAGGATGGGTGGACATGGGAGTATTTGTTAGGCAACAGGGAAGTATCCAGTAGACAGAGATCAAAGAATAATGAGAGAGTGAGAATGATAGAGGGAGTAATCTGCTAGAGAAGACTAGATGGAATGGGACAAAAGATGCATCTGAAAGAGCATCCTAAGAAAACTCACGTGAAACAAGTGATAGGGAAAGATAGTGGAGGAAGATATTTGAGTAGGGTGAGATGAGATGGAGATGAGGAAAGGGAAAGGGCACTGTGAGTGAAAGGTCTACATTTTTTTAGTGAAATATATGTTAAGATTCTCAACTGAAAGAGGAGGAAGAGGGGATAGCATGAAAGGTGGAGGAGTGAATGAATTAGGGAGGCAGAAAAGGACTGCCTTGCTGAAGTAAGGTAACAAATTTGTAGTGTTTCCACTTTCTTTTACTCCATTAGCAGCCCATGATTAGGAAACAGAAGGCAGCAGTTGACTTTCCAAGGCAGGGGCTTGAAAAAGAATGATCAATAAGATAAAGGGACCAAGGGACTTGAGTATAAAGGATGATGTAGAGTAGAACTAGCTCACCAAGAGATCATGATAGAAAAGGGAAGAGAGTACAGCCAGTACAAAGATGATAGCTAGGAAACCAATGAGAGATGGAGGCACTGGAGGTTACAGTGAGGACACAAAACAGGAGTAGAAATCAGAAGAAAAAGAGAAAGATGGAATGATAAAATAGGATCAGATAAAGGAATTCATGAACATGGAAGTGGAACACTTGTTGGTGAAGGCAAGATCAAAGGTATAACCTTCAGTGTATAGTTAGGTGTAATGGAGGGAGCAGGTCATGGAAAATGAGTTATTTGTTTGAGATAGTATCACTATGTATATTAATAGGAGGGCAAGAAATGAGGAGGAAAGAAAAAGTGAACAAGTTACTCAACTTATTGAGGAAGGAAAGTCTCCTAGGAATTAGTAAGTATGCCATCTACTCCTTCATCCAAATCACTGCAGGGAATGTTAAAATAGGACAGATCTAAGGACAGATCTGTGGGAATTCTACTAAAGACTTTCCACGATGTTATCAAACCATTAATGACTGTTCTATGGATTCAGCCATTCGGCCAGCTCTAAATATATTTTTCTTTAGCATATTTTCAATCAATAAACATTTATTAAACAAGTGCTATATGCCAGACCCTATGCTAAATGCTGAGAATACAAAAAGAGACAAAGGATAGTCCTTGCCCTCAAGGAGAATACAACCTACAGGGGGAGACAATGTGCAAACAAATAGAGACAAAGTGAGCTATGTACAGGATAAATAGGAAATGATTAACAGAGAGAAGGTATTAGAATTGAGGGACTGCGGAAGGTTTCTCGTAAAAGATGGGATTTTTAATTGGGACTTAAAGGAAGCCTGAGAAGTCAGTAAGCAGAGGAGGCCAATGTCGCTGCATCAAAGAGTATGTGCCAGGATGGTGTAAGATATAGGGGGTTATGCCATCATTTTCTAAACAATGGTCTGTCTTTACAACAAAGAGTTTTATCTGAAACTACAAGAATGCTGCCAGATGTGTATTTGTGCCTAATCTCCTAATGACCACTGCATTATATGCTGAAGGTGGCAGAGGCAGGGGAGTGAGAAGCAGTAATAATTATGTATAACTTAAAAAGAGAGTAAGAGTGCACCTTTCTAATTATATTTATTATGAAGCTCCCTGTGTCGAGAGTAACTGACTTGGAAGCAGGAATGGCAACGAAGAGAGTTTGTTAATGCTTTGAACTGAACTCTTCGCCACACGGATTGCTGCTGGGGTGGGCCTGTCACTCAGAAAAGCCCTCTGTGTCCTTGAGCTCACACAGTTGTGTGATTCCAGGTGACAGCCAACAGCCCTCTTTGGTTCTATTTTCTTCCATAGGCAGTGTCTAGACTTTTAAATGTGTATATACGTTCTTCCCTTGCTCCTCCCCCCCTTTTAAAAACACCCATGTCATCTGAGATAGCTGGCTGGAGGGATGGTGATGGGTAATGGATACTTTCACCTCTGAGCTTCCTGTTCTGTGTAGCCCAGTTACAAAAGACTGTAAAATGTCAGTCTTAGCTAGGTCTTGATGGATAGGTATAAGCACCTCTGTTACCTTTCCCTGGATAAGAGGATTAAAGCGGATGTTTGGAAAGCACAGCTTGATCCCTAGAGTAAAGTCAGTAGAGAGAAATCAACAACAAAGTATTGCATAATCAGTTCAATACCCAGGACTATAAAAATAATTTGGTAAGATTAAAAAATAATCCAAATTTCACAGCATGGAGGGATATGATAAAACAGAGAAGAGAATTAAAACATTAAGCCTGGTGCTAAAAATCTAAAACTGCCTTCCACTCCCATTCAACTTAAACTTATTAAAAGTGGTACTGGAAATATCTTTTTGGAGAATTCTTCTAATATCTTCCTCCATTGTGTTTCTACTCCTTAATTTTAGTGATTATCATTGAGATTTCACTGTCTGAGTGAATACAATGGTAGAACTATAAAAGGCAGGGGACTTCCTTTTATATGGCAATTGACCATTTGCAGATCATTTGATAAACATTATATTATTTGATCCTTACACCCCCCCCATCCCGCCCATTAGGTGGATAGTACAAATATTATTTTTCCCATCTTACAAAGAAGAAAATAGGATCAAAGAGGTCATGTATTTTGTTCAAGATCACCCGCTAAATGAATGGTATAGCTGGGACTTAAACCTGAATCTTCTGATTCCAAAATGCAGTAATTTCTCCATCATACCATTAGAAACTGGCACTAAAGATTAATTGGGCAAATTGCAGATGTATATAAGTCTAGGTTGGTCCTCCCCAAATATGAAACCTATCTCGTTGGTATCCTTAAAAGGAAGTCCTTGGGCTCCTGAGAAATACTGGCTATATATTTCTCAGGGTTTGAGGATGGCTACTTGCATTGAATTTGAATTTGTCATTTCCTTCTATTATTACTCCATGGCCCCTAATTCTGATTCCTTGTAGCTTGCAAGCACCAGAGGGCCCACTAGCCTGACCTTCATTGCCTCAGGGCATCTGGGCTCAGAGGGACTCAGATCAGGAGGGCTTACTTCATGATAGTGACCTAGGAAACAGCCCTTTCTGTTCATAATCTCCTGTCCTTCTTATCCATCCTCCACCACCTCACTCCTCCTAAATCTATTCTTTGTCTCAACACCACTCCCAGCCTCTCCCTCCTTCTCCAAGTCCATCAGTCCCTCCACCCCTAAATCCCTTGCCTCCTTGTGCTACTACCACATTCACATCTTACCAGTCCTCTACTTTGAATTATCTCTACTATCTACATTCTCCATAGTCTCACAGAGGCACAGCAGTCCTTTTATTCTTCCTTGGGCTCTCTATTCCCTTTCCCTCGGAAGTTGTGCCAAACCACTTCCTCTCTCCAACTAAACTGCCTTATCTCCACCTTCACTGGGAAAATCAAGGCCATGTATGTGGTCTCTCCTCACACTCTAGTACATTTCTCAAGATATTTACTACTCCCATCTTTTATTCTTTGACTCTAGTCCTGAAGGAAGAGGTGGCCCTTCTTGTCATGGCTAACATTGCCATCAGCCTCATCATCACTTGCTTAGATTAACCTGCTGTAATAGTTACCTGTCTCCTTGTCTCCAAGCTAATATCCACAGATATGCCAAAATAATCTTCATAAGCCACAGGTTTGACCATGTCAATTCCCTGAGCATGTCAAATGTGCTCAAAAAATTTCCATGGCCTCCTATTGCCTCTAAGATAAAACATTAACTCCTTCCAAACTTCATTTCTCTTCTGAAATCTAGTCCCATGTCACCAACTGTATATTAGACATTTCCAACTACATGTCACCTTAGCATCTTAAATGCAATATGACTCAAACATAACTGATGCTCATGTCTTTCTAACTTCCTTCTTTGTTGAGGACATCATCATCCTTCCAATCACCCAGATTTGCAACCTCACAGGCAACATCAACTTGTCACTCACTCTTCCTGTCTGATTAGTTACCAAGGCTCTTTGGTCTTATTTCTGTAACATCTCACATCTGTCCCCTTTCTCTACACTTACACTACACTGGCCTTCATATTCTTTTGCAAGGACTACTGAAATAACAACATAATTGGAATCCCTGCAATAACATCTCCCCTCTGCAATACCTTCTCTACACATCTTTCAAATTAATCTTCCTAAAACATAGGTCTAATCATGTCACTCCCCTCCTCAAGAAGCTCCAGTGACTACCTCTAAAATAAAATACAACCTAGTCTGTTTTGCTCCTAAAGCCCACCATCTGGTTTCAATCTACCTTTCCAAATTTATTGAACATTACTCTCCCCTCTCTACATGCTTTTTGTTCCAGGCATGCATTCTCAATACCATCCTCTTTGCCTCTCCAAAGGCTATCCCCTGTACCTAGCTTGTATCCCTGTTCTCATTTCAGCCTTTCAAATTTTCTCTATGACACAGAGGTATAAAATTCTTGGGAGTTTACCTGCCAACATACACATGGGGATTATATGCATTCCCACAAATAAAAACCAATCTAAAATTGGAGAACAATCCATTGCTCATGGGTAGCCTGAGCCAATATAATAAAAATTACAATGCTATCTTAAAGTAATTTACTTATTCAGTGTCATTTGAATCACATCACCAAAAATCTATTTTATAGAGCTAGAAAAATAATAGTGAAATTCATCTGGAAGAACAAAAGTTCAAACATATCAAAGGAATTAATGAAAAAAATAAGAAAAAAAAGAAATTCATCTGGAAGAACAAAAGTTCAAGCATATCAAAGGAAAAAATGAAAAAAATAAGAAAAATAAGAAAAGATAGCAGTATCAGATCTCAATCTATTCTACAAAATTGTAATCATCCAAATAATTTGGTGTGAGATAAGAAATGAGTGGTTGATCAATGGAACAGGTTAGGTATACAATATAAAGAAGTAAATGAACAATAGTATCCAAAAGATTCCAGCTATTAGGACAAGAACTCACTATTTGACAAAACCTGCTGGGAAAACTGGAAAGCCACCTGGCAAAAATTGGGAACAGGCCAACATCTCATACTATATACCAAGATAAGTTCAAAATGGGTCCATGATTTGGACAGAAAGGAGGATACCATAAGCAATAGTAGAACATGGAAGAAATTACTTGTCAGATCTATAGACAGGAGAAGAGTTCATGGCCAAATTTCCTCTATGCTTTTTTCCCTTTTGCCTCAGAATTGATCCCTAGCTTCCTTCGAAGTTCAACTCAACATCTCCCTCTTTCAGAAAGCCTGTATTGTTAGTCCTCTATACTCCATCAATAATCCATTTTGGATATATTTAATGTTTTTCTTTATTCAATAAAAGGTACACTCCTTGAAGGAAAGTCTTTCAAGGCTGACCTAATATGGTACCTTGCCCAAAGAAGCTGCTTAATGTATGTTCTTCAATTGAACTGAATTGTTAAATTAGCCTGGCCCTTGGGCTCCACTATTCTGGGTTCAATCTGCCTTTCTGATCTTATTTCATATTACTCTCCCTCACAAACACTGCTGAGTCAAGCTTTTTCCCAAAAGTGATGGTCCATCTCCCATTGCAACTCATTCACAACTCACAAATGACATTCCCAATGCTTAGAATGCATTCCCTTTCCTCACTTCTTCCTTTCAAATTTCCTATATTCCTTCAAAGCCTAACCACCATGAAGCCCTTGCAATATAAATATTAGTGCCTTCCTTTTCCTCAAATATTCCTATAACAACTTTTCTGATCTTGCCATTGCTTTATTTCCTGCTGCGCGTGAGTATGTACAGTTCTCTTCACACTAGAACATAAGCTCCCTGAGGTTTAATTTTTATTTTAAAATCACACTGTAGATACTTAAATGATATTAAAAATGAATTCTTTTGTTCCTCAGGGATAGGATCAGAAATCCAGAAAAAATATGACCAAGGTTATTATATAATTATGTGGCAGGCTTTAAAAAAAAAAAAGCTGTCATACAAAAGTTGTTTTGTTTCTTTTTAAAATAACCTAGAAACAAAAACACAATGGTATTTGAAATTATTTAGAGTGCCACTGCAATACAATCACAGAATTTCAGAGCTGGAAGGGGCTTTAGAGAACTTTGCATACTGAGAAGGATAGAGAAGGACAGTGCTCTGTTGCCTAGAGTGGTTTTAAGACATAATTCCAGTTTTTAGAGGATAGAAGCTACTTTTTACTCCCAAACCTCTGAGCACTGTTTTAAAGTCTGACTTTTCACTTCCAAAATGATACCTCCAAGCATGTTCACAGATCAGAATCAATTAAAAAGTGAATTTGATTCTAAAAGGTGTATGTTTGAATATCTTGCATTTTCTCTTTTTTAATTGTTCTTTTTTTGAGTGGGGAGAGGGGGAATGAGGTAATCGGGATTAGGTGACTTGCCCAGGATTACTCAGCTAATAAGTGTCAAGTGTCGGAGGCCACATTTGATCTCAGGTCCTCCTGACTACAGGGCCAATGCTCTATCCACCTACTTGCCCCACATCTTGCATTTTTTAAACAAAGTAAGTTGCACACAATCAAAAGTATTATTTCAAACCTTCAGAAAGTGATTTACTCAAATCTGCTTATCTTATTCAATTATTATAATTTTTTTAAAAAGAATCCTAATTGTGACATTTTACAAATTATATATGATAATACATGCAGCAAACACCACCAGCAGCAGCAGTAACAGAAACAATAGTATTTAAGGATTGATTGGAGTATATAAGTGGATAAAATTAAAAGAGACACCAAATGCTACAGTATAATGGACATCAGAGTATATTTGATCAAATTTAAATACAGGTTATAGTATTAATATACTTCCATTTCTGGGCAGCAACCATTAACAAGCTAGAAGCCTTGAATTTCAGCAATACCCCCCTCCAAAACCCAATGCTAACCTTTATAAGCTAAACTTACCAACCCTATTAATCATTGTCATTAATGAGCAATTCAATATTTTCTTGCTCATTCAGTCTCAAAATGCCTATGGAACAGACTATGCTGACACCTGGTGGTAATCAACACAAAAGAAAAGTAAAATTTCCTAGTGCCTTTCCACATTAACCACATTTTTCCTCTGTTATTTTACCTCTTTATTTTCTTTTAATGAAGAAATTTGAGGGTGGTTTTAGGAAGAAACTCATTTTCTTTACAGAGATTCACTCTGTAATGCCAGCCAAAACATAATATAAAACTATAAGGCTGAGTATATAGCTAGAAAATATAGTCCCCAAATTTGCATTTTAGAAATATTTCTACCTGGGTACCTTTAGACTAACTAGAACAAGTTTTTAATTCTCCTTTAAGAAGTAGCTTGTATCCAGAATTTTCTGAAGGAGTCTGCAGAAGTCTGTATCATTATCTGCTGTTGTTCTGGTTCTTCATTACCCCATGGACCACAGCACACCAATACTGTCCACAGGGTTTTCCTGGCAAAGATACAGGAGTAATTTGCCATTTACTTCTCCAGTGGATTAAGGCAAATAGAAATTAAGTGACTTGCCCAGGTTCACACAGCTAGTAAGTGTCGAAGACAGGATCTGAACTCAAGTCTTCCTGACTCTAGGCCCAATTCTCTATCCACTGAGCCACTTAGCTTCTTAATGTTGATTATTAATTTGCAGAAAGCCAAAGCAAGGAATGCATATAAAGTCAGATTCAGCACTAAAGGACACATTTTGCCAAAAGAGATTAGATTAAGTGAAAAGTATACTAGAGAAAAGGACATTTAAAGAGAGTCTTACAAGCACTGCAGGGGTGGATGCTATTGTTAGAGGGACAAGGATATGGATAGTATCCAAATGGTAGCAAGAGGCCTGGATCCTACTGCCACAAATGCATCTTGGGACAGTCTTTTCTGGCATGACACCTCAGTTTCTCCATGACAAATAATATGGAATTCCTATCATTTGCCATGTATTTCATGCAAATAGCATAATCACAAGTATGCAGATTTATGCAAAGTTTTTTTAGTTTCTAGGAAACTACTATTATGGCTATCAAGAAAATTCATTAATAACAACACTAACTACAAAACTGAAAATATGATGCTAAGTAATAGCACTACAGGGATTATTATATATAACCAACAGAAAAGGATAAACAGCTTTAACATGTTGAAAGGTATGTCTGTTACCTTTTTCGGGTGATTTAATTTTAAATGCCACTAACAAGTTCACTTCTAGGTCACTTTTAAAACAAGTAACTTTGTTTTAAGGTAGTTGGGGGAAGAAAAAAAATGATCATTTATACAACTGTCGAATCTTCCTTTCTCCCTCTTCCCTTCCCACCCCCTTCAGCTTTCCAGGGACATTTCAAACAGAAACAAAAGACTATCTAGGACACTTATTGTGCCTACTGCTAATAACTACCACAGCATTTTCTTCTAGATA
Source organism: Potorous gilbertii (assembly GCA_028658325.1). Lineage (NCBI taxonomy): Eukaryota > Metazoa > Chordata > Mammalia > Diprotodontia > Potoroidae > Potorous > Potorous gilbertii. The sequence continues at coordinate 256,863,506 of CM053771.1, forward strand.
GGAAAAAAAAAAAGTACTCAGGGAGGACGCACCAGAATTGCCTCAAGGCATACAAAGGAACTGAATGGCAGAACAAAAATGAGTCAGCTGCATGAAAATGCAAGTGCCTGTAGAAACTAAACTCAAAACCAATAGACACAAACCAACTTTTAACAAGAATCAAAAAAAAAGATCTTATTCACCTGATTTCTATTGCAAACACACCAGAATTCAGACTGCAGATCCAGAATCTCTATGCCCAATATAATTCAATTTGCAAACTAATTATCTAGTCTATCAAATATCTGGATTCTATCTCTTTCCACTGGCAGCAGCCTTTTCTTCCAACTGCTTCCATTCATTTGTTGGCCACTCTATACGGTTTGTCTTGTTATCATCAGTTTTCTCCTGCGCTCCCTGTTAGACCCTCTATCTGTGATGACTTGTTCCTTGCTCAGAACACTTTTCACTCTATCCACTCACACTAAATTCAATTTGGAGGGGACCTGTTTTGCCATAAGAATTAAACTTCTGAAAGGCCATGCAAAAGTTTTTCCGTTGAAATTGGAAGGAACATCTCAAATGAGATTTTGTACTTTTCTTAAATAAAATACAGCACTAATGAAAGGTTTCATAATAATAGCAGGTATAAATATAAATGAGAATATGATATATAAATAAATGAGAAATGGAAGTAGAAGTCTAGTCACCAAAAACGTGCCTTTGTCCTGTCCTGATTTAGACAGGATCTTTGAGCTCTTCCAATTCATATTTTTCTCAGAGGCTTTGGATGTAGGAGTTTTGACTTTGTTGCCTCCTTCTGATTGTATGTTTTGATCTTCCTTGTCACCAAAGTAAGATTCTATAGTCTGATTTTCTTTTCCTACTTTTGCTCATTTCCCCAGCAAATTACATAACTTTTGAGCTCTTTGTCAAGGTAGTTCTCTGCTTCGAGTGGGGAATCCAGAATTCGAGGGGAGGGGAGGCAGAGACAAGATGCAGAGTAAAAGCAGGGACTTGCTAGAGCTCTCGAATTCAGACACTGGATCCCCACACAATCTGTGGACCTAGAGCTCCAGAAACAGCTGCTGTTGTAGCAGCTGCCACAGGCTCCTCCACCTCATCCGCTGCTCTGGGCTGGGGGGCCGGACCACTCTACTCTCTCACACAGGTCTGACAGATTTTTTCCACTGACCTTCCAATTTGTCCTCAGCATTTTGGGGTCGTGAAGTTCGGAAACTGCCACAGGTGTCAGTGATTCAGTCCCCCAAGACCTGCTCAGGTCCCATCTGTGCTGGCCTGACCCATGCTAGAATGCACTCTGCTCCCAGTCCGGGATAACAGATGCTTCCCATCAACCTTCCAAGCTGTTGTGGGCTGGAGATTTGCTTCACTCCATCACTGTGCAAGATCTGCAGCTCCAGAATTTGTTTAGAGTCATTTTTTACAGGTATTTGGCTAGGTTTGGGGGGAGAGCGCTAGCAAGTCCCTGCTTTTACTCTGCATCTTGGCTCTGCCTCCCCTCCCTTCTTAACACTTATGGGTGGTCCTTTTTACAGAATTCTCACAAAGTGTCATAAACCATAGGAACAAGGGTCACTGTCCTATAGAAACAAATTCTAAGGCACCACTGACATACTTCGTGTGCAATCCACGAATTCAATCCATAATACAATAACCTGATCAAAGATCTAGAGAGCAACTTCATTTCAGTAACAAAATTACTTGCATGTTTCAATCAGCACATCAACAAGTATTTATTGAACATTTATTATGTCTCAGTCACTGTGTTAAATACTGATAATACAAGAGAGGCAAAAAAAGATAACTGGGAGTATCCTACAAAAGCTGCTAAACTACCACTTAGCATATATAATAAATACACTTCCTTTGACAGAAAATGAAGGAAGGTTCTACAATCTTGTGTGCATTGCAAGGAATTTAAGCTGAAGAGAACAGTGTACTAGGTTTAACATAGTAGATAATGATCCAAGTTGGATACGAATCTGAGTAGATTTGTGTTTTCCTGACCATGCAATGAAATAGAGGTACCTTTTCTGATAGCAACATAACTAGTCTAGTATGTGAGCACAGAACAATTCATAAACTTTATTCTATAATTACTATCATTTGGATGACCACAACAATATCCACCAGTGCTCATTAGCGATATTTTCCATAATAAATTAAGTTTGAGGTGGAGTGGAAGAAAGATAATCTCTTCTTTATAATTATAGGCTGGGTCATCAGTTTCATGCCTCCATCCATCTTCCTTCATCTATCAATATGATAGTAACATCATTTATAGCATCTTCAAGGCTTACAAAGGGTATATTTCCTTATTTTGGCCTTGCTACAGCTCTATGAAGTGTGTACTTTAAGTTTTTTTCCACTTACAGGTAAGGAAAGACAGATTCAGTGACTTGTCCCATTGTTACACAGATAGTACCAGAGGTAAGGTGAGAACCCAGATCTTCCTGCCTTTATCATCTATGATCCCTGGCTCCCTCTAGAGACATGCACACTGTAGAGAACTCAAGAGAGGCTCCCAACTAATATCCGTTCAACAGCATCTCTGAGAGATACACATTGACATCTGTCTTTCAGAGTAGTGTGGACAAATTTTTTGCTCTGGGAACACATCTGAGAGAGAGATAAAAGGAGAGTGTCAAAGATGAAAGTTTTTGCTAAAGCAAACCTGCCAAAAGCATATGCAGATGTGTATACAGGCATTTATATGCCTATATTGCTTGTTGTCCTTTGTTCTAGACCAAAATGACATCACTATGCTAGAGTCAAGTTTACACAGACACATACGTTTACATTATTCCAAAAGTCCATTGGTTTCACCAGACTCCCTAAGGGGTCCATGACACAAAAAAGGTTAAGAACTTCTGGCCTAAAGGCAGCATTTACCATCTGAAAATTAAATAAAACAAACTTTTTTTCCCAGTTAGAATTGCCAAGACTGCATTGTATTCAATAGAACATAAGCTCCCTGAGGGTAGGGTTATTTTGGTTTTTATCTTTGTAATAATCTCAGCACCCAAGACGGTTTCAGGCATGTAGTAATCACTTAACAAATGTCTGCTGAATAAATGAAGATGTTGGTAGGAGGCTGACTTAAAGCAAAAAAATTTTGATAAGTTAAAGAAGATAAATATAAACACTGATTTTTGTATCTGATACCACTTCATATTATTCAATTCTATTCAATTAAATGAATACCTATTAAGTGCCACTAAGATGCTTTTGCAAGGAACAGAGTTAGGTGCAGGGAATACAATGATAAAAAGGAAAAGGGGTTTCTTTCCTTGGGTGGCTAGTATTTTCTTTGGAAGACATAAAATGTACAGATAAATAAATTCAAAAGAAATAGAATGGAGAAATGGAGCAGCACTATGTAACAAGAAATACTCATTAAATGGTATCCAAAAGAAAACGGTGAAGAACTTTTGGGTGAGAATGAAGAGGGGGATAAAAAGTGACACTTTAATGGAAGTATGCTGACTACCTAGAAAAGATTACAAACAAGACACAAAACTGGTAAAGAGGCATGATATTGTAGTGATGAGAAGAGACTTGGTCAACCACCTGGATATATGCTGGAGTATTCCCTCTGTCATAAGAACACCAAATGATAACTCTATGACTTGCTTTAATGATAATTTCACAAAAGCAGAGAATCTAAAAGTTGGAAAGGACACCAAAGGCTACATAATCCAACTTATACCTGAAAAAGAATCATCCTTTCCAAGGTTTACTACTTTTTTTCCATTTGGAAAGAGGAACAGAAGAAAAAGAGATATGTTTAAGAAGAAAACAAGTGTAGGAAATATTTATTGTACATATGTACACACTTTTTTTTAACAGTACTTCTGTTAAAGTGACAATATATACATATGGGGTAACTCACTTTAAGAAAATTATTGTTAATGAAGTCCATATAAATTTAATTTTTATAATTAGAATATATTTGAAACACACTGAGAGTTCACTATTTTAAGGAGTCCTGTGATGACTCACTTAGCAAAACAACACAAAAATCATGTGGTGCAAAGACTGGTTTTTGGTGCAAGGTCTGTGATTTCATTAGTATAGAAAATTCTAGTTGTGAAAATACCCTCACTATACAAACTGCCAGCTCTTCTGTCATTTGTAGCCTTTGTGGGTTGCTTAAGATGTTGGAAGTTTAAATGAGTTGCCCCTGGTTATGGGAAGGATGTGGAGTCAGTCCTTGATACTGTAATCAAAACAGAACAAACACTTCTGCCTCTCAGGCTTCAAGAAGCAATAAAGAACCTGGCTGACATTACACAGGGTATTTTAATTTTTGGACTAAGTTTCTTTCTAACGACAATTGGTTGGTTTTCTATTGGAAAAAAAATTTCTATTGTTTTCTTTTTCTCCAAAGTTATCAGTGACCTCTTAGTTTTGCAACTTAATGACCTCTTCTCAATCCTCATCCTTTCTGACCTTCATGAAGCAGTTTAGTGCTGACCATCCTCTCCTCTTGGCTCCTGTCTCTCCTTGACCCTGTCTTCTCTTAGTTCTTGTTCTACTTGCTTGATGGCTCTTTTCAGGTCTCCTTTACTGCAACCTCATCTATGTCATGCCCCTTCGCTGTGGTGCACACTGATGCTCCATCCAGAGCCTTCTTCTTTTTATATATTCCTCTAGGTGACCTCATCAGTTCCCATGACTTAAATAATCATCTCTGTGATGATCACATACCTTGCACCAAAAACCAAATCTACATATCCCACCTGGCCTGAGCTTTGGTTAACATCAAAAATGCCTTTTGGACATTGTCAACTGTATGTCCTACAGGCATCTCAAACTCAACACATCTAATAGTGAACTTTCTTCCAAAAACCATCCCTCATCAGCTGTCACTTAGACTACTATGAGTTTCCTAATTGGTCTTCCTATATTTATTCTCTCCTCTCTCCAGTATGTCCATTAGACATCTGGCAAAGTGATATTCCTAAAGCATGGGTCTGACCATCAAATCTTTCCCCGGCTCAGTGAACTCCAAAGCCCCTATTGTCATTAGGATCAAATACAGACTTTCCTGTTTGTCATTCAAGGACCTGGAAAATAGGTTCCAATGTACTCTTCCATGTACATCATATACTCCTCCTCTTTATACTCTCTGTCCAGCCTAACTTGTGGTCTGGGTGTTCTGCACATACAACATTCCATCTCTCGTCTCCATGCCTTTGCACACACTGTCCCTAGGCCTGGTACACACTCCCCCTAGGCCTGGTACACACTCCCCTTTCTGCCCCTTTCCCTCTAAGAGTCCCAGGCTTCCCTTAAAGCTCAGCTCAAGCACGGCCTCCCTCTTGAGGCCTTTCCTGATCCCCAGCTTCCCAGTGTCTTCCCGCAGAGGCAACCTGATATATTTACTTTCCGTTTGTTTTATATACACTTTTATGAGTACACATTGTTTACCCCCAAAAAATAGAAGCACCTAGGGGGCAGGGTCATTTCCTTTTTGTCTTTGTAGCCCTTGTAACTAGAAGAGTTCTCTGGCATACAGAAGGACTTATTGATTTGATGATCTTGAATGAAAATGCTGCTAGAGTATGAAAGATTGTATCTTCAAGAAGGAACTTGTTTTCAAGGAACAATTTTCTCTAAGCAATAGAGATAGACATCTTTTCTCTGCGCAGATATGAATTTGGGTCTATTGTATTTTACTTCTCAAGCCATCAGAAATTCAGCCATGCTGCTTATGCTGACTAATGTATGTTAAAAAAGGAAAATGCATGACCCTTAGACATCACAAAATACTTATTTTCCTTTGTGGTTGTGTGTCATACACTCAAGAAACTGAAAAATGTATGAAATGATCATGCTAGGCCTTCATTTCTTTTGGTGGAAAAAAAAGTAATAAGTATCTCCAATTAGAAACTACTGATGACACAAAATAAAAGATCTCTTATAAATTCTTTCAAGAACAATCTGATATTAGCTAGTCAAAAGAAATTCTAAAGTTTTGAGAAAATATTAAAAGCAAAAACTATAGGTGAATGAAACAGTGTTCCATTAGTATATCATATTTGCCTTTTGAGTTCTATTATTTTTTAAAATCTCAATATGGTTTTTATCATTAAAAAATGCTACATTAATTACCATGCCTAAACAATAAAATAAAAGTGGGTGAGAGGGGACATGAGTGTGTCTGAGAACTGTAAAGGCAGGTATCACTAACAGAGTTTGGATACAAATTGCACACAGTGAAAAGAAACTGTAACTCAGAATAGATTAATGTTTTAGGATTTATTTATCAGTTGAAAAAAAAAACCTCTCACTAAGCAAAATAAAGAGCTTACTATAAGCATGCAAAAAACAAGCACGGGAGAAGTCTTCACCAGGATGAAACAGGATTAGCTTTGTAGCTCTTGTAATCTTCTTCACAGAAGAATGCAATTTCAGTTTCATTGGCTGAAAAAGGAAAAATACATTTTTGAAAATTTTTAATGAAAAGTTAAGTTTAAATTTAAAATCGGAAACACAGGCATACTGATTCAGAATTGTAACTTCCAGGAACCTTAAAGAAGAAAAATAAGTATACATTTTACTGAATGTAGCACAAGAAAATATTTTTGTTGAAGAGACAGATGATGTAATAGAGCACTGGAGCCAGATTCAAACTCTGCCTCTGTTGTTTACCAACCACTTAACCTCTCGGAAGCTGTTTTCTTGACTATAAAATGGGGATAATAAAAATTGCCCTACAGGGTTGTTGTGACAAATGAACTTTGATTTTAAAGCACAATCAAGACATAAGTTATTTGCTTAAAATAATTTTTAGCTTATGAACATTAAAATAATCCTCAACGATTATAAATAAAAAGAAAAAAAATCACTCAAACCAGCTCAAACAAGGCAATATGGATGGTTTTCATTAAATCACCAGTTCCCCTTCATTGTTCTTCTTAGAGTTCTAGGAAATAATGGACCTTGATTTTTCAAGTTCACTACTGAGTTAGTGAGAAGGGGTGGGAAATCCTTTTTTTCCCCCCTGAAATTAGCCTGTAGGTATAATAATTTAATACTTAGAGGATCAGTAGAATATTTTACAGATCACTTTACATTCTCCCTCATGACCCATCAAAATATGTGTCTGAAGAAGTTAATTTTTTGCCCTGCTTATGATTAATTCATGAGGCTTCAACAATATGCAAAGTGAGAGACACAAATTGGCTTCTACAGCAATACCTTCAAATACCTCTAATTATTCACTGGGGATATAGCACAGCTACAGGACCCACAAAGGTTCAGAGCAGTCACAATTCTTTCAACCTAACAGGTCAAGGACTTCTTCTTCTAAAACAATAAGTCAGCAACATTATTAATTCAGAACTGAGACAAATCTGATGGAAAGCCTTCACAATTATTAAACATGCAATTCTTTAAGGTGTGGAGCCAACAAGTTTCACAAATGCTTTTCAAATTAAGGCAGAAGTTAATACAGTCTGCTTGGCTATACAGAAAGGGCAAGAAGGTTTTCAGAATCTTGACTAGAAAACAGACAAGATTATTTGTAATGAATATTGAGCACTTTATTAACATAAACTCTACTCTAAAACAGAGACGCAAAACTCTACCAAACGTACACTAAAATAGTAACAGTAATCATTAAATAGAATTTTTAAGTCTTTTGAGACTTTAGTCTCAAAATATACAATTTCAGTACCTTAGAATTTATCACCAAAAGTATTGATAAGTTTCAGCATGCAATTTCATTTGATTTTTTTTTATAACATCCCAAGGATGAAATTTAATCAGAGTAGCTAAAAATCAGATTGCAAAGATCAAGTCACACTGGGTCTGTGGGTGGACTGCAGATAGCACTCAGAAATCAATGAAAGGGTACTGGAGACAGACTGAACTCCTGGAAAACATCCCTAATTTAAAGTGGGTTTTGGTTCATAATGAAATAATTTCAAAAAAGAGTTCAAACTTATCATGAAGAAAATGTTTATAAAGAAGGCCTTTGACGTTGCTTAGTTAAAGAAATTTAATATTAGAAGAAAATAAAATGTTTCAAAACTGATCCCAAAAGCATTTAAAAAGCACTTAGGACTTTCCCCCTCCCGATATGCCCAAAGGGATGGCTTATATATAATTTGCAAGTGATTCTAATTAAACTTATAATGGAAGAAAGGCTAGAAATTTTGCATTCTTAATTATCACAAAGCAAGTTTTTACTAATGCAATAGTCTATTATTACATGTAACACTTTACAAATATAGCTATGCTTATAGCAATCCACTTAATAAATTTGTTGACTATCACTATGCATTTCTTTTATGGTGGTCAACATTATTGTACAGACCTTTCCAGGGACAAATACACAATATTTTCACCTTCAATTACAGGTGTAGATTGAGTTAATATATGGAAAGTACTGACAAACAGAATTATGTTCCAACATATGGCTTCTCAATCAGATCTAAACAATTTATAAATCAACCCACTGTTTATATAGGCATTTAAGTCTTTTGGAAGACATCAGATCAGAATTATCTTGGGAAAGAAGGTAGTAAAATGATGTGCCTATTCTTAGGTGCTTAAGTTTAACACATTATCCTAAAAGATAAACTTTTTACAAGCTTCTAAGCTTGAAGGCAATTTTTTTTCTTCATGACAAATTTTTTAGCTTGAAAAATTTGGGGTATAAATTTTTAGTATTTAGTGTGAGAAATGAAGGTTGTTCCCCCCTCTCACTAAGTCAACAAAAAACGTTTCAAAAGTCAAAACAGCATTTATTTAAAATTCAGAACAATATGGTCCTCAAGTAACAAGAGAATTAAATTTACAAAATCTATGTAACCCTAATAAATAACTTGTGAGTTCCTATACATGTTCTAGAAATTTATTTACCAAATTAAATGTATGAGATATATATGTATATATATATATATATATATGTTAATATATGTGTGTATATATAGCTTCCCTTTCAAGACTCACTCTCAAACTATCCTTATCCTTCCTACCACAATTGCTTGAATTCTTACTTCCTACTACCTTTAAAAGTGGCTCCTAAAACAATTGTAGGAAGTCTAGCAGTGTGATGGTCCCTGAGGGCACCCGATTTTAAATTAAATGTGCTGTAGGCTGCAGTGCACTCAGGTGCACAAGCCCACGGCACGTGAATCTGAAATGAATGTGCAATCTAAAATCCAATAAATACATTGCCAGCTCTTCCCCTCGTCTTACTATCAAATAAAACCAAGAAAGTAAGAACCCCCAAATCCATTTATGGAACATTATAACAATGACTTTCAAGTTTAATTAGCTGAATAGGAATCAGGATATCCAAACTAATGATCTACAGTAAATTATTCACTATTTCCAAATGTTACACATATTTTTCTTAACACTTCAAAAACACTTCTGGGAACAATTTTTAAATTATCATTTTAAAAAATGAAATGCAAACAGGCTGCTTAAGTCAACTTTTCTGTCAATTAACCAACTAAACAGTAAGAATTCATTGAAGTCATATTCTGTGCCTAGCCTTATGTGAAAGATTTATGGGATACTGGAATAGATTCAAACACCATTTCCGTCCACAAGGAACTTATAATCTAGTTGGGGAAGATAAGACATAAACATATGAACTACTGAATGGATAAGAAGATATGATAAGGTACTGAACTGTTTGGTTCAGATAATCAAAGAACAAAACAGTAAATAATAAGATGCTAATTATGGAGTATAGGAAATAAATGGGAAAGGAATTATTGAGAAGGCAACAAGGGGGTTTTTAAATATTAGTTTCATACAGAAAAGAGAGAGTTCCAACCCAAAACAAATTCACAAAATTCAGATGCACAAGCCCTTCAAAAGTTTGTAAACAAAAGAGCACTGTACCAGGTAGCTCAGCAATCTAAATTAAATAGTTTCCAGTTACAGACTTCAATCCTTGATCTGAAATTGAGATGTGAAGAAAGAGTGTAATCAAAAACTCAGTTTTCACATTTACTATACTAGTCATATACTGAATGGATAGAGGAAGAACAATCTATGACAGTTCTTTCAAACCCCAGCTGTGAATTTAGGAATATTTGCAAATTTCCAGGTCCTAACGTCTTACTTAACTAAGTATAAGGTTATATTAGTATTACAGTGACAAATAATTACCTAAACATGTTAGAGGAAGACAAAATAATCTTTGATGAAACACAAATTAAATATGATTTTCACCATGAATATGGAAATAATATGTAACTATGTTACTAGATATACATAATTGACAAGATTTTTAGTATGAAAAAAAGATTCTGGTAATGAGTAGAAGACTAAAATGACACTCAAAATGAAGGCATACCACAAGGGAGTTTTGGAATCATTATAGTAATATGCTCAAAGTGAACTTCCCCTTTCTCCCCCACCCAAAAAAAGCCCTAATAACCTCTGAGTTTAGCCTATAATACCTTGTCTCAAAATATTTCCAATATAATATTAGCTCCCAAATGAAGTGAAGATGTTATAACTTCTTTATCAAACTAGAGAGAATAGAGCTAATCACTTGAGAGAACACAGAATAAAAAGGAAGTAAAATGTAACTAAATAAACTTACTCTGTAAGTGATTTTACATTTCACTGTTAAAAATTGAGACACCACACATTCTTTAAATCATAAATAATAATTCCTGCTAAAACTACTTTCTTACATTCACAAAGCTTGGGGGAGCGGTGATTTACGTGTGTGTGTGTGTGTGTGTGTGTGTGTGTATGTGTGTGTGTATTTTAAGTGCTCAATCCACATGCAAACACTACTGACGTCAAGTAGAGAATATGCAATTGGGTTCTGCAGTGCAGATAAAAGGCCAGAGTATAAATTAGAAAATTTTACCCTGAAAGTCAATCTTCAATAAGTTTTTTTCCTCTCTCACAGCTTTTCTTTGCCTTTCACAGACCCTGTAGAAAAGTCATAATGATAAATTTGTAACATTCCTATTATTTCCATGGCAACTGGCTGTGATGTCAAACACAGAATGAAAGCTCCAAGATCAAGCAGGAAAAGAGATAGGCAGTGATGACTTAGAATTTTCTTTCAACCTTTTTTTTTTTAACACATCTAACTTAAGAAAAAAAGGGGCTGAGAAACCCTCCCCGCAAATGCTTTTCAAAATAATGAGTTTAAAGGATTTTTTTAACAGCTCTGTTCCCACTCAGCATCCTCTACTATTCTCAAGGGATCATCTCTATTTCTCATGTATAATAGCATCCTTACCTCCAGAGTACAACAGTGCTCTAGGCAACAGGGAAGGAAAGCCCATGTAGGGGAAGAAATAGCCACAAGTAAGGGAATGAACTATCTTATCTATTCCCAGACTTCCAAATCCTAACTGGACAAAATATGGTTTGGAGCCCAAATTCTTCATTCTTTTATGTGACTACTGGGCTCTTGAAAAGTACTATTATATAGAAGCTAATATACATTCAAAACACTCAACCATGTAGGGCTTTAGGCTGATATTCAAGATATTTGTGCTATTTCCTTATATTTGATAAAAAGCTTCTCCTCAATACATAAGTGGACAAAGAAAATGAGTAATTTTCAATAAAAAAATGATAAAGAATATGAAATGTTCCAAATCATCAATAATAGGAGAAATACAAATTAAAACAACTCTGAGACTCCATTGAAAGTCCAGCAAATTCACAAAGTTGGTAAGAGTTGGAAATGGTCCGCACAGTAAGGTAAGCATAATAATGTACTATTGATGAAACTGGACTGGTCCAACCATCCTGGAAAACAATTTCAGAAATATACAGGAAAACTACCAAACTCTGACCCAATAATCCCACAACAGAGTATATTACCCAAAGACTGACTGTGAAGTTTCATATATATCAAAATATTCATAAGCATTTTGCGTGCGTAGTAGGAAAACACCGGAAAGAAAGTAAGTGTTGTTCAATTAAGGAAGGGTTAAACAACTGTATTATATGAAAATAACAGAATGTTATCGTATCATGAGAAATAATGAACGTGAGACATTCTGAGAAACAGGAGGCAGCTTATATGAACTGATCCATAGCTAGAACTATGTGTATATGTGTGTGTGTGTGTGTAATGTATTTTATACACACACACATACACACATACCACAGTAATGTAAAAGAAAAATAATAATAAAAGACAGTTGAACTCAGTAATGAACTCTTAGTTCATGAGGGCAAATTATGAAATGCACCATCTTCCTTGGAGAGAGGTTGACAGGTATGAAACGTTGCCTGCAACATCAGACATAATTGTTGTGTTTCTTGTTTTATGTGAAAAAGATAAAAGAAATTAAGAAATGTCTATAATATAAAAAATAAAAAGCATCAATAAAATCAAAAAACCCTTTTTTCTGTTCAACTCAAAAAGTAATACAAGGGAACTTAACATGAATTGCAAAGATGTAAAGACCCAAACTTCAAATAATATTCTGAATTCTCACCTCCTCATCATCACCCACACTTCATTTCTTCCTACCTAGGACTTTTTGTCTAGTTGTATAAAAATGAAAAAACTACATTTATTCACTGTCAATTTAAAATAAATATGCAACATATATAATCTCTACCACAGAAGTGTTACACTGGATGTGTGATTTGAATTAATTAGTACCATAATTTTTTGAGACATTCTTTCAAACATTGCCAAATTGTCATTCCAAAAATTAATAACTCATATATATGACTAAAATAAGATATGGAAGAATGGTCTGACATTAGGAAATAATTAGAATGCTCAAACATAAATTACAAAAACAACAAAAACCATATGATTATTTCATGAGATGAAAAAAATAGAAAAGCTTTGACAAAATGAACATTTCAGTGTTCAAAATCCTAAAAAACAAAGACACATAAGGTCCTTTCCATAATATGATCAAAAGTAGCTAGCACTGAGCTCGTATTGTTTGCAATAGAGAAACATTAGAAGCTTTCCCAGTGCAAACAGGAGTAAAGATGCCCTCCACTAGAATTTAATAGAGTTCTAGAAATGGTAGCTATACCAATAATACAAGAGAACAAAGTTGAAGCTATAAGCATAAGCAAAGAGGAAACAAAATTAACCTTATTTGCAAATGCTATAACGGTATATTCAGAAAATGCCAGAAAAATCATCTAAGAAACTCAGTGAGACAATCAATAGTTCCTTAATAAGGCAATGGAATACAAAATACAGGAAAATTATCAACAGTTCTATACAGGACTAATAAAAATTCCCCCAAAACAATGAAAACTGTCTTTCAAAATAACTAAAAAGTACGTAAAATATCTGGGTGTTAATTTCCACAAGTTACATAAATACAACTACAAACACTCTTTAAAAAAATGAAGAGAAAAAAATCACTAAAGAGATATTGCTTGGACATGGTTGGGCCATGAGAATATAGTACAAATTTGACACTGTCTAAATTAATTGACTCTCTTTCAACCTGTCCCTCCCACTCCTCTCACATCCCATCTATAAATATATACACTCACACACATAAATGTATGTATCCGTGTATATATACTCAATAAAACAGTAACATTTCATTTGGAACAACAAAAGGTCTAGAATCTCAAGGAAAAAATGAGTGAAAAGTACATGTGCAGGTCATAGCACTAGCAGATGGCAAAACAGGAAATAAAGCACTGAAAACAGTAGGTTAGAGTGATAAACTCAAAAAGAGAAATTACTGGTGACTACCAAGAAGTACTAGGAAAACTAGGAAGCACATAGGCAGATATTAGACCCGGGCTAACGTCTTAACCCACACATCACTACAAACTCAAAATGAAGGTACAACAAGAATATCAAAGATCAGATAATAAATCAAAAAGCATTTTTGGGTGTTTGCTATATGCCAGCTACTGTGCTAAGCACCAGGATATAAAGAAAGGCAAAAAAAACTTAGTTCCTCCTCTCAAGGAGCTCACATTCTCATGGAAGAGAAATGGCCAAAAACTATTTACAAACAAGCTATGCTAGAGGTAAATTTAGAATAGCATTAAGGTGCACCAGGAAAGGCTTTTTACACAAAGTGGGGTTAAGAGCTGAACACAGGAGGCTGAAATAAGGAGAAAGCCCGTTCCAGTCATGGAAAACAGCCAATGAAAATGAAGTGAAAATGACAAACAAGGAGGTAAGAACATCAATGAACTATAGTCCATGGAATGGAGTAAGGTATAAGAATGAAAAGGTAAAAAGGGGACAGGTTATAAAGGGCTTTGAAAGCCCACACAGGATTTATGTTTGATCCTGGAAGTCACCGCACTTCACTGAGTAGGAAGATAACATGGGTCAGATGAACACTTCAATAAGATCACTCTGATAACTGAGTAAAAGAACAGTCTGGAATGGGGAGAGACTTGAGGGATGCCTACCAGAAGGCTTCTGTAATACCCCAAAGCTCGAGCTTATTAAGGCCCACAGCAGGGTAGTGGCAATGTTAGAAGAGAGAAGGGAGCATATGTGAGGGATGCTGCAAAGGTAAAACTGGCAGGATTTGGCAAAAGATTGGATTTGAGGGTGAGTCAAGCAAAACTGACACTTAGATTGTGACACCAAAAACAAGGACAGCGGAACCTTCAATGTAACAGACAAGTTCAGAAAAATGAAGGGTTTGGGGTGGGGGTGGGGAGTGGGAGATAATGAGTTCTTATTTGAAGATGTCTACTGGACATCTAGTCTGAAATGTCCAACAGGCAGCTGGAGACAATGGACTGGAGATCAGAAGAGAGGTGAAGGTTAGATAAGTAGATCTGAGAATTATCTGCACAGAGATGATAAAATCGCCATGGGAGATGATGAGATTATCAAACAAACAATCAAACAATAAAGAGAGAAAAAAGAAGACTACGACCCAGGACAGAGCCCTAGAGATCCTGCAAAGGACTGAGGAATGGTCAGAAAGGAGAACCAAGACAGAACAATGTCACAGAAACCTACAGGGAAGAGGGTGACTGACAGTATCAAAGGCTTTAGAAATCAGGAAGGAGGAAGGCTGAGGAAAAGCCATTAGATTTAGCAATTATGAGATCACTGGAGAGAGCAATTTCAGTTGAATGAGATCAGAAGCTGGACTGTAGGGAGTTAAGAGGATAGAGAAAGGGAAGGAATGGAGGCACCATTGTAGACAGCATTCCAAGGAGTTTAGTTACTAAAGGGAAGAGGGAAGACAACAGCTAGTAGGGAGGGATGACCAAGTGAGAACTGACCCAGTTAAGAGTAAGATGAGGTACCTTTCACAATTAAGGCTTGATTACATAAAATTTTTTTTAAAAAACCTTTTGGACAAATGAAATCAATAAAGATAGAATAGAAAGGAGAAGAGGGGTTTGGTGCAGTAAAAGAATGAAGCACCTGGAAAGGACCGTGGTTCAAACCTCAGCTCTTCTGATTATTACTTACGTGACCTTAGGCAAGTCACTTAACCTCTTTGGGCTTCAGTTTGCTCATTTATAAAATGAGAGGCTCCTAAGAGCAAAGAATTAGATGTGGAAGACTGTGGAGTAACAGCATGCACTTTCTAGAGCACTGCCCCCACGCCCAGCCAAATAACTGTAAAAAATGACTGTGTGTGTGTGTGTGTGTGTGAGAGAGAGAGAGAGAGAGTGTGTGTGTGTGTGTGTGTGTGTGTGTGTGTGTGTGTGTGTGTGTGTGTGTGTGTGTGTGTGTTCGTCTGAAGACTATGCGATCAGAGAAAAAATGACTTTAAACAAATTCTGGAGCTGCAGAACCCATCTAATGATGGACTGAAGCAAATCTCCAGCCCAAGACAGCCTGAAAGGTCACCCAGAAGTGTCTATCTCGCCACGCTGGGAGCAGAGCTCAGTCCAGTGAGGGCTGCACCAACACAGACAGGACCTAAGCAGGTCTTGGAGACACTGAATCTCTCACACCTGTGGAAGTTTCCAGAGTTCAACCCCAAACCCCAAAACACTGAGGACAAATTGGAAGGTCAGTGGGAAAAGTCTGTGGGACCAGTGGAGGAGAGTGGAGTGGTCCTGCCCCAGCCCCAGGGCAGCGGAGTGGAAAGAGAGTGGAGGAAACTGCAGCAGCCACAGCAGTAGCAGTAGCAGCAGCAACTGTTTCTGGAGCTCTAGGCCCACAGATTGTGGGGGGAATCAAGAAAGTGACAGTATACCCCCACACCCACTGAAAGCAGAGAACTATCGTGACAAAGAGCTCAAAAGTCAAGTAAATGACTGGGGAAATGAGCAAAAACAAGAAAAAGAATCAGATTATAGAATCTTTTTTGGTGACAAGGAAGACCAAAACATGCAACAGAAGAAAACAATGTCAAAGTTCCTCCACCAAAAGCCTCCAAGAAAAATATGAAGTGGTCTCAGGGCACAGAAGAGCTCAAAAAGTATTTTGAGAATCAAGTAAGAGAAATAGAGTAAAAATTGAGAAGAGAAATGAGAGTGATGCAAGAAAATCACGAAAAATGAGTCAACTGCTTGTTAAAGCAGACCCAAAAAGATGCTGAAGAAAATAACACTTTAAAAAATAGAGAGGGGTGGAGCCAAGATGGAGGAGTAGAAAGACTCACATATGCTAGCTCTGAGCCCAAAGCCCATGGATTTCCTCTAAAAAGAACTCCCAACAAATTCTAGAACAGTGGAAGCCTCACAGCAACACAGTGAAGGAGATTTCCGTTCCAGAGAGCCCTGAAAAACCAATCCCAAAGGTCCATCACACCCCGGACAGGAGCGGAGCCCTCCCCTGCCCTGGCCGCGCGGCACTGAGAGGAGCGAGCAGATCCAAGCAGGCTTCAGGGACGGAATCTCCAGCAGCTGCGAAGGTCTCCCCACCCACAGACGCACAAGTCAGTGAGAGAGACAGGCTGGGAGGGGAGCGGGGTGTCTCCGGGACTCAGGCCCCCTCGGGAGGCAGCAGCAGACAGCCAGAGGCTCCCAGAGCAGGCAGGAGCTCTGCAGCAGCTCCATTACAAAAGGTCTCTCCATAAACCCCCTGAGGGAACTGAGCCTGGGAGGCAGCCCTGCCCCCACCTGAGAACCTGATTTATCTTACCCTGAATAGCAGCTGGTCAGCCACCGAAAGCCCTGAGGCTGGGGAGCAGCATTTGAATCCCAGACCCCAAGCACCAGCTGGGTGGACCTACGCAGGGTTGGAGAGGACTCTCAGAAGTCAAGTAACTGGCTGGGAAAATGCCCAGAAAAGGGAAAAAAATTAAACCATAGAAGGTTATTTTCTTGAACAAATGATTCCAAGCTTCCTCTCTGACGAAGAAGACCAATGCTTACCATCAGGAGTCACAGGAGACATAGGAGTCAAGGCCTCTGTATCCCAAACATCTGAAATAGGTATCCAATGGGATCAGGCCATGGAAGAGCTCAAAAAGGATTTTGAAAATCAAGTTAGACAGGTGGAGGAAAAACTGGGAAAAGAAATGAGAGAGATG
>CM053771.1:256881425-256905669 GCA_028658325.1 Potorous gilbertii
TCTCTGCAACGGAAATCTCTTTCACTGTGTTTCTGCACAGCTTCCACTGTTCCAGAATTTGTCAGGAGTTCTTTTTAGAGGGAATCCATGGGCTGTGGGTTCGGAGCTAGCCAATGTGAGTCTTTCTACTCCACCATCTTGGCTCTGCCCCCCAGAATGTACGATATCTTGAGGTGGGGGGAAGGAGAGAGAGGGGGAGAAAATGTGGAACTCAAAATCTTGTGGCAACTAAAAATAAATTTTTAAAAATTTTTAAATAATAAATAAATAAAATGAGAGAGTTAGACAATGGGCTGTAGGGTCCCTTCCAATTCTATATCTATTATTCAAAGATCCTTATAACCCTAAAATATAGAGTGGGGGGGGAAAGCAAATTGCCTCAAGTATTACCAGTAAAACTCTCATATCCAATACACATTAGGAACAGAAATGACACAAACATGCGAAACCACTGCCCAATAAATTGTCAAAGCGCAGGAAGAGTTTTTGAAATAAACAATATATTCTATAAATGACTATTAGAAAAATAATTAATAGTAAGAAAGCACAAATTAAAACCATCTTAATGTTTTACCTCCTGAACCCTACAAACTAGAAAAGATGACAAAAAACATTCATGTTGGAGAGGCTATGGGAAGGTGAACTAGTAAACTGCTGGCAGAGCTGTGTTGGTCCAGCCCTTTGGAATTATGTTAGAAAAGTAACTAAATCTTTCATACTCCTTAGACTCAGTAATTCCATTATTGGCATTGTAATATGAATAAGATTTATGTTAATGGAAGTTAAAGATCTTCCCTGTCCATTAATAGGGTGCAGGTGGAGCCCATTAAGGGAAGCTTGATTAGGGGAGGCTTGTTTGTAGGAATGCCCACATCTTTTGTCAATTTCTAATGAGGCACTGGGTCATGAGAATCTGATGTCCTCCAGCTTTGAAAAGTGTATATATACTCTGAAGTGAGTTTGTGCTTTGGGGGTAACTCTTTGGAAAAAGGTTCCTGTGCCAGATGAGACTCTGCATAGCCATCCAAGAGCCCACAAGCCTTGAAAAACCCAAATGTTGATACTTCTCTCTCTGGTAACTACATATGTATGTAATAGTCAGACAGTTGGATCTGTCTGTTGATCTGTGATGTATGTATTGCTTATGGTCAGAGAGTTAGAAGCCCTGTCTGTTGGTCTTCATTTCTCTGCTTGTATTTTCTCTGGTGGTATATATGATTAAATTAGATTGCTGACCCTCTTTTTAGTTGCTTTCCTTAGAGAAGCAGATCCAAGAACCTGTATTAGCAAGCCATCCTGGGTATGCCAGAGAGCTTGCCTTTAAGATATATACAACAAAAAAGTTCAAAAAAAATATAAAGATCCAAGATACACCAAAGTATTAATACAGTAATCTTTGTGGTAGCAAAGAACTGGAAAAAAAGTGGGTGATCATCACTTGGAGAATAACTGAAACACACAGAACAAATCAATGCCCTACTAGTGGTGGAGTTGTTAACTGAAACAACCATTCTGGAAAGCAATGTGAGCTATACGCAAAGTCAGTGAACTAGGCAAACTCCTTAAACCAATGATATCACTACAAAGTTTATACCACACTCCCCTAACTCCTAAGAGTTTGTCAAAGACAGAAAAAGAGCCCACTTATAATAAAAGCTAGTATTTGTGTCTGAAGGTTTGTAAAAGGCTTTATGTATGTTACCTAACTTCATCCTTGCAACAACTCTGTGAGGCAAGTTCTATTACCTCCATTTCACAGATGAGGAAAATACATAGAAGCACCTGGTACCGCTCAATGGACCTGGCGTCAGGAAGACTGGAATTCAAATCCAGACTCAGGCGCTTACCAGCCTGTTACCCTGAGCAAGTCATTTAACCTCTATCTGCCTCAATTTCCTCAACTAAAATGGGGATAATACTACCTCTCAAGGTGGTTGTGTATAAAGCACTTAGTAAGTGCCCGGCACATAGTAGGAACTTAATAAATGCTTGTTTCCTTTCCCTTCTCCCCCTCCCTACTTCTACTAACTGTGGGTATCCTCCAGGAAACTGAGGCTGAGTGGGGTTAAAAGACTTGGCCAGAATCACAAAACTAGTAGGTATTTGAGGCAACATTCAAACTGAGGTCTTCCTTTACCTAAATCCAACACTTTTATCACACACTCCACCACTTAGCTGCCTTGATATACAAAAAAACACCATACAAAAATATTTATGGCAGCACTTCGTACTGTAGCTAAGAACTGAAAATAAATTAGGAAGCATCAACCAGAGAATGGATGAACAAATCATGGCATATGAATGTAAAGGAATATTATTGTACAAGAAGTGACAAACATGATGGATTCAGAGGTTAGGAAGACATTTAAAAACCAGTTTAGTAGTTCAAGTGAACAGAACCAGAAGAACAACTTGTAGGATGATCTCAATATTACAAAAGGAAGACTCTTCAGAACTCTGAACAATTTGATGGACCAATCACGGTTGGAGAAGACTGATGATAAAGCTCACCATGTCCTGGCACAAAGCGAAGTATACAGATACAAAGGTGAAGTATACAGGTACAAAAAGAGTCAACATTCATAGACAGAGCCAGTGCAAGAAACTGGCTTTGCATGACACCCTTGTTAATTATACGCCAAGGTGTGCTGGGATTAGCCCCTGTGGAAGTCAGTGGTTAAGTTTTCAGTGTAAACGTTTCACCTTGGAAATTTAGGCAAATGCTACAACTGACAGCTTGGTTTACTGTATTGCTGACTGTCCAGGAACCTGAGCTTTTATAAAGCCTTTCATTGATGATGTACGGATCTTGTACAGATTGCTTCCCTCACCAGAATGAAATTTCCTTAACCAAAGGGCTGTTCTTGCTTTTTCCCAGTGCCTGGAATATAGGAGGCACTTAATACATGCTTGTTGACTGCCTGAATGATACATTTTCCTTTTTCAGCAGAATTCAGTGATGATACTGCATGTTTTTGCTATAATTGTTTTTCTTTCCCACAAGGGGGAGTTCAATCTGGAAAGGAGTGAAAGATTTTTTCCTCCAGAGATAATTGTTGTGTAAAGACAAAAGATATAAATAAAATGTATCAAAAAACAAATAAACTGTTAATAAACATCCCTAAAAGGATCACAGGATCCTAGCTCTAGAGCTAGAAGGGACCTCAGTGCCATGCCTTCATTTTACAGATGAGGAAACTGAGCACCCAGGAAGTTAAGTGACATGCCCAAGGTTAAGTCACTTAATCATCAAGTATCAGAAACAGGTTTTGAACCCAGGTTCTCTGACTCTAGTGTCAATATGCCTTTTTACTATACTTCAGACTTCCTGCCAGAGGCAAAGCCTAAGTATTCTGCAATCCAAACACCTAAGAGATTATAAATTAAATATTCTATATCAATGACAGTCACTTTCATTGCCAAAAAAAAAAAAAAAGATATCGAATGGCAAAACTCTAATAGTATTCAGCTGTCTCTTCAAGTCCTGGGTTGTTCTGTTATCAGATGATTTTTCAGGTCCATGTATAAATAGAATTACAGTGACATCTAATGGTCACAAAGCATGTCACATGTACAAATCCCATGCAGTATTTCTACTGAACACATTTTTAAGTGACACACTATACTCAATTTTAAATTCTATTATTAAAGCAACCTGGAATGACTTGAGTGACTGTCAGAAACTACAATTCACATTAAACAATCTCATTTTATTACTCCACACTAGCTTAACCATCAGTTTAAATGTTACTGATAAGACTAAGCAGACATGGTACTAATAACCTGTCAATCACTTAAAATTACCCTCTACAAAATTCTGAGCATACTTCTGAAAAACGCAATCTGCATTCTGAACATTTGGAGAGCAGACACCTGTTGCCCTCGGTCCAATGATTTGAATGTACACCATCTTCTTTCTCTTGCCTTCCTGAATAATTATCAGAGAGTGTAAAGAGCATCAGGGATAGCATTTACTTTTCAGCAAGCTATCCAAACATAATCAGCCAGTCATCAGCACAAAGGCAAGCACAGTAAGTACCATCTTCAGGCAATATAAATGCACTCTTACCAACTCCAGCTGCCTTCATAGTCCAGTCTTCTTTTAACAAGAGTCTATCATCATCTTCTAAACTCAACACAAGCTCATTAGTCTAAAAAGGAAAAAGGAAAAGAGGACATTAATTTTATCACCATTTCTAGAGCTCCATATTCCTAATGGATTCTAGGACTCTCAAACTGAGTCAGATTATTTTATAGTAAGATAACTAAAATAAAGGAAATGTATGAGAAAAGACTCAACTATTCATATACCTAAAAATCTGACTAAGCTAATAAGTATTTGGGGATATTTCAATGAGAAGTTTAGTTTTAGCTTTTCATATACTTTTGTGAAATGATATTTACCAACATGATAAAACTTCATTAACATAGACTCCATTAATTAGTATCTTATGATAATTCAGAAAGAACTTCTATTGTCTATGAAAGAATGATTTAACATAAACCTAGGGAAATTTTTAATTATTTGACAGAATAAATGGAGACCATAAGTGTTGTAGAAGAGTTAACTCATTCCTTTACTCAAATTACTTATTAATCAACAAATTTTCCATCAGGGAATGCTCAGGACAAATTCATTCTCTTCATTATAGCTGGTTATTTAAAGGATTATAAGATGACAGATATAGAGATGGAAAGTGTTGTAGAGTTCATCTAGTCTAAACCGTTCACTGTACAGAGGAGGAAACCAAGACCCAAGAAGATAAAGTGATTTGCCCAAGGACACATAGGTAGTATTAAAAATGAAATTCAAACCCAAGTCCTCTAATACTCAATCCAGCATATTTTCCACTGCCTCCTCATTAGGCAACACTTTTTTAACCTAATAACCCAATTTCAATTGTATTTACTTGAAAGTAATCAAACTGAATTTCTTTCAGTTATTTTTTAGCTAAAACTTAGCTAACTGAGGCTAGTTGCATATCAATGAAACCTTTATTCCTGTTTCCACTTTTACTCGTACTGTTTTCCCCTGTTCAAAATGCCCTATCCACTAATCTAAAACTTTCTAGCCTTCAAAGTCCAGCTCAAGTCCTTCTTCTTCATCTATCTCTCTCCCACAGCATCTTTCTCTTCTCTGAGTTCTTTCCAAACTCATAGTCAGTTAGATAGTTTAGCATTTAACTGTTACCTAATTGCTTCATGTGTCTTTCAACCCCACTGGGTTTTAGTTCTGTGGGGAACAAGAACAATGTCTCTGTTTCTTCATATCTGCCATCATATCTAAAACGGTGCTGAATGCATAAGAAGCACTTCATCAATACTTTTTTTTCTTTATCTGATTTCACTGACATAGGAAACTCTTGGCATGAAAACTTTTTCTAACAATGCTTATCATCAATTTACTTAAATCTTAGAAGAGTTATCTGGATGCGCTGAGTGATTAAGGTATCTTGTTCATAGACATACAGCTGCTAGGTCAGAAGCAGAACATGAACCCTCTATCCAACACAATACAATGTCTCTCTATTAACTTATCAATACTTTATTAAATAATCTGATAGGAATTTTTTTAAGGCTTAGAATTCTACTACTGATTGAAACATTTCCTCCTTAATGAGGTCTATATTTGATAGTATATGTCAATGTTGAAAGCACAGGAGCACCCATTCCCTCAGGCAGTTCTCTAAGACTACCATATAGGAAGATTTTTCCTTGCTGGGAATTCCCAATACCAATGAAAACAAAGCTCTAGAGGAGGGATGGGGAACCTGTGACCTCAAAGCTACATATGGCCCTCTAGGTTCTCAATTGCAGCCCTCTTAGAACCCACTGAGGTTTGAATTCAAAGGGTCACACTTGAAGGCCTAGAGGGCCACATGTGGCCTCATGGCTGCAGGTTCCTCACCCCTGCTCTAGATCAAAACCCTACAAACACCAAGACCTTTTCATAAGTGCTTAATTCATATATAATAGAATAGCTTCCATAAGGCTAAGACAAAGCCTGGAAGCTTAGCTGCTTGAATCAGTCTCTGATTCGAATTTCTTTTACACAGAAAAAAATGTTTCTTAATTGAGTCTGAGCAGGTTCTAATTAATCAAGGTTTTATTCTGCAGTTCACTACTTAAAAATGCCTAATTTACAAACATTTCTCATTTGTAAAGAGTAAAGTTGCCCTAACCACAGACTCATCTCCTGCAGCAGTACTCTACCTTGGAAAAATTACCTGTACCCTCCCTTCCTGATACTACTTGGAAAACCCTGCTGACCCAGTCCTTTTGAAGCTCAGAACTCATTTTCCCAAAAAACAACGGGAAACTAGCATATCATTGGTGTTATTATGAGTTTAATTATGGATTTAAAAGGTTTCTCTTAAGACATGTTTTAAGTTTGGAAACATTGTTCATTTGTAAACTGGAAAATGCTTGTAAAGAATATTAAAGATATCATCGAATTTGGTACATACACTTAAAATTTCACCTATCCCAAACTTAGCCTCTGGTAATAGCCACCCAGAGCAAGGTTGAGATCCAAGGAGTAAGCTAAAAGAATCTGTCAAAATAGTTTTTACAAAGTCCATTCACACTATTTTATTCATTGAAGAACCTCTTGGATTCTTCTCACAAGTTATTATGATTTTACATATAAATCTAAAGATTGGTTGGTTCCCTGATTTCTAAGCAATTAGGAAGACTACTGTTAGGCACTCTGAAAATAGCAAGAAGTAACAAGGAAGACCAAGAGAAGAAATAGAAAAGTTACAAAAGAGATGAATTTAAATACACGGTGTAGAAACAAGTAGTCCTCATCAAGAAACCCCAGAGGAGTTCCTTGTATTAATGTGCAGAAATAATCATTAATGTTCATAGTCATGACCCCAAGCCAGTTTAAATTATGGTCTGCATACTTTAAGAATGGAGGGACATTTGCAATACATTTTTGAAAGATTCTAACAAAACAACTAATATAAATACTTTTAGTCAATTATCAATAAAGCTTAGGTACCCAGAATGATTAGTAAACCAAGCATTTACAAATCAGAATTATAGATTGTAAGATTAACTAGTCCAATGCTTTCAATTCGTAGATAAGGTAACTGAAGACTAGAGAGGTTAAGTAAATTGCCAAAGGTGGAAAGGAACTTGGGCAGAACTTGAATCCAGGTCTGCCTACATTTTCTTTCCACATCACAGCCAAACATTTATTGTTTACATGTATAAATACAGTTTAGCCAAAGTCTGTCAGCAAAGATTTATCAGTTTGTATACATACTTTCTATGGAATACTTTGGGTATAATTAAAGATATCAGACTCCAGGTGACTGAGTTTCTAGATTTCTGAAGGTTAAGCCTATAAGAAAAGCAGCATGAAATAAAGAATAGAGAGCCAGCCTTGGAGTACAGAACACCTGGATTTAACCACTGTCTCTCTGACATCTGCTGACAGGCAGGTCATGTAACTCTTCAGTTCTCCCAGGCAACTTTCTTGGACTACTGTATTGGAAGATGTTGCTTGCTGGGAATTCCCAATACCAATTAAAACAACGCTCTGAACCAAAACCCTTTTTATAGGTACTTTTTTCATATTCATCAAAAAATGTTAGGATTCAACAACATATTACATAATTTTCCAATTATAGAAACTATATAAAATGATAAACAATTTCTTGATGACGATATGTCAATATAATTTACTAATTCAACAACCTGTGAGTTTCGGTATTCTTCCTTCCAACTATCTATATCCATCTCCTCTGACTTAATAGAGAGTCTTCAAGAGTTATTGTGACTGATATAATTTATCTATCTTCAGTCCCTATGGCAAAGAGCCTCACTAGACTCGGTTGGTGCTCAGGAAAAAGAAAAGAGTCCATTACCAAACCTATTCCCATCTTAGGAGTACCTGCCAGAATTAACATTCCCCAGGCATAAATTTTGAAAAGCCAAGGTCCGCCTCCGGGCCACAATAAAGCACCATCATGATAATTATTTCATGATGACACCAACGCAGATAACTTGGGACATTGGACTGGGTGTGTTACTTACAGTATTTGACCTGAGACTTAATTTTTAAATCCCCAAAGATAAGCTTGATTTCTTATCATCTGACTCTTCTTCAGTTAGAAGTGGTACAGAACACAGAAACCTCCCTATGTAAAATGTCTGTCTCCCAAGTTAACTGTTTAATCAAAGGCTGATACAATCTCGTCTTACAAGGTTATTTTGCCTTAAAGACAGAGATGATCGAAATTTTATTTATCATAACGACTTTTAGTAGCATTAAAAAACATTCTCTTATTTCAATGTCGGTACTCTCTTGCTTCACAAGTGAAAGGGCTCCATCCCGTGGACTTTAAGGATATTACTGCTAGACTGTTAAAAACCATGCTGCATTTTTGCAGTAATAGGTATCAATGGGTCAAATTATCTTTTGCTGATCATTTCTTTCTAAACCACTGCATTGACAGGTCCTTGAGAATTCTAGGTGCCAAAAAGGCAAGGTTTCACATTGTCTATGTGCATGATGTCCCTTAAACACAAAGACAACACTAGGCCATATTGCTGTTTTTCTAGTAGCGCTAAAGGACATCCTGATTTATGCAAACTCTCCTAACACTGCATCATCCTAACAATAACTGGCATATATTGTCTAGATAGCTGGTTAGGTTTAAGAATATGGTCTGTGACCATAGAATAAAATGAGAGTGCTTAGCTTATATAACCTTTACTTTACTAACCTACTAGACTATTTAAATATCAGTAAGCCAATAGGTATAACATAACAGGTTTAGAGAGAGAGAGAGAGAAAGAAAGCCCTTAGAGGCAAGCGAGAAGATCACTGTTGTCTAGAGTTCCCTGTGCAGTTCAAGAAAGCTTTTTTCCCAATAATCCAAGTCACTACGCTCACAGTCCATACAATCTGGACAATGTTTAGGTCACTGCAGGCATATTACTTTTACCTGCCTCTGCTCCAGTCTCTCTGGTGAGGCATCATAGGTACATAGAGGTTAACGAGTAGCCAGAGTGAGAGACAAGTTTTCTTTGCAAATAATCTGAATGACATAAATTTTGGTACTCTGTTGTATTTATTTGTTCAATATGTGTGTGTGTATTCATACATATGCATGTATGTACATATACATATGTATGTGTATACATAAATATATAGACATTATATACATAAATGTCTGTATATTAGAACCACTGTTAATATTTCCATATTAGTTATCTTATGAAAAAAGAAACACTAAAAAAAAAAAAGCCTTCAAACTGCATTCAGAGTTTATCAGTTCTTTCTCTGGACGTGGACAGCATTTTCTATCATGAGTCCTTTGTAATTTTTTTGGGTCATTGTATTGCTGAGAAGAGCTGAGCCATTCAGTTTATCACTATAGAGTGTTGCTATTTCTGTGTACTCTGCCCATTTCACTTTGCCTCAGTCCATTTAAGTCTTTCCAGGTTTTTCTGAAATCAGCCTGCTCATCATTTTTTATAGCACAGCAGTATTCCATTACATTTACATATCACAGCTTGTTCAACCATTCCCCAAATGATGGGCGGCCCCTCAGTTTCCAATTTTTTGCCACCACAAAGAGAGCTGCTATAAATATCTTTGTGCATATAGGCTCCCTTTTTTATGATCTAGTCTATGATATAGACTTAATAGCAGTATTGCTGGATCAGAGTATGCACAGTTTGGTTGCCCTTTGGACATAGTTCCAAAATGCTCTCCAGGTTAATGTTTTTCAAAATAATAACTCCAAAGAAGTTAAGAAAATAGAAAATCATTCTTATACTAATGTTACCTAATAATCAATGTCACAAATAATAAATCTCAAGTATACATCTACATACATATTAAACATACCTTTGATTTGTGTGCCTGATGAATAATCTTCATTTTATCTGAAAGAAGAATAAAGTCATAAATTATTGCAATGGATTTTTATTTTTGGCAAGGTTAAAAAACTGAGAAATCTGGACGCTTGCCCTTTCTATAGAAGGCAAATAAATTAGGAAAGAGCAATCAGAAAAACGGCATGTTTATTTTAAAATTTGACACTCAACATAAGGCAAAATAACTATTTCAATTGTTAGAATTCCAGATCTATAAAAATATTTTATAAGGTTTTGTTGCATCACGTATTTTCATTATGTGAAGTATACCACTACTTTAACCCAATTTTGTATAGTTCCCTTGAGAATAACAGATAAACGAACAACACAGGTTTTTCTTATTGTTCACTATTGGAAGTACAGAGAAGTAAGCCTCCAATTTCAGCACAAATTTTGAGGGTTTTAAAAGTAAGACATAAACACAAGTGATTCACAGAAATAAGAAAAGTCAACTGAGTACACTGAAAAGATCATTACCAGAATTGACTAAAAACTAGCTAAAATAATTAATAACTTTAGCAAAGTTGCAGGATACAAAACATGCCTACGAAACTCATCAGCTTTTCTATATATTAACAACAAAACCCAACAGGAAGAGGTAGAAAGAGAAAATTCATTTTAAAAAACTGCAGACAGTATAAAATACTTGGGGAGCCTACCTGCCAAGACACACAAAGGAATTATATGAACACAATCACAAAATAATCTTCCCACAAATGAAGACAGAGCTCAACAATTGGAGACGTATTCATTGCTTATAGGTAGGCTATGACAACACAAAAATGATACTACTACCTAAATTAATTTATTAATTTATTATTATTCTCTGGCATACCAATCAAACTACCAAAGAATTATTTTGTAGAGGTAGGAAAAAAAATAACATTCAAACAACATTCAAAAATAACAAAATTCACCAAAAGGTCAAGAATATCCAGGGAATCAGTGAAAAAAAGGGAAGGAAGGCAGCCTAGCTGTACCAGATGTCCAACTACACTCTAAGTGGTGATCAAGACAATCTAGTATTGAATAAGAAACAGAATGGTTGATCAATAAAATAGCTTAGGTATATAATATAAAGAAGTAAATGACCACACTATAAAAAAGTAAATATAAATGAAGTAACCTAGTGATTGATGAATCCCAAGATCCAAACTTTTAGGAGGCAAATTCACTATTTAACAAAAACTGCTGGGAAAACTAGAAAGCAGTGTGGTAGATAGTAGGCATAGACCAAAATCTCATACCACATATCAAAAGAAAGTCAAGATGGGTACATTATTTAGACATAAAAGGTGATATAAGCAAATCAGGGGAGCATGGGGAAAAAAGAATACAGAAGATCATGGAAGGTAAAATGGATAATTTTGATTACATTAAATTAAAAATGTTGGCACCAAACAAAACAATACAGCCAAAATTAGAAGAAAAGTAGGAAACTGGAGGGGTATGTGTGGAATTTATAGCAAGTTTCTCTGATAAAGGTCTCATTTCTCATATCTATAGGAAACTGAGCCAAATTTATAAAAATAAGAGCCATACCCCCGTCAATAAATGGTCAAAGGATATGAACAAGCAGTTTTTAGAAGAAGAAATCAAAGCTATCAAGTCATATGAAAAATAACTGGAAATGTTTTGCATGACTTCATATGTATAATATGTATCATATGTCTTGCCTTTTCAGTAGGTGGGGGAGTACAGGGAAGGAGAAAATTTGTAATTAAAAAAAATTGTTTAATTTTAAAAAGAAAGAAAAGTGCACAACTATTACTTTATTTCTTATAAAGAACCACTGCCAACCTCCACAAAGGCTTCAGACACACTAAAAATATTAACCTCTACTTTGTGATACAGTTTCATGTCACTTCACACCAACCAACCTGCCTACTTTGATACCACCCCTATGTAATTCAATTACAATTAAATCAAAGCAACACTGCTTTTCCTGTTCAGAAACATAAAAAATATTACTTAAGTAAGGAAATAAATAATTTTTTTAAATTTTATTTCTTAAAATTAGCTCCTCTTCCTACTCTCTCCCCCCTCATTGAGAAGGAATGAAAAAAGAAGAAAAATAAAACTGTTATAGTCAAGCAAAACAAATTTCCACATTGGCCAGTTCCAAATACACACACACACACACACACACACACACACACACGTAAAAACCATTCTCCACATCGGATCTTTAATCTATTAGGAGACAAGTAGCATATTTCATCATTAGTCCTCTGGAATCATGGTTAGTCATTACACTGATTAGAATTCTTAATTTTTTCAAAGTTTTTTTGTTGATCATACTGTTGTCATCATATAAACTGTTCTCCTAGAATATTTTTACTTTGCTGTGAATCAGTACATACAAGTTTCACCAGGTTTCTATGATATTATCCACTTCATTTCTTATATTACATTTCATCATATTTCTATACCATACTTGTTTAGCCATTTCCCAATTTATGGACACTCCCTAAGATTTCTCAACCTTTGCCACCTCAAAAACACCTATAAATATTTTTTGTACATCCTAAGAGTTTGTTTTACTTAGAACTATTTCCTCACTTAATTCACCCCCGCTCTGATTCTCCCTTTTCCTTTTTCAGATGAGAATAAGATTTAAATGTCAGCTGCTCTTCAATGCTTTCTTTTCATACGGATGTCCACTTGTGTGCCCTGATCATGAGATAATTTTCCCTAACCTTCCTTTGCTTTTCACCTCTAGTGTATTCCTCTTCCCTTCTCTTTCCATTCTTCTCTTAAGATCAGAATCACTCAAAACACATCAGCCCAGGATGGGAGTCCAGTGGAACTGAGCAAGAGAGAACCACAGAACCCCAGGTAACTGCAGCAGCTGCTCCAGAGACTATCAGCCCACAGATTAAATGTCTGCAAGTCACCTACTTGAACTTCCGAGAACCAAGATGGCAGAGTGATTGGTAAATGCTCCACCCCTCCCCTTGTTAACTTGAAAATCCCAGAGAATATTTCCCCAGGAAAAATCCTGGCACAGTGGGAACAGCCGAAGGGGTAAACAATCTCTTAGCCTGTGAGGCTAGGAAAATCGCAAAGGGGGTCCCTCTTGCTATGGCTAAAGGGGAGCTACACCAGACAGCCCCACCTCAGCAAACCCCAGGAGGAGATCCTGAGTCTCAGCGGGGTGGAACCCGCAATAATCAACACCAGGACCCTACGGGTACCTCAGCATAGCCAGGGGAACAGGGAAGACACTAATGCAAACGGGGTTCACCAACCACTGAGCCTTCCTGTGCTCAGAAGAGGAGACCTCCTGTGGCCAGACTACCCTTCCCCCACACTTAACACAGCTAGCTCCAGGGTAAATCCAGGGAAAACTCAGAAAGACTTCACCAGGTCTCTGCTTTGGCACATCAGCCAGCTCAGCACCAGGTAAGCTACAACATTCTAGCTTCTAGCTGAAAGAACCAGAGTCCACAACACATAAAACCTTAAGTTCTAAGCACAACAGGGACAGAGCCCTGGGACAGAGCCCCCTGTACCCCAGAAGCAGAGATCCATTTTAAAACCCAGGAAAAGGGTGATCATTAGGAGCAAGAAGCAAATCAGAAAAGATAAGACCATAGAATCTTTCTATGGGGACAAGGACCAAAACATGAATACCAAAGAGGTCAGCACTGAGACTGTATCCCATCTGAAACTTCAGAAGGGAATACGAACTGGTCTCAAGCCCAAAGATCAGATTCACTCTAAGGCCTTGTCTAATAAGACTCTGATTATGATCCATGAGAGATAGTTCAGGAGGAAAATGTGAGGTTGGTGACCTTGCACAGCCCTCCCTCATTCAAAACAAAGTCAAGTGCAACACATATCATCATTTCTCTGATGTCATGATCATTGTGAAGCCCACAGACTGGACAACAAAAGGTTCGTGCCCAAGTTCCACTTAACAGCTGCTTTGAGTGATTATCAATAGTAACAGTTTCTGTTTCCCTTCCAACTTGATTTAGTTATTTTTGCTTTTGTTCATTAAAAGGGGCATTCCCTAACTACTTCTTAAAGAGACCTATTCACTCAATGGGCACTACCTCCCTCTAACTGGGCACCTGAAAAGGCCAAGGTGTCCCATTGCATCCTGGGCCATCTCTAGTATCCTGATGAATATCTGGTCACCAGACCCAGATGGTATTTCAGTGCATCACTTTATTCAAAATTTATCAAAATTATGTATATGGCATTTCTGAACTTTAAAGAATACGAGAAAGGGAAATATATGTGACAAGTATAATTTGAAAATGTCTCTCCAGCTGATTCAGGTTTAATATTGTATCTCAGACTATTTTATTTTGAAATCCATATTTAAGAAGTCTCATATTTACCTTAACCATGCTTTTCACTTCATTCTCTGATTTAATATTTATTATGTAAATTCTTTAAGAACATAAATCTAAAGATTTTCTACTCACTGCCTTCACCTCTTGCTTGACTACCCCTTGTGACCTCACAATTAGTCTTTAGATATTAAAATGCATAAGCACGGAGGGAACTGTGATTTAAAAGTATTTGAGGTCATAAGTTGCTCTACACCAAATGGGAACAAAGTTAAAAGTCATTCAAAAATGATTTAAAGTAATAAAAAATTAATATTCTCAAATGGCTCAACCAAATAAGAGAAATATTTGTTGTATGCATCATAACCTTCAAGTGAATACTCAAACTTTATGAACTATAGCATCCTACAACTTGATAAATCTTTCCTGTTGTTATTAATCTATACCTGGACCTGAAATCTAATTCCTTCCTGTACTTTAAATCACCAATTTATTATATCAAGCCCAATGGATAAATATCTTCAATTTTATTTAAAATTTCAAAACTATTAGGCAAACTCTTCTTAAACAATTTTCCTTCTCCAATCACTTTATAAAGAAGCTTTTCCCTGCATACTATATTTATAAGGAGTTCTATTAAAAAAATACCTGAAAATTTAGTATCCTAAATAATACTTTAACACTTCAACTAAGGTATATATACATTGATACATACTTGCCACTTGGTTCTGTTTACAAATATTAACTTGATCTTTGTACACTATACATTTTAATTCAGTTCAACATAAAATATACTAAATTTGCATTTTCAAGAATTAGGAAAATTCACATACCATATTTATAATGCTTGAATGGGGGTGGGAGGCCTGTCCTTAAAGGGACATCTACAAGAGAAAAAGTTAAAAGGAAAAGGCTTTTTTTACAAATATATTATCAGTCACTGAAAAGTTTTTGAACAAACAACATCAATGCACTAGAATAAAAAAGACAAACTTGATAAGGAAAACATTTTTTTCATCAAGTGTCTCTAATAAGGTTCTGATATCCAAGATATATAGATAAGTAACATAAATGTATAAAATTAAAAGCCATTTCTCAATGGATAAATGGTCAAGAGATATGAATAAACAACTCTCAAAGAATTACAAACTATTAACCATCATATTGAAGACTGTTCCAAATCACTAATAATAAGAAAAATGCAAACCAAAATGAACTGTGAAGTTTCACCTCACATCTAGCAATCTGGTCACTGGACCTCCTGGTATGCTCATTTAACTTAGCTGTTGCCCCCACACACAGAGGTATTGAAAAAAAAATGTATCTTCCTCCCTCACTGCAGAAACAGGTGCCTCACTAGAGGTGTAAAATAGCATACATACATAACACATAATTGATGGGTTACATTTCAGTTGTGTCATAACCCCATTAGAGATTTTCTTTAGCTCACTGCAGAGATGAGAAAACTGAAGCAAACAGGGCTAAGTGACTTGCCCAGGGTCACATAACTCCTAAGTATCTAAGGTCATATCTGAATTCTAAATCAGTCTTCCTGACTCCAGCTCCAGCATTCTTTCCACTGCACCATCTCACCGTCTGATGTGCTGCATAGTTATACTAATACTTTTAATCTTTATTACAAAGGATAGGCCTGCTACACAAGGGAGGCAATAGGGATATACTTGGAAAGGAACATAATATTGTTTAAAAAAAAGACATCAAAAAAATTTTATTGAATTCATAATGGATCCTTCTTATTAATTCTCTTTCACCAAATGTCTAGTTTGCTTTTTAAAACAAGTATTTTTAAAATATATATAATATGTATATGTATATATATATATATATAATTTACCAAAAGCACCATTTCATCTCAATAATCTTTTTATTCTCATTTGTATAAAATTATACCATCAAGTGACTACAGAATGTAGTCCAACACAAAAAGCTGGAAGGGTCCTGACAGACCAGTTAGTTTAACTTGTACTAGAATAAGAATCTTCTCTATGACATGCCTCAAAACTATTTCATTTGCATAATCTGGGGGGCAAGACACTATTCCATCTTCAGTGAAAGAGAACCATATTACCTCCCAAAGCAAACTATTCCACCCTGGGATGATCTTCTTAAACCAAACCTGAATTTGCCTCTTGGAAATTTCTATCTCTTGCTGCCATTACTGTTAGGGGTGCCACAAACTGGTTCAACCAACCTGGAGAACAATTTGGAATTTTACCAAGAAAACTGCCACGCTGTACACACCCTTTGTGAGAGCAATTAACACTACTTCGCATATGAGTAGGTTAAGAACAAAAGGAAAAGTCACGTGTATTTTTAAATGGCAAAAAAACCCTGAAAATAAAGCAGATATGGATGGACTGGGGAAAGGCTAAGCAATTTGTGGTACATGAATTTAACAGAATAATAACACTGTGCTGCAAGAAATGCTGAATAGAAAGATTCAGGAAAAAACTTGGGAAGACCTATAAAATGAAGAGAAAAGGAAACAAATTTGCTTGATAACTAGAGGCATGTACAGCCAAGTAATAAAGCCAAAACAGAATTTTTCCAAGTCATGTCAGATATACTAATAAACATGTCTATTTATCTTTAATATGACAGTTGGTGTTCATCAAATGTTACCCCAAAATAAGTTTCTCATCATGTACTGGGGAATCTGACACCTCAGACAGATCTTATTACTTTGTTTTTTCATTGGGAAGCAATCCGGGTTAAGTGACTTGCCCAGGGTAACACAGGGAAGTGTCAAGTGTCTAAGGTCACATTTGAACTCAGGTCCTCCTGATTCCAGGGCCCGTGCTCCATCCACTGTGCCACCTAGTTGCACCTTGCAAATCTTTCTACCTCTGTAAGTATCCACCTGTAAAAAGTGACATCGTGCTCCAAATGAATAATGAATATCTCTCTCTGGACTTCCTGGTATGCTCATTTAACTTAGCGCTGACCATTCCACATTCAGACTCTGCTTTGAGGAAAAAAACCAATAGGTTGGGGAAAACTAAGCCTCCTAACAAGGCCATTTTCTTTAACCCCATAACATTCCCTGATTGGAGGTTATCTATTTTC
This sequence comes from Potorous gilbertii, assembly GCA_028658325.1. NCBI lineage: Eukaryota > Metazoa > Chordata > Mammalia > Diprotodontia > Potoroidae > Potorous > Potorous gilbertii. Next base: position 256,898,714 of record CM053771.1, read on the forward strand.
TGTCTAAACAGTCTAAAGATGGGGAGCTCACAAGTACAACTTCACAAGTACATCCCCTTCTATTTTCAGATTGCTGTCAAAATACTTTTCATATTGAATCAACAGTCTGACCTGCAGTATCTATTAGCCATTAGTTCTAGCTATGTTCTCTAGAATTAAGGGCAAAAAAAACCAAAAACTACTCTTTCCACATGGTAAACCTCCAAATATCTGAAGACTATTATCATGTAACCTTCCTCAACCTTTTCTTCTTGTTCAATATCAAAATGTCCTTCAACTGTTTCCTCATATATGACTTGGCTTCAAGTCCCATCACCATTGTAACAATCTTCCCTTGAATGTTAAGAGAATCACAGACCTAGAGGAAGGAGGGACCTCCGAGATCATTTAGTTGAATTTTTCCATCTCACAGATGAGAAAACAGAAGTCTATGGAGACTACCTTGATCAAATTCACACAGGCAGTAAATACCAAACACAGATCTAACACCAGAGACAGTAAAGACAAACTAATTCCAATGTTAAATAAATTATTCGGAATAATAGTCAAAGAAGGAGTCCTACAAAACTTCTTTTGTGAAACAAATATAGTGATAGTATCTAAACCAGGAAGAGCAAAAACAGAGAAATAAAAGTATAGACCAATTGCACTAATGAATATGAATGCAAAAATTCTAAATGAAATACTAGCTAGGAGACTACAACAATATGTCACAAAGGTTATATACATTGTGACCAAGTAGGATTTATTCCAGAAATGCAGGGATAGTTAAACCTAAGGAAAATTATTAACCCAATTGATTATGTCAATAACAAAAGTAACAAAAATCATATGATTATATCAATAGGTGCAGAAAAAGCTTCTGATAAAATACAATATTCATTCCTATTAAAAACACTTGATAGGGCAGCTAGATGGCACAGTGGATAGAGCACTAGCCCTGGAGCCAGGAGGATCTGAGTTCAAATTCAGCCTCAGACACTTAACACTTATTAGTTTTGTGACCCTGAGCAAGTCACTTAACCCAGATTATATCACCAAAAGAAAAAAAACAAAAAACAAAACATGAAAGCAGAGGCATAAGTGGATTTTTCCTTAAAATAATAAAAAGCATCTACCCAAAACCATCAGCAAGCATTATTTGTAATGAGGATAAAGTAGAAACCTTCCAAATAAGATTAGGAATGAAACAAGGATGCCCCTTTTAACCAATGTTAATATTGTACCAATTATTAACCAATATTTTATATTAACCAATAATATTGTACCAATATTAACCAATATAATATAAGATAATAAAACTATCTCTCTTTGCAAATATGATATACTTCAAAAATCCTAGGTTAAACTAAAAAGGTAGTTGAAACAATTAACATTGTAGCAAAGTAGCAGGATATAAAATAAATCCACATAAATCATCTGCATTTCCATATATCACCAATAAAACCCTGCAAAAAGAAATAGTAAGAGATACCCCATTTAAAATAACTGTAGACAGCATAAAATACCTGGGAGTATACCTGCTGAGACAAACCCAAGAATTATGTGAACATAATTATAAAACACTTTTTATGCAAACAAAGTCAAATTTAAATATTTGGAGAAATATTAATTGCTCATGGGTAGGCAGAACCAATATAATAAAAATGATGACTAAACTAATCTACTTATCTAATGCCATCCCAATTACCAAAAAATTACTTTGTTGAACTAGAAAAAATAATAATCTGAAAGAACAAAAGGCCAAAAATATTAAAGGAATTAATGGAAAAAAAAAGTAAAAGAAGAAGGTTTAACAGTACCAGATCTTAAACTAGATTATAAGGCTAATTATCAACACTGTGGTACTAGCTAAGAAACAGAAAAATATCAATAGAACAGAATAGACATACAATATACAGCAGTAACCAGTTTGATGAATGCAGAGATTTAAGCTTTGGGAATAAGAATTAATCATTTGGTAAAAACTGCTGGAAAAACTGGAAAGCAATCTGGCACAAATGGGACAGATTCGTATTTTATACCACTTACTAAGACAAGGTCAAAATGGAAATATGATCTAGATATAAAGGGAGATATAAGTAAATAAGAAGAGCACATATTACCTATCAGATTTATGGATAGGAGAAGAATTTATGAATAAACAAAAAACAGAACTGTGGGATGTAAAATGGATAATTTTGATTATATTAAATTTTAAAAGGTTTGTACAAATAAAACCAATGAAGTCAAGAATAGAAGGAAAGCAGAAAATTGGGGGGAAATTTCATAGACAGTTTCTCAGAGAAATGTCTCATCTCAAATTTATATAGAGAACTCTCAAATTTATAAGATTATGAGTCACTCACCAACTGATAAATAGTCAAAAGATATAAACAGGCAGTTTTTCAGTAATCAATGCCATATATAATCGTATGAAAAAATGCTCTAAGTCATTACTGATTAGAAAAATGTACAGTAAAACAATTTTGAGGTACCTCACACCTATCAAATTGGCTAAAATGATAAAAAGGGAAGATGACATATGTTGGAAGAAATGTGGGAAAATTGGGACAAAAATTACTGTTGGTGAACTGTGACCTGATCCAATCATTTTGGAGAGCAATATGGAATTATTCCCAAAGAGTTATAAAATAGGTGACTTGCTCAGGGTTACACAGCTAATAAGTGTCTGTATACACTTTGACCCAGCAATACCACTATTAGATCTCTTTCCCAAGGTGATCAAGGAAACAGGAAAAGAACCTAGATGTTCTAAAATATTTATGGCAGCTCTCACTGTGATTGCAAAGAACTTGAAATTGAGGGTATGCCCATCAATTGGGGAATGGGTAAACAAGTTATGGTATATGATTGTGGTGGAATACAATTGGGCTATAAGAAATGATGAGCTGGCTAATTTTAAGAAAAACACAAAGACTTGTATGAAATAATGAAAAGTGAAGCGAGCAAACCAAGAGGACATTGTATTCAGTAACAAAAATACTGTTCAAAGAATAACTGTGAACAACTAAGTTATTCTGAGTATTTAAATATTCAAATCAAATAAAAAGGACCTATGAAGATGTTATCAACCTCCGGAGAAATGATCAACAGAAGTATATATAGTATGGTTTTAGGTGTGTGTGTGTGTCTGTGTGTCTGTGTGTGTGTCTGTGTCTGTGTGTGTGTCTCTGTGTGTGCGTGTCTGTGTGTGTGTGTGTGTGTGTGTGTGTCAAACGGTGGCCTTCTCTAGTACAGCATGGGGAAAGAGGTGGACATGGAGGTGGGGAAGGAGGTGGACAAGGAGGTGGGGAGGAAGAGAGAAAAGGAGGAAGGAGGGAGAGAGTTCACAACTTAAAATGTAATCCCAAGAAAATGTAATTTAAAAAAAAAAAAAAAGAAATTTCTATCCATTCCAGGTGTGTTCCACCACCCTTACTGTTAAGAACCAAGGACTAGTACCTGGTTCCATATGAACAATTAGTATCAATTCATTTTTATAAAGGGATTTCTACTTTAAAGATACAGCAACATCAGAAGTACAGACTGTGCTCCATACACACTTTGGGGGCACTCCCTTCTGTATCACTTTGGTCCCTAGGGACAGCGGACTCACTTAATGCAGTTTCTACCTATCAGTGATCCCACTAAGTTCACATCCATACATGGCATCACTGCTACATGAGCCCCTGGGTCTTAGCTACTGAAGGGTTCATACTGATAGTGCCCTTCACCTGAAAAGGGGGGTAGTAACTTCTAATTTCTTTTTTTGGGTGGACCAAGTATGGTTATTATAGTTTCACTGCGTGTAGGTTTTATTTTTTTGATATTGTTGTTCTTTACTTTTCACATTATTAAAGTTAAAATGTATTTTCAGTTATGCAGAGTATCCACTCATTGGTCACTCAATAAGGATTTCATACTTTAGAACACCAAGAGTCAGTTTAAAGTTTGTAGAAAGTTGAAAAACCATGTAATTGAAATTGTGCTCCAAACTTCTCCTAGAAACAAAGACCCATTTTTAAATACCAATATTCTTCTAGTAATGTTTTATGATCTTGATGAATAGAATATTGGTTTCAGAAGAAGTTTCCGATCGCCCAGCAGGCAACAGAAACCCATATGATGTGTAGGAGTAGGCTACAGGATATTAACAACAGGGAATATACAGGAAAAAAGCATAAAAATATTATTAAAGAAATCTATGATGGCTTCTATGTTCCAAGCTATATCATGAGATCCAAAGGAAGGCCCACCATGTTGTTGGGTAGATTCCCCATAGAAGAGGTGTAGGAAAACATGAAGTACAACAATAATTTCAAGGACAGAGAGTCAGATTAAAAGGCTAGGAGGAGGAGGGGAGCAAGTAAGCAGGGGAGGTTACTGAGAGAGAGATGGGAACTTCATGATTCAGGAAGACATTAGAATAGGAACTGAAGACACTTCTTCCAGGACTGGCTCCCCAGGCATTCACTTTCATCTCTTACTTTGGCCTTAAATATTGGCCTTCCTGTTTGCCTTGACATTGCTACCCTCTCTTGCTTTCAAAAAGCATTGCTCTCTTCTGCCAATGCAGAACATAAAAGTTTTCCTATCCCATTTCAAGTCCCATTATACTGTAATCTAACACTTCAAAGAAATATACAGCTAGGGTAATTAGGATAAGAAAATTCGTTAAATTAATATAAAACAAAAAGCAACAATTGGAATAGAAAGCAGGGTGAAGCTTTTTTTATGAAAAAATTAGCAAACCAAGTTCAAAGACAATTTTAGTTTTTGAAAAAAGGTACTACCTCCTATCTTCCTTCACAATGTATCTACTTTTCTTTCTGAATGCAAACCACACTACATTAAATTATGAAACTATCCTCATAATATTTCCAGCATTATCAATCAACAAAGACTTATTTATAGTCTTTGTGCCTACTATGTGCCAGGCACTGTGCTAAGTATTAGAAAGATAAAGACAAAAAACAGTCCCTACCTTCAAGAAGCTTACTTTCTAATGGAAGAAGCCACATGTATATTTCTGTGTGGGTGTGTGTTGTAAATTTCAAACACATACACATGAAGTACACAAATTAAATACAAGATAAACTTGGGGAGGATGGAACTAGTATCCTGGGGGCCTCTCACAACAGGTGTCACTTAAGCTCAATCTTGAAGGAAACCTTGGATTTCAGAAGGAGAGATGAAGAGATGGAGCATCCCAGGCACTAAGAAGGCACAGAGAAGAGAGATGAACAGCGAGTAGGCCGGTGGGGTTGAACTACAGAGAACATGCATTAGAGTCATGTATAAGGAGATGAGAGCTAAGGAGTCAGACTGTAAAGGGTCTTAAATATCAAGTAAAGAATTTATGGTGGAGGTGCTGGGGAGAAACTGGAGTTTCTTGAAGAGGGATTAGGTATGGTCACGATAAGAACAGCAGCAGTAATCCCAACAACAATAGCCAGCAGTTATATAGCGTTTACTGTGTGCCAGGCACTGTTCTAAATAAAAGCTTTACAAGCATTACCACATGTGACCCTCACAACAACAACGTGCCCTTATTATCCCCATTTCACAGTTAAGGAAACTGAGGCACAGAAGTTAAGTGACTTGCTCCAGGCTACATCGGATCTCAGGCTTTCCTGTCTGCAGGCCCAGCACTTTCTCTACTTCAGTACTAGCTGCCTCACTGAGTGCTTTAAGAAAATCATTTCCAAAGCCAAGTGGAGGACAGACTGAAGTGAAGCAGAGATCTGAGTTAGAAGGCTAATGTAATAACAGACTCACTATGTTACAAGAGGGCCTGAACTCAGACAGTAGTTGCACAAGTGAAGAGGAGGTGAGAGATGTGATAGATGTGGAGACAACAGGATTTGGCATTCTGAGTGACTGGTCGTGTGACGAGTAAGCTTGGCACAGGGATGACACTGCCAGAAGAATGATGGTACCCTGGACTATATTAGTAAAGTTCAGACGAGTTTTAAGTTTCATAGTAGACTGTGAAAGATTTAAATATCAAACAGAGGCATAGCAGGTATTTGATTCAAGAAGTAGGGAGTCAATGAAACATCTGGAACTCTGACAAGTTCTGAGTTAGGCTTGAGGAATATCAATATCAATGCAGGGGATGGTGAATAAAAAATGCAGAATGGAAGATGACGACAAAGCAATGATGCCGAAACCCTGCCCAGTTCTAAATCCTTCAAAAATAGTTCCCAACTGGGGGGCAGAGCCAAGATGGCAGAGTAGAAAGACTCACCTATGCTAGCTCCGAACCCACAGCCCATGGATTTCCTCTAAAAAGAACTCCCAACAAATTCTGGAACAGTGGAAGCCGCGCAGCAACAGAGTGAAGGAGACTTCCGTTACAGAGAGCCCTGAAAAACCGATCCCAAAGGTCCATCGCGACCCGGATGAGAGCGAAGCCCTCCCCTGCCCTGTAGAGCCCTCCCCTGCCCTGGCCACACGGCACTGAGAAGAGCGAGCAGATCCGAGCAGGCTTCAGGGACAGAATCTCCAGCGGCCATGAAGATCCCTCCACCCACACACGCACAGGTCAGTGAGAGAGATGGGCTGAGAGGGGAGCAGGGTGTCTCCAGGACTCAGGCCCCCTTGGGAGGCAGCAGCAGAGGCAGCTGCACAGGCAGCTGCAGAGGTAGCAGGTGGCCAGAAGCTCCCAGAGCAGGCAGGAGCTCAGCAGCAGCTCCATTACAAAAGGTCTCTGCCTAAACCCCGTGAGGGAACTGAGCCTGGGAGGCAGCCCTGCCCCAACCTGAGCACCAGAAATTAAGCTCCCATGAATAGCAGCCAGGCCTGCTGCCAAAAGCCCTGAGGCTGGGGAGCAGCATTTGAATCTCAGACCCCAAGCACTAGCTGGATGGACCTAGGCTGGGGGTGGAGAGGACTCTCAGAAGTCAAGTAACTGGCTGGGGAAATGCCCAGAAAAGGGAAAAAAAATAAGACCATAAAAGGGTATTTTCTTG
>CM053771.1:256906169-256945482 GCA_028658325.1 Potorous gilbertii
AAGGGAGGGATGAAAGAAGAGAGGGCAGATTGGTGATATGGGTAATTAGAATGCTCAGTGTATTGGGAAGGGGGGAGGGGACAAATGGGGAGAAAATTTTGGAATCTAAAATCTTGTGAAAATGAATGTAAAAAGTTAAATAAATAAATTTATAAAAAAAATAGTTCCCAACTTATGTTTTTGGCACCATTCCAAAAGTCTATTGTACAGTAATTATTTGGAACTTCAGACAGAGTTTGTCATAGAAAAGAACATGGATTATCATCACCATTGGTAACATTGTTTCTTAGGGGAAATGTGTTCTACAGCACTGGGTAATAAGGAAGTACAAAAACACCTCCCACACATCTTCCCAACTCCAAAGCTAGGGGACCTGGCATACATTGAGAAGGGAATATGATGGTTCAGAAACATTTATTCTTTTATTCGGAAATTTTGACATTTGAGTCTAACAATTTAAAAAACATTGCTTTCTCAAGTCCTCAAGTAGCCAGAGTAAAAAGGAATATTCTCAGGAAAGAAAATTTAAATCCACAAAATTTAAAAATTTAGTTGAACAGGACAGCAGCACCTCTTTAGCAAGTAAGTTAAAAGTCTTGAAAACAAGAGGCCACAATAGCTTTAAGTTTTTTGTTATTCTATTCTCTAGTCAAAGAATTAGAAATTAAAACTAGAAAGGAGCTTTGAGATCATCTTGTCCATCTCCCCAATGTACAGATGACGGAGCTGAAGATGAAACTGGAGAGATGAAGGGCATGTGTTGGAGAACTAGAGGTACTCACATAAATTTAAGTGACTGAACCATCATATCATTTATATATATTAGAAAAATCCTACCCTTTTAAGTCCTAATCACAACAAAAAGAATATCTCCTTCTCTCAGTTATCTTAAACACTGAAGGAAACAGTACTGAGGCAGGAAGGTTAAGGATGATGAACAAAATGAAATATTTGGGTCCTCTAAAGGACAATGCGTATAAATCATCAACTTGGGCGGGGGGGAAGAGGAAAAATGACACAAAATGTCACCATGCTGTGCAAATGCAATATCCCTAATATGTGCCTCCTTGGCAGATAACTTCTGTTAATGCCAGTGACTAGAATACTTTTACATGTACCATAGCTATACCACACATCAAATCTAAAGAACATAAAGCTTAATCTTCTCTGAACAAACCAATAATAATAGTAATATTTCAAAAGCCCGCAAGTTAGCTTGGATTGGAATCTATATTAAGAAACATGATTATTACTAAAGCAATAATTGAACTAATTGTTAAAGTGCTAATAAAATCATACCTTTTTTTAGGAATACAATAAATTCTTTTACAGTCTGATCCAAATTTACTCCATGGTAAACAAGAGGCTTGAAATTGCGATGCTCAAAGGAACGAATGAGACGAACTGTAATTGTTGCTTTCTCAGAAGACATGTGAAAAAATTTCAAGGGCCAGCTAAATGCAGAAAAAACACGTAAAAATAAAAAAATCATGATTTATCCAGACAAAATTAGCTTGTATCGCAACAATTATTTTACTGGATTCCAAAGCCATCTCCTTCTCTGGGGTGTGATACCAGGCCAAATTCCCAAAACTTCCCAACAATGTCAGAGATCTCAGACCCAATCCCAGGATGCTCCTGGTTCTGTTACCTCAGGAAATTCTAACCAGAAATAATCCAAGTGCAAAAGAGAAGAAATGAGAGTGAAAGGGAGAAGAAGGACCAAGAATGACATGTAACCACAGACATGAATTTTCAAATGATATATTTTAAATTATTTATACTAATGCTTCCTTCCACTGCCAAAAATAACTATAATTTATATTTTCATACCTCAAAGGATTTCATTAAATGTAATTTAATGTTTACACAAGATACTAGGTTTTAAGTAGTACCACATGTAAAACTTGTTTTTTTTTTTTACTTTAATTGCTCATATGGGACAAATTTTATAACCAGCCCCCCCCAAAAAAAATTGATGTAGGGATAAATATTTTAAGTACAGCAACTAAATCCATTTAGTACCAGTAGAAGCAATTTCAAACACAATTGCCATGATATACTCTTTTTTTTAAATAAAGGATAAAAGCGAAGAGGCAGTGTGATGCAACAGAAAGACTACTGGCTTTGGAGTAAGAGGACCTGGGTTCAGATCTCAACTTTGCTAATAATTACTTGGTATAACCTGAATTGAGCCCACTGCCCATGTGTTTTGGTCCAAACCCTGTCCCTCCTCTTCCTCCACGATATCGTCCTAGGGATTATTCTCATCTTCAATATTTCCCTGTCCATTACCTCTTTTGACACTGCCTACCACTGTGGTCAGGTCTCTCTCATTCTTGAAAAACCTTCACTTGATCCTACCAAACCCATCAAGACTTCATCCTCTGTGTGGATTCCCCTTCACTACCAAACTCCCCCAAAAAAATCAGCCACTCTTTACTACTTCTACATCCTCATTATACCCATTCAAATCTCCATCTCCTGTGAAGTGTTTTTTTATCTTACTCCCATCATATTCATACTTAGTGTTCTCTCATACTTCAAATAACTTTCGATTTACTTGTACACTATACTTCTATCTCTTATGTTGTATTTCTGCTATTTAAGCATTTTTCTTTTCCATCTTAAAATCCTTAAAGTGTAGCATAGTACCTCGCACATAATGCTTATGATAAATGCCTATTTGAATTTAATTAACTTAGATATGCCTGAAGTTGTTTAAAAGCCTATATTTTCACCTACTACAAGTAGCCCAAAATTTCTATTATTTCATTTTCAATTTGAAACTTCAAATATATTTTATTGCCTGATCTTGACCAAAATAAGTACTTACATTTCCCTGTGCCAAATTTATTTTACAAAGAGGGGAAAAACAACCCCTAACCTTTGTAACTATTTCACAGTATCAGTTGCTTACAGAAAGACTTATTGTGCCTTAGAGAGGGTATGGAAGCAAGACGGGCCTTGGGGTAAAAAAGACACATTAGGAAGACAGAAATGCTGACATAATGGATTGCCAAATTAGACAATATTTGTGCAGATATGACTTATTTTAAAACCCAGATTGTTTAATTTTAAAATATAGTATTCAATGGGTGTTACTAAATGAAGAAAATAAAAATTCAGAGCTACATTGTTAAATACAGTATTGAATAGGAGGAAAATCTGTAAAAGGAAAAGAAGTTCTTGATTATCTCCACCAGTTGAAGAGATCTATTTGATAATCTATTGATAACACATTAGATAGCAGGGATCCTGGTGGAAGCTTTCTATCACTGCCAGAATCTGCTTAAAGGCATAGGAAATCATGATGCCACGATTTAATATTGTTTTTCCAAGGAAAAGATAATAATTTCTGTGAATGGGAAAGCAAAGTACACTTCAGACAGAAAGGCCTGGTTTTGCACCCCTGCTGTGCCATGCTACCTGTATGACCTTCAGAGGATCATGATACCTACCTATCAGTTTCCTCTAAAACTGTTTGCAATTAATTCTAAATGACATTATACAGGAGACCAGCCAATGGGCGTCACCACAGAATAAGTGCAGTGTACTCTGCTGCCAAAACCATAGAGAGACTTCTTGAGCCTACTTCTAAACATCCCATTGCAAGGCCCTGATCTCCACTGTTAAGCAGTCAGGCTTTGGATTGCTGAGACAAAACTGCAAATGCATACAATAGATTCCTTCAATAGAACCAGGTGCTCCAAGGAATTTAGCCTTTCCAAAATAACAAGATGTTGTGAACCTCTGAAAGGGAACGTGGGCCATTTTCTTCTGAAAATGAATCTTGTACATGATTTAGACTTACAATGTGATATCATAAGCAATGTAGGGGAGCACAGAAAAGTTGACTTATTGGATCTATGTAATTTTGGTGATACAAAAAGACAAACAATATCAATAAAATGTTTTTTAGTCAAGTAAAATCATGAGATATAACTGAAGTAACTTTGTTCAATGATCTGCAGCATATTAATATCAAGGAAACAAGCTGTGCCATATCTAAAGTCTTTGCTCATATTACGAAGAATGTACTGTAAATAGTCCATCAGAAACAAAATATTGATAACTATGTTCTCCAAAAGTTCCACTTTCTATAAAATAATGACTTCGATACAATAAACACCAAAACACTAAAAAGAAATCCACTATCATTCAGAAAAGGTCTGCCTAACAAACCTATACTTAAAAATCAAAGTGGATGAAATTATCTAGATTATGATATATATATATATATATATATATATGGAGAGATAATCCACTGCATATTAAATTGTGTATAGATGCAAGACACAAGACGCAAACAGACACAAATTATAGACAATGAACTGGGCCCAGAACTGAATAGGAAATCTAGCTGGTTCACATTTGATAGCAAGCACTTTCCACTATCCCAAACTATTCAATGTAGCAAATACTCATCATTTAACATCCACATTCTCCTGGTGATGCTACATGACTGCAAATAATGCAATATTATGATCTCAGAAAAATCAAGGCTAAAATGGCCCAAAGAGCAACAGAAAGGAACACAATTTAGGCAAACACAGCCTACACTGATAAATACAATATTGAATCGGAGGAAAATCTGTATTTTCAAATTGTGATTGATATCAATCACAACTTGATTGCAAAGAGCAGAATAAGAGATATACAAGAGGAGTGGTGGGCCTACATGTAGTGAGAATAAAAGATAACAGGACAAACTGAGTTTGTCTGCTACCCATTAAATACAAAAATAACCAGAGGAAAACCTCTGTCTCATTGGGTGAATTCTCTACAGAGAATACACGGAAAGATAAAATCAACAATCTACCATAATAAGGAATGAAAAGGAGGACTGAGATCTGTCCCAGCAGAGGGAGCAGTGCCCACAGTGATGAGATCACTGATACAAAGTAATAAAAACTGATAATCTTTCTGTAAATCCAATTTTCACAGTTTAATTTTTGTGCTTACATTCTATTAAGGTTCCTTACCAAAAAATCCCATATACATGCATGGACATATAAGTATGAAATGTGTATACTATAATCCCTTATAAATATCACTAACATCTTTCTAGATTTAAGAAGCACTTATCAAAAAAGTCCATTCCTCTCACCTTAGAGGTTAAAAAGCAAATCAAATAGCTCAGAAAAAAGGTCTTTTTTTGTAAACAGAAAAAAATTTCTATTTGCATGAACAATAAATTGAATAGGATAAAATCAGCAGTCCCATTAATTTTTTTAACCATTTAATCAAAGTATACATTTAATCATTTAATCAAAGTATACAAATGACTTCACGATATTTCTGAGTCCCAGAGTAAATAATTTTAATTTGTACTGCTTAGTATGATCTATATATTTCATCATGTCATTTAGAAAACTGCTTATTTTTAAAGTAAATATCTTCTCTAGTTAAAAATTAAATATACAATTTCATTTAAACTAGTTTTTATTATGCCAATTACAGTAAATTTATATTTAAGATTATAATCAAAAGCTATTAGTATTAATTTTATTATTAAACTACTCCAGCACACTAAATAGTGTGGAGGTTTTGTGTGTGTGTTTTAAACATGCAACTAGATATATACATCCACAAAGTAGATATAACACAGTATGATATATAAATGCGTGAAAAATGTTTTAACTTTCCTTCCACTAAGAATTTCATTCTAACTCAAATTAAAAATGTTTTTTTCTAGCAATAATTTTTAAAATTTTACACTTAATTCCAAATTTTGCAAAATAGTGCAAAACCAGACATTTGAACATTTCACATTAAAGTACTCTGCATACTTTTTTTAAGTGGTACAGAGAAAAACACTGGATTTGAATCCAAAAGAAGTCAGGTTGGAATCCCAGCTCTGCCCCTTACTACCTGGATGGCCTTGGGCAAATCAATTAGCTTCTTTGGATCTCAGCTTGTTCATCTGAAAAATGAGTTAACTGAATGAAATTACCTTTGAAGTCACTTCTAGCTCTCTATAATACTAGAACCAGGGCTTAAAGGCCAAACAAATTGTGGTACTCAATGTAATGGATTTGGGTACCATTAGAAATCATAAATATGAAGCCACAGAGCAGCATGGGAAGACTTAAATAAATTGACATAGAATGAAATACCACATGCACGATAACTAAAACAAGGTAAATGCAAAGAACAACAACAAAATTGCATATTGCTATCTAATAACAAGAGGCTGACTCTGGAAAATTGAGTAAATCTATCTCCCTCCTTTTTTTTTGCAGAGGTAGGGGACTATGGGGGTGGAATAATGCAAATATACTGGCAGTCTTGGCTGCAATGCTTGATAATTTTTTAAGCTGCTTTTTCTTTTCCCTTTATTTTATTACCTGGGTTGACTCAAGGAGCAGTTGACTCAAGAATGGATATATTCCCAAATAAAAGTAAAATAGAAACAAAAAAATTTGTTTTGATCAAAATTATTTTTAAAAGACAAAATGTAAAGCCCTAGGGCAGATGACCAGGAACTTTGATAATCTTAAAAGCCACCTCTAATATAATTCTGTCTATAACAAGCATCATTAAGTATTAAGCATTTATTAAAACTTTCCTCCACTCAAATCTTACTCTTACACTTCATGGTGACAAGCAAGTGATCCCAGGTTTTTAAAGGCCATACCATTGTAGAGTACAAATTATGACAAGTCCTACTGATGGGGTTAAGACTCTGGGAGCATCCTTGAGCTCCCCTTGAATCTTCCCACTTAATCTGGCCTTTCTTACTCAAATCTAATCTTCCCATTTGTTCTGGCAGTCTCAGGAAGCCCATCAAGCTCTGTATCCATTCACACACTGCCCCTATCTAGGTCTCTGGATTGGCCCACCTGCTTCCCACCCAAACCCTCCATTGTCTGATATCTCCTGATAGCCTTCAGCTGTTTCCAGCCTTTGACCCTCCTTGGATTCCCTCCTCAGACTTCTCCTCAAGACCCTTCCTAAACCCCTCCTCCCATCACCCTGGACTACCAGACCACCCCCCAGATCCCTCCTATACTCTTTTCTGTATTTAAGCTCCATCTTGCCTCCAATGAAGGCACTCAGATTCAATCCAGTTCAGACTCTGTGTAGCTAGGATTCTATCTGACCGGCTTGTGAATACAAGCATTACAAATGCTTAGGCTCCTTAAGAGGCAACCCAATTTGGTGAATCTTTAATAAACTTCGTTTTCTTTGGCTTTAAGAAGGCTTGAGTTGAATTCATTCAAGCACGACCCGGACTGTCGGTATTTTGGGGTCCCCCACCACCCTGAACCTCTTCACTATTAAGCTACATTGTCTTTGAATTTTGTATGGTGTCAATTCAAGACCAACCTAGGTAAGTTTAGAAGTCTGGTCACCAGGTGGTTATGTTTTTGGCTCGAGTAATTCATTAAACTGTCTACTCAAACACAGAACAGCCATCTATGCTGGAAGGAAAATTATCCCACCAATTAAATAGCTGATCTTATGATGTAATCAAGTTTTACCTACAGGCGATACTAAAACACTCCCACTCACATGGTATTGCTTCCTCACTTTCTCTGGACTGTTGTTCTCTCCATTTCACAATTATACAACACTAAAATTAGAAAACTGAGAGTATAAAGCACCTTTGTTTCTAGGAGAACACTGGGATCATTAAAGGGAGCTCTTCAACTTCCTGAAAGCAATCCAGCCTGTTTCTCCACCTGTTTAATTCTGGCCCAAATTGCTGTCCATTTGTACCATCAGCCCCAGAGAAATATAACGAGAACAGTGGGATCTTCATTTTTGCGGAATGTAAAGGTGTGGACCAACGTGAAATGCCACCAGCAAAAGTCTACCTGCTTCTGCCCTAAATGGGATAAAAATTTGATTTGGACTGGACAGTAGACAGATAAGGTGAGTAGCTGTCAAGGTTATTCCAGCAGCCATCTTCCTCTGCTTAATAGGCAGCTAGGTGAACAGAGTATCAGGTACAGAGTCAGGAAGACCAAAGTTCAAGTCTAAGCTCACTCACTAGCGGTGACCCTGGACAAGTCTCTTAACCTCTGCTTCCATTTTTCTCATCTGTAAGGCAGAGATAAAAACAGCACCCACCTCCCAGAGTTGTTGTGAGGTTCAAATGAAATCAGTGTAAAATGCAGTGCAATGCCTGGAAGACAGTAAATCTCTATGAGCTATTAATAAATTTCCCAAAATGTTTTCTTCCAAATACTTTTGGAATTTTCTCTCCTTCAGATACCTTGCAAGTCAATCTTTCAATGCTCTGATAACTGTTATGAGCATAGATCTTCTTTAGGTAAGCTAGGTCTAATCCAGCAGTTTTTCTCATCTTTGGTTTTTTTTGTGACTGTTTTTAACTTTTCTGAATATATGCATATTCAGAATTGTGATGCTAAAATTACAGGACTGCAGATCTAAAACTGGCAAGTTTCTCAGAAGCTATCTAGTCACTTTTGTGCTTACAGTGCTTGTATATGAAGAAGCAGAGGCCACAGACATAAAGTGACACTCCCACGGTCACAAGGAGGTTAGTCCATGTATCTTTCATGATGTAGTTTGTTACATAAATCTCTGCAGATCTTTTCCATTCTTCTTGTCTGTTATCCTCTGTCTGTGTCCTTCGACTGCTATTCAGGTAACTTTGCTGGCTGAGAGGTCTTTAAACCAGTTTTATCCTCCACTGCTTCAATATTCTTTTTGTGGTGATATTGCTCATAGTTTTCCATCATTCTTATTCCTAGGATTTTCTATGCAAGTTTACATCAGTCAGCAATTAATAAGCATTTATTAAGTAACTCTGATATTTGGCTGGCAGAACGTGCAACTCAGGCAAGAAAGCATCACTCAGCTAAATCACCCCAGTGCCCTCAATGTATATCCTTATTAAATATTCTCCTGCTAAGACTAATCAGCACACTATTATGTGTGAACTATATGAGACTGAAAACCATCAAGCATATCTCTCTACTAGATCTATTTAGGAATATTTTCATTATCCCTCAAGCAACCCTTGGGGGAAAAAAGGAGAGGAAGAATTTAATGCCACACTAACTGAAAAATAAGAATTAGCATTTCTCAGCTTGTTATTGTATGGAAAAAAAGTTTGCTACAAACAGCAAGTGTGTTGAAAATGGTATAGTGGTAAAGCATGGAACTTACAAAAACAGACAAGGGTTACAGTCAGATACTAAGGGACCATACATTTAATCAAATTGTTTTTAATTCAAGAGTTCTGAATAGACAATTTCTGATTATATAACCTCTTTCAAAATCTGAACTAGAAATACTGGGGTGTTTTTATTTTTAATGAACTGACCTTGAATTCTGAGATTTCACCATGTTTTCACATTACTGAAAGGACTGGGTCACCATCTGAAGAAATGGGTGATAGTTTCTGCTCTGGGCCTTCTAGCTCAATGACCCTGAGCAAGTTACTGAACTCCATCTCTCTGGATCTCAATGTACCTTATTGGCAAAAACGTTTTCTGTCAATTGCACAATTGGTATTTTGAAGAAATTCTGGCATTATTCTAGATCCAAATATATATATATGTATATATATATATACATATATATATATTTGGAATATATATATATATGTATATATATATATATATTCCTCTGCCTGTCAAATATAATAAAATTCCTTTTTGTGAGGTTATTCAATGCTAAACATGTCGAGAACCTTTTCTCAAAGAAAATATGAATGATATAGATATGTGAAGCTTCTGAGTAGTCTACAAGTCTTTGGCTCTCTCTTATTCTTGATGCCTGTTCTCCAATGTTTATCATCAGCATCCTCACTTGTTTCTACTTTTGCAATGAAGTCACAAAGCATCAAAATGTTTGCTGATTTAAAATGGAAGTTCTTATGAAGTTCTTCATATAATTTCTCTACTTCATTTTCTGCAACTGATATTGGTACAAAAGCTACAATTATTTTCATAGTAGTCTTTTTACAAACATTTATCATCAACATTGAAGTATGAGGTGACTAAAGGTTGTGGGTGCTACTGGAGTTTATTGAGTGGGGGGTAAGAATATCAGATAAGAAGGTCAGATCTGCCTTTCAAGAAAATCATAATAACAACTGTGAAGACAAGAGATGGGAGTGGGGAGAGATTTAATACAGGGAGATCGGTGAGGTTACAGGCAAGATGATGATGAGAGACTGAACTAGGTTTACGATGTGTGATTAGAGGAGACATGCAATAAGTATTGAAGAGGTAGAAGCAACAAAATTTGACAACTGATTAGATATATGGAATGAATGAGGAGTCAAGGATATCATCAACATTGTGAATTTATATGAACAGGAAGATGATAGAGTATTAAAATGAAATAGACAAGGCTGGAAGACAGGTATGTTTTGGCTGTTAAGATGATTTCTGTTTGTGATATTTTGATTTTGAGGTGTCTAGAGAACACAGCAGGAAGTATGTAATGGAGGACTGGAGCTCAGGAAACCATACAGATTCTGGCATCATCAGCACAGAAAAGATAACTACTCTTTGAGAGTAATGAGGTCACCAAGTGAGAGAAGGTAAAGAGGAGAGCCAGCAATGAGCTTTTGGACACAGCAGGGATGATCAAACAGCACCAGACAATGAAGTAGTAAACAAGTTGTGTTCATCCTTCGTTGCCAAAGAAGACCATGCCATCAGAGAAATAATGACATGACTTGCACTTGACTTTGTTTTGAGTGAGGGAGGGCTGTGCAGGTCACCAGTCTCACTTCTCCTCCGGAGCCATCTGAATCCAGTGACCAGATATTCATTAGGATGAGTGGAGATGACCCAGGATGCACTGGGAGAACTTGGGCCCTTTAGGCCAAGGTCGTTGCAAGTACTCACTTAGGGTAAGGCAATGCCCATTCATTGAATACGCCTCTTTAAGAAGTAGGCAGGGCATGACCCCTTTAATGAAGCAAAGAAAAGGAAAGCTATCAGGCTAGGAGGGAAACAGCACAACTCTAAAGCTAGGAGGGTCCTAGGAGCCCTTAGGCAGGGGCCCACTGGTGTCCTAGTTTCAGAGTGCGGTATGTGTAAGGTTTTGGGAGAGGACAGGGAAGGAAAGGAAAAGGAGAGGGGAGGGGTCAGTAAAACCCAAGTCAACTGGGCATCTTTTGACCATCCAAATTTACTGTCCTTAGACGAGGAGAAGGAAGGAGAGGGAGAGGCAGACAGGAGAGGAGGTGACTTACCTAGCTAGCTGGGTCCCCATTCAGCCAGGTGTGTCTACTCTAGTCATCCTGATGAATATCTGGTCACTGAATTCAGATGGCTCTAGAGAAGTGAGGCTGGTGACCTGCACAGCCTTCCCTCACTCAAAACAAAGTCAAGTACAAGTCATGTCACCATTTCTCTGATGGTATGGTCTTCTTCGGCAACAAAGGACGAACGCAATCCCGTGAGCAGTCAACAAGCAGAACAATGAACAATGAGCAGAGAAATGAATATTGGATTGGTAAGTTTGGAGGAAGAAGTTTCACTTGAATGATGAGGGTGGGGTGGGGAGGAGGAGCCCAAAGTGAGCTCTGTTCCACAAACTTCTCCAATTAAATATAATGCACCACACCAAATCCTGATGGGGAAATACAAAAAAAGCCCAGCTCAGCAAAGGGAAATAGGGAGGTCCTGCAGCCACTAGGAAGGGAGTTAGAACAGGGCCAAGAGCACACCAAGGGCTGTGCAGAGCCTGGGGCACTCCCAGACCTATACTCAGGCACTGCTTTGGGCACAGGTGCCAACTTTCAGCTTTGTTACCCAATACTCAGTTCCTTGAACAGATCCAGGTCAGAGTAGCATTCCCAGGTAGGGAAGAAATTCAGAAGCAAGCAGCAATAGCTGGAAGAGCAGCAGTTGCAGTGGTATGGCTCAGACCCCACGTACAGAAAAGGCTCTCAATTTCAGCATTTAGCCCAGCTCGCAGACGAATAACCAAGGGAGGAACTCCAGACCAAAGAAGAACATATAGTTCTGCCACTCTGAATCAAAAAAGCTCACTAGCTGGTTGATCCATGCTGAGTACAACATGGTCTACTTTTGAACAGACCCAAACCCAGGTCAGGACATTGCAGAGCTGAGATGATGGGGGCATCAATTAGACTTTGTTCTGGATCAGACAATTTCAGTAACACTGAAAGCTTGCAGGTTCCCAGCCTGTCTTTAAGTTCCCAAAATAACACAACACTCAATACCAGAGAACCAACCTAGATATTCCCTCCAGAAGTTCTGTAAGAAATGACAGGCAGGATGATTTCAGAAAAACCTGGAAAGACTTACATGAACTAATGTGAAGTGAATTGAGCAGACCAGGAGAATGCTCTGCACAGTAACAGTAATATTATATGATGACCAACTATGAACTGAATGACTTCGCGATTCTCAGCAATACAATGGTCCAAGGCAGGTCCAAAGGACTAATGATGAAGCATACTGTCCACTTCCAGAACAAGATCTGAAGGGATATTCATAAATTCTGGAATGGAAAAACAAGTGGTGGTATATAAATGTGATAGAATTCTATTGTGTTCAACTCTTATCAGCAAAATGACCAGCCAAAATTTCAGCGGACTGAAAACCCCTTCTTGACAGAGAAGACTTAAACGAAGAACGTGACAAATTTTTTTGGACCTGACCACTGGGGAAATTTGTTTTGATTAACTCACACTTGTGATGGATTTTGTTTTTCTTCTGCTGTCAACTAGAGGTAAGAGAAACATAAGAAGGCAAATCCTGATTGATTGAAACAATTTTTTTTTAATCCAGATTGCAAAATGTCAACAAGTCTCAAACAGAAAATGGAACCTGATTAGTGATTTGAAGGAAGCTAAGAATTCTCCCAGGCAGGGATGAAAGTGTATTTCAGACATCACCACTTATGTCAAGGTACAGAAGTTATGTACAAGTTACAGAATGTTATGTACAAGTGTACCGCTAGCAAGAAAATAGAACTAAAACAAAGAATGCATAAGCAGAAGTTACACAAAATATGACTGAAAAAGTAAATGGAATGCTGATGATAAAGGACTTTAATACCAAGCTAATTTCACATTTTATCCTAGAAATAACTGGGAGTCATTCAAGAGTTTTGAAGAGTGTACTAACATGGCCAGTTGTGTTCCAGGAATATCAGCTGATAGCTGTATGGTAGATGGGTTAGAGAGTAAAAATTCTGGAGGTAAGATCCTTTACCTGGAGGTAAGGAGGTTATTACAACAATCAAGGCAAAAGATGGTGAGGGCCTAGGACTAGAATAAGTGGGAAAAGATGTTGTAAAAGTAAGATTGTCAAGGCTTGGTCATTTATTAGCTAAAGAGGGTAAGAAAGAGGAAAGAGTTAAGGATGATTCTAATGTTATACACTTATGTGACTGGAAGGATAACAGAGTCAAAAAAATGGGGAAGTTTGAAGAAAGTGACTTTTTGGAGGAAATATAACTAGAACAGACTAGTAACATACTCCAAGGGATTGCCCAGTAACTCAAAGTATTATTATGAAATTCCAAACTCATACACACCTCTACCTATATTACACAAATTTTTTCAATTTCAAAAAAGGGTAATCAATAGTTTAGTCTGGAGTACAGCCTAAAGAGACCCAAAGATAAAGCAGCAGCCCCAAATCTATGCTATTCACAATTGTCAATATTAACTCAAAATCTAAGTGAACACTACAAAACATGTTTTTTTTTTAATAGGAAATTCACTGTAATAAAATTTTATTATGCTTTAAGAAATAACTTTAGAGGACCCTGGAAGACTTATATGAACTGTTTTACAAAAAAATGAATAGAA
The DNA here is from genome assembly GCA_028658325.1 of Potorous gilbertii. Taxonomy (NCBI): domain Eukaryota; kingdom Metazoa; phylum Chordata; class Mammalia; order Diprotodontia; family Potoroidae; genus Potorous; species Potorous gilbertii. Next base: position 256,919,953 of record CM053771.1, read on the forward strand.
CCAGGAAGACAATTTCTACAATGATCATTACACCATAAAAGAAAACAACTTTGAAAAGTTTAAAAACTATGATCCAATGCAACAATCAATCATGAATCCAGGGAAGTAATGATGAGTCCTATTATCTCTTGGCACAGGTGACAAAGTAAAAGTACAGAATAAAATATACATTTCAGACACAGACAAAATGTGGATAATTGGCTTAACTTTACCTGTGCTCATCACAAGTTATAAATGCTTATTGAAAGGAGGGGGATGGGAGAAGAAATGACAGTGATGCCAAAAACAAAAACATTTTAGTAGAATTATTTCACTTTAAAGGGTTCAAAGGGTAGTCATAAAAAAAGAGTAAAAAGCAGGCACTGAAGCCATGTGATAGAAGACACTGATGTGGTGAGAAGCATTATGGTATCTTAGAAAAATATGTGTCATAAATAGCCACACCCCCTCCACCATCTGAGTAAGGCTCACACCCAGATTAGATTAAAAAAAAGACTAAAGTCCAGAGTGAAACAAGAATCTTTCATCATGGTCCTTGCAAGAAGAGGGCACATTACCTAACGTGACTGAAGTGCTCACCTTAAACAAAGAACAATACTTGTTGTGAAATCAGGAAAGCTTTCATTAATTTTTACATTCATTCCCCCTGAATGAACAGGTAGCTCCAAGGGGAGTGCTATAATTATTCAGACCAGTGCAAGCCCCTTCTACAGTTCCAGAATTCACATCTCCTGCCTTACCATCTATTGCCTAGAAGGAGCCTTCTGAACACCTCATTGAATGTTCTCCTTTCTGATAGGCTTCCCCTGAAACAGCTCAAGCCTGTGCACAAGTTTCTGACCTTTTACCAGACCATGCTAGGTCACAACTCGGATTAACTGCTATCACTTAAAGCTGGGAGTTTTAACCCTGTGGAAACAAAATTCCTTTTTTGTTTCACACAAACTCCCCTCCTTTTTTTAATCAAAATTTTTGTTTCCACACCTAAATCCAATCAATATCTCCTCACTTTCTTTCTCATATGAATTTTTCCCCTCATCTTTCTCCCCTTTAAGTAAATATGGAAAGGAGGGAAGTTGATCTATATACATTGACAAATTACAAGGGGGAAGTCCCCCTTCACAAGTACAGATTACAGGGGCTCAGAAAAAAAAAGATTAATCAATGAATTGTCCTTTTAGAATTTCCATGTCATACAGAAGTCTGGGGAGGAACATCATCCGATGCAGTTTTCTGGTCTGGATGTTCATTCAAGCCATCTTCAGCAGAGTATCTTCTTGCCATCTTTTGTAGAAGTCCTCTTTCCCGTGTCCATTCTCCTGTAAAACTGATCCTAACACAATTTTAAAATTACCATTCTTAAGCCTTATACCCCTTATCACTCTTACAAAATTAAAACTGAAACTTTGGCCAGTTGTCCATTATTTATCCCTCAATCAAGAGGATGGGATTTCACTAAGAAATTAATAACAGGCTGAAGTACACACATAAATACAATTTGTAATACAGTGCGTACCAAGTCATAAAACAGTTCCAACCTCTGGTCACACTGTATTTCTTTAAAGCATTTACAGGATAGACTACAAACCATTCTTCATTTAACATTAGTAATATGCTGATTTCACAAGCCCCTGACCTGTCTCCATGCTATTACTAAGGATTAGTACCTCTACCCTCTACAGAAATATGTATATATGTATGTATGTATGTATGTATATGTATATACATGGTGTGTGTGTGTGCACATATATGTGTGTGCATATGTACGTGTGTGTGTGTGTGTACATAAGGGTTTGTGTGAAACAAAAAAGGAATTTTGTTTCCATGGGGTTAATTAAAACTCCTTCCAGTTTTAAGTGATAGCAGTTAATCCGAGTTGTGACCTAGCATGGTCTGGTAAAAGGTCAGAAACTTGTGCACAGGCTTGAGCTGTTTCAGGGGAAGCCTATCAGAGAGGAGAACATTCAGTGAGGTGTTCAGAAGGCTCCTTCTAGGCAATAGATGGTAAGGCAGGAGATGTGAATTCTGGAACTGTAGAAAGCAGCTTGCACTGGTTTGAATAATTATAGCACTCCCCTTGGAGCTACCTGTTCATTCAGGGGGAATGAATGTAAAAATTAATGAAAGCTTTCCTGATTTCACAAGTATTGTTCTTTGTTTAAGGTGAGCACTTCAGTCACCTTAGGTAATATGCCCTCTTCTTGCAAGGACCATGATGAAAGATTCTTGTTTCACTCTGGACTTTAGTTTGGTTTTTTTTATCCAGTTCGGATGTGAGCCTTACTCTAGATGGGGGAGAGGGGTTTTGGGGGAATCACTTAGTCTCTCAGGGCCTCAGTTCTTTTTCTATGAGAAGAATTGAATGATTTTTAAGATCCTTTCCAGCTCTAAATCTAAGATCATATCATGTGGAAGAACGGTTAGCATCAGAAAAGACGGTATAGTCTCATAGAGGAAAAAATACTGCCCAATCAGATATTGAGCTACACACCTTAAGAAACCATCTAATCCTAACCCATTCCAACTTTTACAGGTGAACAAACTGAAGCCTAAAGGTATGTAAGTAATCAATGAGTAGTAGAGTCAGTATTTGAACCTAGGTCCTCCTAAATACTGTAAACTTTTCAGTACAGCCCATTAAATACTGGATGAGTCACAATTTTTATGAACTTTAATTTCTTTGTCTGAAAGTAGTAATAATAAAACTTCCCTAAACTACCTTATCTAGTTGTAATGAACCAAGACATTCTAGTTTGGATCAAAACATTTGAGATCATTTCAGAGGCTGAAGGAACTTGAGCTATCCAGGCAGTCTGGATACTCCCTCATTTTTACAAATAAGCAAAGTAAGGCTCAGGGATAGTGACTCATTCATTGTCTCTGAGATAAATGTCTTCATCCAGAGGGGAAGGTGGAACATGGAAGAAGAAAGGCTGATAATGTCCATAAGTACAGACCTTGGCTCCATAGGAATTCTACAACCCTCCAATGTTTAACCTAATTTGATCTACTTGTGATAGAAGTATTCAAAAGTGGCTAGTTTGCTTCCCCTAGATTGGAGCATCTAATTCCCTCGACCTATCTCAGTATAAAAGTCCTCAACACCGAATCTTCAGACATTCAGAACAACTTCAGTGGTAGGTGGCCCGAGGGAAGCTGCCACATGCCATTGGTTACGAGAATGCAGTCAAGCAAGGTAAGTATAACCAATGAGGGAGGGAGGAGCCAGCACATATCTTCTACCCTTTCTATACAAATGGACTTGTTTGCTAAATTGGTTTGTATATTATCAATAAATGCTGTGGTGCATTAAGTATATCTGTGTCCCTGTTCCTTGCCATCTCAAATCAAAAAGTCACATAGTTAAGATGGTAGATGGTAAGAATACAGATCTATCTACTACTGAGTTCAATGTTCTTTTCTACTAGATCAAATGTGTTATATGTCAGTAAAATAGAAATGCTTAAAGGGCTGCCTTACTGCAGATTTAAAGGACTGTTAGATTTAATTGGGAAGGAATATTCTGTAAAAAAAAAAAATGCACTTGAAATTTGCTTTAGGAATAGTATAATTCTAGGATAAGACATTGGGTCCATGTTTTTACTACAGATCTTTACTCAAATGGATGTTGAGTTCATCAATTTGGTTATTTCTTCCAACTGATCTAAGTTTGTCCATTATGTACAACTGCCAACCACATCCTCTCCATAAGTTTACCAGAAGGTCCACCCAACATAGTCTTGAAGTCCTCACTCTCTTCAGTCATTAGATTACCAAAGCTGTACTTAGGCTGTCAACCTCTTAACCCTCACCCTCTTCAAGTGGCCAGTTCATTTACTTTTTGATTATACACTTCCCTAAAAACATCCATTACTCCTATTATTAAAAGTTTCTCATTTGTGCTACCTCTAAGCCCATACACACTTAACCCCAAATGCCTCATCCTGGGTCATCTCCAGTCATCCCGATGGTCAATGGATTCCGATGGCTCTTGAGGAGAAGTGAGGCTGGTGACCTGCACAGCTCTCCCTCACTCAAAGCAAAGTCAAGTGCAAGTCATCTCATTATTTATCTGATGGCATGGTCTCCCTCAGCAACAAAGGATGAATACACACACGTATTTACTACATAAGTTTCTATTGTCCTGTTATATATTTCTAATTCCTCAGAGGCTACTGTGTTCCATGACCCCTAAATACATAACCACAGTAATATACTAGTATTAAAGAAATTTAGCTTTTATTTTTGTGGAAAGTCTGGGGTCACTAAAGGAGCTTGGCAATTTCCTAAAGACAATCCAAACAATTCTGTTCTGATCCTGGGGGGAACAATCTCAGCCAAAAATAGGTGACTAAGTTGGAACAATTACCAACTTATGTGCCTACTTTACAGCTAAATAAAGTATAAGACTCAACTCCATATGTATAAAGGACACACTTGATCGCATCCTTACTATCAAAAGAGATATGTATAGTGCTTTGCAGACTTTAAAAAACCATATAAATGCTATTATCTATAATTAACTAAAAATGTAGAAAATGCAAGATTCCAATGTGCTTAGTTTTTCAATTACAAGTATATTAACTTGCAGGTATAAATTCAATAGAACAGCATGCTATCTTCAATGAAATAAAACTTTGTAAAACATTCTGATGAAAAGACCAGAGTCAAGTAAGAATTTGAAACTGAAACAGTTAGCCGGTGTTAGGAAAACTCAAGTTTACAATTCAATCGTTCACAGAGCAACCCTTTCATATATACATCTGCTCTGATTCAAGCTAGTTGTTTTACAGAGACCCCAGACCAACTGTAACTACAGCTTTTTAAAGGAATTGCACTTCATGAGTGATTTAAAGTTTTCAAAAATTCTAAACTAAAAATGTGTATATCTACATATGTACATATGTGTACACAGTAGAACATGAAGATGGTTTTAAGAAACCATCAATCTTTATTCCATTCCTCTTTCTTTAAAGTCTGTAATAAATGCTTGTTTGGTGCTTCTTTCTGCTCTCTTCATTATAAAAAAGACGTCTAAGTGGCCCTTACAAATTGGTTCTTTCCTTTTAGAATCACTGTAACAAAACACCCTCCATTCCTCCCAACATCCCTATCCCAAACTAAAAGTTAAACAAAAAACAAAAACAATGACACGGTTACATCCAAAACTCTCTCCCTGCACCTGGAACCCGGAAAGGTCCAGGATGTGATTCCTCCCAGTTCCTCCGCAGAATGGGAGAGGCATGAAAAAACTGGAGTCCAGGAGGTGGTTACCAGGAGACGGGGCAGGGATGCCCAAAGTCAGTGGGAGAGTGCTACGTAGTATCAGTTCTGCAAGGCTCGGCGCCAGAACTAAGAAGTAACAATTACTCTTCCTTCTCCTCGCCCCCGTCCAGGACGGGCGTGAACACTTCACCACGGATTTTAAACATTGTTTCTGAGTCCCCAACAGCAAACTTCCAAAGCAGCTTTACCAGCGTGGGGCTCCCTCAGTTACAAGAGCACAAGTCTGAGTAACTGACTGAAGGGACAAAGAGGAGTCGGCGCAAGGGAAAGAAGCAGAGGAACTGGGGAGCCAGGGTAAGGAAGCGAACAACGCGAACGAACCGAGTCTGTACCAGAACGGAAGCTCCGCTCCCCTCCCGCCACAGCTCCCCACAGCCCCCCCCCCATCCGGACCACACGCGCAGGCTCCCCTGGGCCTTAGAGAGCAAAGAACCTTCTTTGGACAGTAGAGGCACACTCTAACTACGGCAAGTTCGGGCGGGGGGAGAGGAAGCTCGAGGAAGTCTCCAGCTCGGACCCCGGCACCCGCCACCCTTCCTGAAGGCCAGTGTACGGCGGCCCCAGCCCCCCCTCCCCTCCTCGGACTCCCAACCAGCCCCGCCCCCGCCCGAGGGCCGTCTGGCTAAGCGCAAAGATGAGCTTCCGGCTCCTTCCGCCAGCCCCCGGCCCACAGCCGAGGGACAGGATGGCAAGAGGCCTCAAATTTAGGCCTCCTGTAGTGGGAAACTGCGCCCGCACGAGACTCCCCGCAACCGCACCAACGGCTCTTTATGGCAGTCTCCCCCCTCCCCACCCCCTTCCCTTCCTTACTGTGCGGAGCGCGCGCCACTTCCACTTCCGCCAACGCCTCCCAGCGTCCAATTCGGCTCCCCCGTCTCCTCCTCCCCTCTCTCCCTCTCCCCCTCCCTCTCCCCTTCCCCCTTCCCCCTTCCCTTCTCTCTCCCTCTCCCCCTCCCTTCCTGACTGCTACTGCAGCCGCGGGCACGCTCTCGCTTCCCCGGGCCTGCCAAAAGCCCCAGAGCATGAAGCCGAGAAGGGAGGGGCGCCGAGGACCGAGGGAGAGGCGAGTCCTTTCTGGGACAAGCTAGGCCACGCCCCCGAAAGACTGGGTCGGGCTGTGATTGGCTGCACTGAAGTCGCCTGAGCTGAGCCCAGGTTGGAGTCGGGCCCGAGCCTAGGAGCGGGATCAGCCCAGCCTGGTTTTCAGCGGCGTGCAGGTCTTAGCTGGAAGCTCTCGTCTGATCCTGCCCGCCCCGCTCACGCCGGCAGCATGTCTCAGGTACTAGGCATCCAGCCAGGCTGGAACGCGGAGGATCGGCCAGGGGACGGGGGTGGGGAGGGAAGAGCGGACCAGGGTAAAAGGGCTGCGGGCAGAGTGCTGGCTGTCCACCCACCCCCTGCAAACGAGGACTGGAATTGGTCCTGGAGCCACCGCCGCCTCTTTCCTCCCTAGCAGTCAGCCCGAGCTGTACGCCCGCCCTGGGCAGTGGAGCAGCCCCGGGGAAGGGGGAAGGAGAACCGTGGGACTTGATCTTAAAAGAATGCAGCCCTTCGTTTTCAGGACCAGAGAAGGGAAGCGATTTGCCCAAGTCACACAGCAAGTCGAGTGTCCTCACTGGGATGCCTGGCTCCGAAAGCCAGAGTTTCTTTCCGTCGTCCCGGGGATCTTGGACAATAAGGGGGCTGGGAGGAGGGAGGGCTGTAGAGAGGGTCCGTACGCTGATTATGGACCAAGAGGCATTTTGGGGAGCAGGAAAGGGAGAGACCTGGTGCCCCAGAGGTCCCAAGCAGGGAGCCGAGGCGTGCTTGAAGGAGAGGCAGAGAAGCCAAGCTTCCTGCCCTGGGAGGGGGGACGCCTCCGCCCCCACTCTCCTCCCTGTCCTGGCAGCCCCCGGGGCACTAGGACAAAGTTCATCTGCCTATGTGTCCGTGTGCTATGCCCCTTCTGGCCCCGGCCGGGGGAAGAGCTCTCCAGCTTCCGAGGACGGACCTCTGCGCCTTCAGCGCCCTCTCGCCCCCTTCTCCCAGCGGCCTCCGAGCCTGGATTCTTCCCCTGGTAACCTCGGGGCCCCTCCCTGTTCTTAAATCCAGCTCTCACTTTCACTGTGTTGACCACAGAGAACCTCCTCCAGGCCAAGGCTGGGAAAAGTTGGATTAACTTCTGAGTGGTTGCTCCCAGAGTATAAAGTGTGCTCCAATTTAGGGTCAAGAGCTAGAGGGGACCTTAAAAGATCACATTATACAGCCCCCTTCCTTTTACAGATGGAAAATTATGTGCAAAGGATTTGTCCAAGGTCAACAGCGAACTGGGGTTAAAATGCAGGTTCTCTGACAAAGTAACTAAAATGCAAGCTCCCGTAGCACTACATACCTATTACCCCTGAAAGCTTTTGCAAAGCTAGTATTTATATAGGGGTCCGAGAAATCCCATTTATCCTCACCACAGTCCGGGGAAGTAGGGGCTATTGTTTCCATTTTACAGATGGGGAAATTGAATCAGACTAAGATTAAGTAAATTGACCAGAGTCACATTGTATTTGAATTTAGGCCTCCCAGGCTCTAAAATTTAACTGGTGGCTGGGGCATTAACCTTGAACCTTTCTGGGTGCCTGAAGGTAAGAGAGTTCATTTTCTCCTTCCTTTCTTTCTGCCAATTAGGCTGAATTTGACCGAGCTGCAGAAGAAGTCAAAAACCTGAAGTCCAGACCTGATGACCAGGAGATGTTGTTTATATACAGCCACTACAAACAAGCCACAGTTGGAGATGTAAATACAGGTACTGGTGGATGCAATTGGGGAGTTCTGCATTAATGGAAAGTTGGTTATTGACAAATAGGGTAATTTTGAATTAATAATGAGACAACTTAAACTGTTCCTTTCAAAGTAGTTGCTGACCTTTATATTCATTGTAGTAAGAACTCACATTGTGGATTGGTTTTAAGGGGAAGAAGAGACTTCATGAAATAATCATCTCATTTCTGTAGCATTATACTTAGAGACTGTACTCTTAATCAGTGTCACTGTGGCAGTAGTATTAAAATGATAAAGCTAGAAAAGAACCTTGGATCTGCCCATCTCTCATCCCATTTCCTAGAGGCCTGGGGAAGTAAACTTGCCCAGGATCATACAGCCAAATTGGTCTGTCCTGTAGTTTCAGAAATAAACAGGATCCCATTTAGAGCAATCAAACAGTGAACATCTATTAAATGCCTTCAGTGTGCTAAACTGAGTATACAAAAAAGACAAAAGATGGTCCTTGCCTTCAAGGGACTTACAATTTAATAGAGGAGATAACATGGAAACAAATACATACAAAGCAAGGATAAATTGGAAATAATTAACTGATGAGAGACAGTGGTATTAAGAGGGTTGGAGAAGGCTTTTAAAAACAAAGCCAGGGAAATCAGTAGTAGGAACATTTGACAGCTAATAAGAAAAAAAATTTTTTAATTTATTTTTAGATTACAACATTCATTTCCACAAAATTTTGAGTTCCAGTTTTTCTCCACCATCTCTCCCCTGCCCCACCCCATAACACCTTGCATTCTGAGTACCCCTTCCATCAGTGTGCCCTTCCTTCTATCACACCCCACCCTTCCCTTATCCCCATCTTCTCTCTTTTCTTGCAGTGCAAGATAAATTTCTATACCCCATTACCTGTACTACTTATTTTCCAGTTACATGCAATAACAATTCTCAACATTCATTTCTAATACTTTGAATTCCAACTTCTCTTCCTTCCTTCCTACACACCCATTCCCACTAAGAAGGCAAGCAACTCAATACAGGCTATATGTGTCGTTTTGCAAAAGACTTCTATTGATAGTCATGTTGTGTAAGACTAGCTATATTTCCTTCCATCCTACCCTGTCCCCGCTTTATTCTATTTCTCTCATTTGACCTTGTCCCTCCCCAAAAGTGTTTACTTCTAGTTACTCCCTCCTTCCATTTGCTCTCCCTTTTATCATCCCCCTCATCCCACTTATCCCCTTCACCCCTGTAGTGTAAGATAATTTTCATACCAAATTTAGTGAGCATGTTATTCCCTTCTTAAGCCATGTATGAAGAATAAGCTTCACTTTTCTCCTCTCACCTCCTCCCTTTTCTCCTCCATCTGAAAAGTTTTTTTATCTCTTTTATGAGTGATAATTTTTCCCATTTCATTTCTCCCTTTCTCCTCCCAATATATTCCCCTCTCACCCCTTAATTTTATTTTTTTATAGATATCATCTCCCTTCTGATTCAACTCAACCTGTGGGGGGGGGGGGGTGTCTGTGTGTGTGTGTGTGTGTGTGTGTGTCTGTAAGTAATCCCTACCCAACTACTGAGAAAAGTCTCAAGAGTTACAAATACTGTCTTTCCATGTAGGAATGTAAACAGTTCAGCTTTAGAAAATCCTTTATGATTTCTCTTTGCTGTTTACCTTTTCATGCTTCTCTTGATTCCTGTGTTTGAAAGTCACATTTTCTCTTCAGTACTGGTCTTTTCATCAAGAATGCTTGAAAGTCCTCTATAGCATTGAATGACCATTTTTTCCCTTGAAGTATTATACTCACTTTTGTTGGGTGATTCTTGGTTTTAATCGCAGTTCCTTTGACTTCTGGAATATCCTGTTCCAAGCCCTTTAATCCCTTAATGTAGAAGCTGCCAAATCCTGTGTTATCATGATTGTATTTCCACAATACTCAAATTGTTTCTTTTTAGCTGCTTGCAATATTTTTTCCTTGACCTGGGAACTCTGAAATTTGGCCACAATATTCTTTGGAGTTTCTCTTTTCAAGTTTCAGGAGGTAATTGGTAGATTCTTTCAATATTTATTTTGCTCTCTGGTTCTAGAATATCAGGGCAATTCTCCTTGACAATTTCATGAAGGATGATGTCTAGGCTCTTTTTTTGATCATGACTTTCAGGTAGTCTCATAATTTTTAAATTGTCTCTCCTGGATCTATTTTCCAGGTCAGTTGTTTTTCCAATGAGATGTTTCACATTATCTTTTATTTTTTTCATTCTTTTGGTTTGGTTTTGTAATTTCTTGGCTTATCATAAAGTCATTAGTTTCCCTCAGCTCCACCCTCATTTTTAAAGAACCTTTTCTTCAGTGAGCTTTTGAACCTCCTTTTCCATTTGACTAATTCAGCTTTTTAAAGTCCTTTTCTCCTCGTTATCTTTTTGGACCTCTTTTTCCAATTGAATTAGCCTATTTTTAAAGGTGTTATTTTCTTCACCATTTTTTTTGAGTTTCCTTTAGCAAGCTGTTGACTCACTCTTCCATGGCCTGAGCCCATTGAATATCCATTTTGGAGGGACTGGATGCAGAAACCTTGACTTCCTCAACAGTATGCATTGTTCTCATCCGAAAGCATGGAAGGAAATAATCTGTTCACCAAGAAAGTAACCTTCTGTTGTCTTATTTTTTTCCCTTTTTTGGGCATTTTCCCAGCCAGTTGCTTGACTTCTGAATCCTTTGTCAAGAGGAGGGTCTTAGTGCTCCTCCTCACCCCAGTACCATGCTCAGAGCTGAGATTCAGATCAGCTTCTTAGTTCCCCCAAGGGCTTTAAGCTGAACTGCTCCAAGGATGGAAGCTGCTGCTTGACTCAACCACTGACACCCCACTGCTGCTGCCACCACCGCTGCCTGGAACCTGTGCTGGGGGGGACCCTGTTCCCCTCTTGCCCAGCTGGAAAAGCCCTCTTACTGACCTTTGAAGCTTTCCTTGGCAATTGTGGGTTGAGGGATCTGAGACTCTCCCTGCTGGGGATTCTGCCCTGGAGGCCCATTCTGGTCTGGTTCTTCCAGGTGCCATGCAGCCAGGGTTGGGCTCCACTCCACTTAGCATCTCATGGGATAGACCTTTCCTGTCAGCCTTCCAGGTTACCTTTGGCTGGAAATCTCTTTCACTCTGTCATTCTGTGGCTTCTACTGCTCTAGAATTTGTTGAGAGTCATTTTTTACAAGTATTGTATGAGCTGTGGGGGAAGAGCTAGAGCATGTGCACCTTTCTACTCCACCCCCAAGAAAATCTTATTAAGAAGAGTTCCCCTCTCTTTTTTGTCTTGGGGATAGGATTAGAGAGGTAGATTTGCCAGGTTTATCTAATTTCATGAAGAAACTGAGCAAATTGCAGAACCAGGATTTAAGACCCACATTTGACTCAAAATCCACCATCATTTCTACATTAATGTCCCCTGAGAGTTACTTAATTTGGGCAAAGAATCCAAATAATCCACCTTGTGAAACTTATATGACTCTTCAGAGAGTTGAGTAATCTAGAGCATAGGAAAGAAAAAGCAGAGTGCTAGAGAAAAAATCTTTCTGATATCTCTCATTACCTTTATTATCTTTTTCCCTTGACCCTCAGCAATGCCTTGATTTGTCCTTTCTTGCTTTTGCCAAAGATGATATATGACAAGGAAGGATTAGAAGGCAGAACTATTCCCGGGAATGTTTGCAAAATATCAGAATGTTCTTTGGACACTTATATTTTGGCTTAGTGAAGCCTTGGAGTTCATTGGCTTTGTAGCATGAACCAGCCATTGTTGTGATAGTTAGACCTTTGCCTTGAGTGATCTTAATTTGCTCCTAAGTCCCTCCAAGCCCATCCTTGACCAGTGGGTGCTATTTCCACAAAGTTGCATTCTGAAGCAAGGAAGCTTAGTAATAAAGTTTTGGCAGTCGAGACAATTTAGAAGAGGACCTTTCTAGAACATACCTAAGCTTGGGTAATTTCCTCTTTCTTATAGAGAATCCACTTCTAGTAGATCTTATTTGGGTGTCTGTTGTGTGCCTAGCACTGGGTAGGCACTAAGGAAAGAAGACAAGAAGGAAAACTTTTTTAAGAACCTTACACTCCGGTTGGAGATGGACATAAAATAAGATGTTTTGCAAAGAACACTAGACCTGAAGTCAGAAGACCTGGATTCTTTTTCCAACACAACTTTTTCCTACTTATGTAACCTCAGATGAGTCACTTAATTAGTCAGACCCTCACTTCATTTTTCAAATGTGGATATTTGCACACCCAAGGATCAAATAAGAATGTCCCTTCTCCATTTAGGTAGCATGGTAAGGTAGAAAGCAACACTGAATTTGGAGTCAGGGGAATGAGTTCAATCAAATCCCTAGGGCTTGGCTCAACTTTTCTGGGTCTCAGCTCATTAATAATCTTTTTATCCCCAACTCATTAGTCTATAAAAGGAAGAAGTTGAATCAATGATTTCTGAGCTCCTCTCTTGCTAAAAACATGTGAATTCTGCAAAGCAGTATCTAATCAAGTGTGGTCTTACACGGTCCAGACAATAAACATTTCATTTTGAGCCAGGGTAGTCTGGGAAATTTTTGTGCAGGAAGGAGTAGGTGTACTTGGACCTCCAGGGTTGTCTTAGGAGTAGCAAAAAATGCCTTTCTGTTGTGTAAGCAGCTCCGTGGAGACCCAAATGCCTTAAAAAATGGTTAGGGAATGCTAGGACAGTGCTCTGACTCAGTGATATAGCCAACACTACTTGTCTTTTGGTGTTAGAATAGCAATTCCCCTCTGTACCAGTCTGTTCTCATTAGCTGTGATTGAGTGTTATGGTTCCATGTCAGCTTACAATTGTCCAGCCTTTGTTGCTTCCAAAATCTAGGCTATGCCATGAGGTACAGCATTTGGTTGTCCCCTGTCTCTTGGCATGTATGTTGTCCATTGAGCAAGGATCCCTTTGATTTGATCAGCCTAGGAAATGGAAACTTAAAATCCTTGAATATCCTACATGTACAATCTACTATTATAAAGTCAGGATTTACTTTAAAGAAACAATGGAATTAGTATTTGGTAAAGAATCTTTCCCCCATTTTGTCAGGTTTGTAAGGGAGGAGTAGTTGAAATCCACTTCACAGGCTTGAGATTCAGATGGACTTAAAGTAACAGTTTCCTTTTTATCAAGAAAGTTGTTGAAGATCTTAGCTCAATTCAGTAAGCATTTATAAAGTATGTAGTGTGTGCCTTTTGGATCATAATCCTTCCTCAGGAATCTAACTTTGCTTTTATTTTCCCCACCCTTGTTTAAGATCGTCCAGGTATGTTGGACTTCAAAGGCAAGGCTAAATGGGATGCCTGGAACTCTTTGAAAGGTAATCATCTACATTCTAATTAATTAAATTTTGCATAGTTCAGTCCTGAAAGGAAGTTTTCATTAGGCAATAGAGATCAACACTTAATAAGAGCATTGGAAAAGAAGATAGACCGTGTGGAATTGACCCTGAATTGTTATAGGCATAAACAGCCACTAACTTCCTGTGATAACTTTCCCATGGCTTAGTACCAGAGAGGTGACTGCACCACTCGAAGGGTGTTGATAATATCAGAGGCTATACTACCTACTTGTTGGCATTTCTTCCCCCAGAAGTGATATTCAGAGTAAGAAGGTGAGCCCCAAGCTGGACCCAATGTGGATACACTCTCATTATCCTCTTGGAAGCACTCCCACTATCACCAGTGATGAGGCTGCTAGTGGGTACTAGAGACTCACCCAGCAGCATTGAAGCATCAACTAGGAAGTGTTCCAGCCTGTTTAATCATGTGACTACTAGAAACCTGGCAAAGGGACTGCTCATTTGGCACTGAGGTGCCTGCCTGCCTTTGTGTTCCTCTTGGCTCATTCCAAAATGCTGCCTGTGTCTTCATACAAATGAGAAGCCCTTAGGCTCAAGAAAGGACTGTAACAAATCCCTAGAATCTTCAAGTAGCTCAAAAATAAAGAATAGCCTTCTCCATTGTTATTTAATGAATTGTTGCTCAGAGCTCCTGCCTCCCTTCATTACCAGTGTGGTGCTCCCCTTTCTTCCCTCACCCTCTACCCTTCTTCACAAGTATAATCCTTGAGCACATAGTATTCTTACTATTGGAGCAGGAAGACAAAGATCTGCCTTGTCCTTCTCTAAGAACCGTCTGCTCTTGCCTGAGGCTTGGACAAGAGCCAACTTCGTTTAAGGAATAAGCTACTGGTTTGGTCTCTCTACAACCCACTAAGTGACTGGGAAGAGCAAATCTTGAAAGAGTTGCTTGCCAAACTCAGCTGTGGGAACTTCAGGGGTAGTGATGGATGGGGGTTAGTTGCTGTGACTTACTTAAGAAAGTCTCTTTTATTGATTAGGAGTGAACCTTATCTTTCACCTGACACATTTAATCTGTCATGCCAGTACACATTGCTAGCAGTGCAAACAGCTGTAATGATATGGGAGCAAAATGCAGATAAATTGTTTCAGTTTGTTTTTTTTTCAGTACTTGACAAAATCTCTGTTGGTGATTTACAGGAAAATCCAAAGAAGATTCCATGAAAGCTTATATTGCAAAAGTGGAAGAACTAAAAGGAAAATATGGAATATAAAAGAAACTGGATTCAGACATCAGCCATGCATTTGGAAGCTAAACTAAAATACTGCTTTGATTTCCTAATTCCCTGATCAAAGTCAAACCCGTGTAAATAATGTGCAGCAGTAAGAGTTGGCATGGCTGCACCAGACCCATCAGGTTACACAGCTGTTGAATTAGAGAGTGAAGAAGTAATTGATCGTGGCCCAGTAGCTTTCTTTAATCTGTAAATTAATAAAGTACATTTGTTACTTTAAGCCTTATGGGTGGCCCATAAGTAATTTCAGGTTATGGCATTTTTTTATTATGGACTAAGGGAGAAATCAAGCTCATTTGTTCAGCAAACATTTGAGCATTTAGTACATGCAAGGATCTCTGCCAGTGCCTGCCTTTTAAGGTTTATTGCCATCTAATAGAGCTAAAAGTAAATTAATAAAAGGCACTATGTGAGAAATGTAATAGCCAGGACTTACATAGGACTTTAAGGTTTGCAGAGGACTTTGTAAATGTCATCTCATTTGATCTCCATGACAACCCTGCATTTCCCAGGTGAGAAAACTGAGGCAGACGGAAGTTAAATGACTTGTCCGGGGTTACACAGCTAGTATCTGAAGCTGGATTTGAATTCAGGTCTTCCTAACCCCAAGTCCAACACTTTTTATCCATGGAGATACAAACAGATTATGAGCACTATGATTAGAGAGGAGAAATTATGTTCAATTAGAGAAGCATAGAAGATCAGTTAGGAAATAGTTTAGAGCACTTCTTAAGCACCAAGGCAGCAAAGACAAAAGAGAAATGACCTTAGTAGAGGAGACAATATGTATACGTAAGTATAGACAACTTCTAGCAAGAAGGAATCATTAATTGATTCATGTAGAAAGTGGCAGTTGAGCTGACTCCTAAAGGAAGCCAGAGATTGCAAAAGTTAGAGGTGAGGAGAGTGCATTTCAAGCATGCTAGTGCAGCGACTTGGAGACTTGTTCTGTGTGAAGAACAGTAACTAGGCCAGCATAGTATGTTTCTATCTAAAAGTACTGCAGGCAGAATAATGTGTGAGAAGGTTGGAAAAGTGGGAAGAGCTTGAAATGCCAAATGGAGAAGTCGATGTTTGGTCTTCGAGACCATAAGAAACCACTGGAGTTGACCAAGCAAGTGGATCCACATTAAGATTTGTGCTTTAGGAAAATACCTGTGTGTTTGTACTTCATTGCCGAAGAAGACCATGCCATCAGAAAAATAATGACATGACTTGCACTTGACTTTGTTTTGAGTGAGGGAGAGCTGTGCAGGTCACCAACTTCACTTCTCCAGAGCCATCTGAATCCAGTGGCCAGATATTCATCAGGGTGACTAGAGATGACCCAGGATGAGGCAGTGGGGTTAAGTGACTTGCCCACAGTCACACAGCTAGTGAGTGTCAAGTGTCTGAGGTGAGATTTGAGCTCAGGTCTTCCTGACTCCTGCACTGGTGCTTTATCCACTGCACCACCTAGCCGCCCTTAGGAAAATAGCTAAAGCACAGATAGAAGAGCCTTGAGATGCTGTTATAATAGTCCAGAACTGGGGTGGTGGCTATGTGAGGGGACACTTTGTGAGTGATGTGGGGGGGGGGGGGGAATTTGGCAGCTGTATATGGAGAAAAAGTGATCATACCAAGGCTAGCAGACAGGATAACTAGAGGGATGATGATTCTAAGCAGTAATAGGAAACTGCTTGTGGGGGAAGAATGAGTTCTAGTTTCGTTGTGAGTTTGAGATGCCTCTAGAATAGGCCTGCACAACCTGCAGCCCTCAGGCTGTAAGTGTAGAGGATGTTTCCTCTAAATTTTTTAGGGACTGCCCAGGATCCTTTGATGGGCCACAGGCTGTGCAAGCCTGCTTTAGAATATCCAGAAGGGTATATGAACTGGAGCTCAGAAGAGATAATAACGTGGAAGTCATCTGAATACAGCTGGTAATTTGATCCCTTGAAAGCTGGTGACAACACCCAAGTGAGTGTAGAGAGAAGAGGGCCCAGAACAACCTTAGGGCACACTCATGGAGGGACGTAGATGGTAAATGATCCAAGGAAACTGGGAAGCAGTTGGAAGGAAAGGGAGGGAATAAGTGATCTGAGAAGCAGGAAAGAGCAAATGTCAGAAGAACCCGGAGAAGAAAGTCCAGGGGATGATGGTGGTCTACAGTGTCAATGCAGAAAAGCCAAGACGACGATTAAGAAGAGGCCATTAGACCTGCTGATTTGATTGTTGGTAAGAGCCAGATTTTGGGAACCATAGAGAAAGGAAGGGAAAGCATTGAGTAGCTGACTTTGCAAGAATTTTTGACTGAGAAAGGGAAGGATATAAAACAATCTCAGATAGTAGGATCTAGGGAAGGTTATTTTTAAGAATAGGAGAGACTTGGAATTGTTTTAGATAGCAGGAAGTATATAAGGAGTTATTGAAGTTTATAGAAAAGAGACAACTGAGGGGTGGGGAAATCTGTTGGGTTACAGAAGAGGGGATACGTAAGGGAACATAGAGAAGGGTTGGCCTTTGTAAGAAGGAGGGTTCCCTTTTCTCAGATATGAGTAAAGAAAGAATAGGGGATGGGGCTACATATTGAAAAGATTGTGAATAGGAAAAGATATCAGATAGGAGAAGGGGTTCTTTGCAAATGGTCTTGATTCTTTTCATAACATGAGGCCAGGTCCTCAATTTGGGGAAGGGAGCGCCATTGAAGTCTTGAATTGAGAAAAGTTTCTAAACAGCCTCTGTGTGAAGGTAGATAGGGAATTGAAGGACTGCCTTAGTTTAGATGACAAATTTGCAGTGTCTAGCGTGGCTTCCAGACCTTCCCTCTGTTCATAAGTGCAGAAGTAGGAAAGGAGTCCAAATCAGAAAGAGAAGAATGTATCCAGAACAAGGTTGATGCCCTGTCCGAATATAAAGGGGCAGTCTGTAGGTCATGACTGAGCATAAAAATTTGGGAGGATTAAGGCATAGGAAGAGAGTTAACTTTTTTTAAGGAAGTAGAGGGCCTATGGGGTTGTGGGAAAATGAGAGTTGTGACCATCCCTATGGATATCTGAAATGGAGTCGATTGAGGAACTTGGAAGTTGAAGTGTTTGGGGCAACATCGCTTAGTAGGAGGGCTGGAGTTGGGAGTGGGAGCACTGGACACACTGAAAAAGGTGAGGGAATGAACTGAAGCTTAGTAAATAACAATCAGGATGCAGGTTGGGTGATGTATCCAAGTAGAGTAAACCTCAAAGAAGACACCTGGTGTAGAAGATGGTATTAAGAAAGCAGCACAGTATAACAGGAATAACATTGAACTGGAGGTCAGGAAACTGAGGTCCTGGGCTTGATTTTTCCATTAACTAGCAGTCTGAAGATGGGCAGTCCTTTGACCTCTCATCAAATGAATTGTTTTGAGCTAGTTCCTTTCTTTTGGATCTGAATACATATTTAGGGTCTTCACTGAGATTATAAAGTCCTCAAGACCAGAGACTTTATTTTATAGTTGCTATATAGACTGTGAGTTACAGTGGAGGCAGAGCTGGCTCCAAAAGCCAGAAAGACCTTGAGTTCAAATCCTACCACTGACCCTGGTTGAGGTACTTAATCTCAATGCCCCAGGCAACTCTCTTAAAACTACAAGTAGTGAAGATACCCACCTGCAATTGATAGAGGAAGTTTCTTCACCCAAATACTCTTTCTACCAGTAAAATCATAGGTCCAAGATCTACCCCACCCCTGTTCTCTCTCATACTTACTACAGAGTTGTATAGGTGCTTTCTGACCTCCAATTTTTCTAGCCTGAAATCTTGGCAATCTTCCATCATAATCCTGTCCAGTCAGTTTTAGTCAATTAAATTCGCAGTCATTGCCCATTATATGCAAATTTTGAGTTAGGTTGTTAGCGTGGGAGTACCTGCAATAGAATCTAATAGGAAGATAATCCCTGGAAGGTAAATAATAACAAGTGGTTTGCCTGAAGTTATACAACTGATAAGTATCAGAACTGGAAGTCAATCTAAACCTTGTTAATTTTTCTGTACTACACTGACAGTGCTCTGAAAAGTCAGAAGCCCACGCAAATGTAAGGCAAGATTGTGTAAGCAATCAACAAGTGTTCAATAAGCACCAGCCAGGCATCTGGGACACAGGTTTGAAATGAAGCAATCCCTGCTCTCAAGTGACTTAACATTGTAAGAGTGGAGACAGGTACGTACACACTTCACACCCTGCGCATATGAATATATGTGTGTATACATGTACACATAGCAAAAAGGAAAGAATAAACACAAATTACACACTAAGTAGTTAGAGCCAAGGGAGTATGAAAGAGAGAGCACCTACAGTTTAGAGGATCAGGAAAGAATATGATTTTTTATTGAAAAGACTTGAAGTCCTGGTTGTGCCATATGTGCAGCATTGTACAAATCACTCCCTAGAGCCAGATTTTATAGATTATGGTAGAATAGATTTGGAAGGGGTCTTCAAGGTCATGTCCAGGACATGTAAGCCAAAGGGCCACTTGAAGACCTGGAGAGTCACATGCAGCCCCACCCTTGGTCAAGTTCATCTCCATAATCCAGATGAGGAAAATTACTTTCTCCAGTTCATTCCTTCAATTGCAAGAGCTAATCCAAATCTCTTAAACAATTTAAATATAATTTTAAGATGAGTGCTCTTTTCTGTTCCTATTTCTATCCCCCTTAAATGTAAGGTGGGCAAGCTCCTCTAAGTGGGAAGAAGATACAAGGATTAGACTAACTTGTATGGGATGAAGACTATGATAGGGAGTCAAAGATGATTAGAGTTGGAAGGGGCCCAGGTGAGGTTTATGAAGGTTACAGGAACTGATCAGGTTGGCATCTGTTCTGACCCGTGTATTAGAAAAATTATAATTGTAAATGATGTTGACATCAAGGATGAAGGCAAAATTTGAACTTGTCTTACTGAAAGTCAGGTACTAAAGTAACCTGGAAGGCAATGGTAAATAGATCGTGGGATTCCAGAACTATAATGAGGAGGCCTCCTGGCCCTTGAGTCTTGGTAATCATTTTATAGGTGAAGCAACTGAGGCTTGAGGTTGGATGAGTCATTTGTCCAAGGGGTTTGTATGTGGGAGCTGGGAGGAGGAGACTAGCAGAAACTCATAAACACAGTGAATATGAAGAAGACTTTAACCATTGAAACTCCAGCCTAGAAAATGACTGAGAAGAATGATCAGTCAGTAAATGGAATGAAGAGAAGTCATGCAATGCCCAGCCCAATGGCCTTCGCTTAGTAAAGTGTGCCCGACTATGGACAAAGACGCTGGAGTGGTTTGCAATTTTCTTCAGCTCATTTGACAGAGGAAACTAAGGTAAATCATCTAGCTAGCAAGTATCTGAGGTCGTATTTGAACTTAGGTCTTCCTGACTCCAGGCCCAGTGTTCCATACACTGGGTCACCTAGTCACCTTCCTGGTATCACTGGTCCTGGAGAATGAAAGACAAACAATATAGCTGCCCAGTCAAAATTAGTATTGCTCAACAAAGAGCAATGGAGAAGCCAGGACCAGGAACTACAACAGAGTCAACCGTCGCAGACAACCCCAGGACCACAGTACTTCTTCCTTTTTAGATTCTGACTTGGGTGTCAGATTCCCTGGGGCCTGAATGTGCATGTAGATAAATTTTGTGGGGAGATACCTAATTAGCTAGTGTCCCAAGGAATCCATACCCTACAATGTCTTCTCATGGTCCTCCTCGGACAGGATTTCAGTAGGAATTCTTTAAAGCCCTGTGCACTTGCCATCTCCTTATCTCAGGAAGCACTTGACTTGACCCCATAAATCACTCCATCCCTCACTTCCCTCTCCAATACTGTCTGTTCCTTTACTTTTGTACATTTATCATGTCATCAAGTCAACAGGCATTAAGAACTTACGTTCCAGGAAATGGCTAACTACAACAGTCACAAATAAAAGCAAAAAAATCAGACCTTCTTGAGGGACTTGCAGTGGAATGGTGGAGGAGATACATAGCAGGAAGCTGAAAGGGGAATGGGGAGGGAAGGAAAGAGGCACTGATCCGTCAGTGGATATGATGGAGAAAGAAGTAAGAAGAGTCAGGCATGGGACCAAAAAGGAATGTGAATGTGGCTGACCTAGAGAGCCTTCTTTAAAATGGTTATTCTGAGAGGAAATGACCAATAAGAGAAAGGGGCCTCAGGTATGATTTTGAATTTAAGTTGTTTGTTCATGTCACATCACCTACCAGATGATAACTTTCATTGATAGAATGTTTTAAACTTTCCAAAATGCTTCACAAACATCCAATCTGATCTTCACAATAACCCTATAATATGTGGTCTATAGCTATTTTTGACCCTATGTAAAATATGAGGAAACAGGCTCAGTGTTTAAGTAACTTGTCCATGATCACACAGCAACTAAATGTCAGAGATAGGATTTGAATCCATCACCCTAACTCCCAAGTCCGGCACAATATCCACATTCCTCAATCTCTAGTCCAGACTATAAACTTCATCCAAGTTGGAACCATAACTTATCCAAATTTTATATTTTCTTCCAGGACGGTGCTCTGAACATGGATGATTAACAATTATTTGATTCTTGAATTGTATATATCAGTGCTTACCAATAACCTCCATTTCTAGATAGTAAAAGTCTTGTGTGTGCAGAAATCTGTACAAAAAGGCCAGGACTTCATCCGTAGAGGAATAAAATAGGTAGATGGAGATCCATTGTATGATGTCATGAGTGCCGGGTGAGACTTCTAAACTGTAGCTTCTTTCTTGGCAATGGCTAATAATATCTGAGCGCTACTATGAGTGTTGTTCTTTTGCATTTCATACATTGTTCTGGCAAAAAAAAGTCACATCTTCTAAGGAGCTGCTCAAAAATTAGTTAACAATCATTAACCCCTCAGTGTAAGCCATTTTATCTTTAATTCTCCAACAAGATTGCCAAAGAGGAATAAATTTGACTGGAGATAGGAAGTAGGTATAGATAGAGGTCATCATGAGGGTACTAGCTACCTGTGGTAGGGAGGAGTAATTCACATTAGAGAAATGGGAGGAGAACTGAGACTCTAGGTACTTGTAGATACAGGAAGGCCAACAGGTTTGGCCCCTGATCCGATGTAAAGCACAAGTAGAGAAGGCAAGCCTTAGAACAAAAGAAGACAGAACTGGGGCAGTGTGAGGATTAAATACCATCGGTAGATTACTCTCTCAATGAAAATGACATGTATGACTACTATAAAGCCACTCAAAAACCTTATTACTCCATCCTTTCTGATGGGGCTATCATGTTCTTTCCTTTTTGCTAACCAACAAGTGAGTCAGGAGCACTGAACACTTTCCATGTGTAGAGTTCCAATCCAAGGACTACTGCCAGCTTTATGAACAAGCAGTATAAACAGGTGCCTAAATGGTGCAATAAGTGCCCAGAGGAATTCTCTGCAAGTCAAGCACACACTGATAGTATGGGTCAACTGTTGAGTAGGAGGTTAGGCTAGGAGAAAAGAAGAGAGAGACAAACCAAAAAACACTGCCTTGGCCACTGTAAGTCTCATTGAAGAAACCCAGGCATCCAAGAAAAATCTTAACAGTTGTGGTCAATTGTGAAAGGTTGTAAGAGAGAGAAAGCAACGTCTACCCAACATTAAAGCATAGGAAGGGTTGAAAGGACACAGAAGACATACTCAAGACATACTTTACCCAAGATTGGCCCTGCCAGGTCTATACTTTGGTGAGCAACAAAACCAGCCAAAAGATCAGGTCCCCTAATCTTAGCCCAAGTCTACTAACGATGGAAGGAAGAGTAACTCTCACCAGCAGATATGTAAGCTCTGCTTGCTAAGCACAGTGTGGAAAAATCTAATCATTCCAAAACCTGTCCAATCTTACCTGCCACCTCTTTCCTGTATAACCATTGTTTCAACCAGACTAGTCTATAGTTACACTCCCATTGTAATCATTTTTGGTCATTTGACCCTTGACATTGACCAGTCTTCTCCTCTCCTGTTTCATTATTATGATATTCTGAAGTATATTCCTGTTTATCAAAAGCTCTGCCTAGCTAGAAAAGCTTCAAGATTAGAATTTTGAAAGACATAGAAAATCTGATCAACACAATCACCAACCACGTTTCCAAAGGACTAATGATACAACATACAATCAAGCTCCAGATAGAGCTGATGGACTTAGAGTATATACTGAGCATATTTTCTTTTCTTTCCTGTTTTTTGGGTTTGTTTGTTTTTTTTTTACATAACTAATCCGGGTATTTGTTTGGTTTGTCTCTATGTGTTAGCGGTTTTGTTTTTCTTACTTGCCTTCTTATGGGTAAAAGAAGGAGAGGTAGAAAATTCAACACTGAAAGTAAAATAAAATTGAATATTAAAAAATAAAGAAAATCTTCAAGTTTGGGGCAGGTATTGTTACTCATAACACAAACATCCCAGCAAAGTGCAAAGACTCATCAGAGGGCAGATATTAGATATTTGGGGGCCACAGCAAGTCTTTAAACTCTCTACCCAGTCAGATGTAATCTATGATTTTGGAGGGAGTTATCCACAGAGGAAATGTCCAGATCCTTAAAATATCATCTTTTTTATATTTATATCTTATCTCCGTAAACAGACCATAATGTCCTTGAGAGCAGGTATTGGGTCACATTTCTGTGTGGGATGAGATGTCCTCTTGGGGAAAGGCAGGTTTCAGTTAGTAGAAACAGTGTAAGAGATTCAGATTGAGGATGAAAGGGGACATTTAGAACTATAGCCTCAAGAGAAGATGGTGATGGATGGGATAGAGGAGAAGAGAATGTTCAAAGTCATACAACTTGCTTAATACAAATCAATACTGATACAAGAATCCTAGGGTAAGTGTCCAACATGGAGCCCAAAGGCCAAATGTGTCCATCTAACCCCAAAGGTTATGGGCTTCATGAAATTTTAGGAGAAAAAAAATATTTTGCTGATTAGCTCATATGAAGTATGACAGCACTAGTGTCATTATCTTTAATACTGTTGTATAATTGGCTACCACATGTCCTGATAGCAGCCTTGGATCCGTTAGTACTTGTAACAAATTCATACACCCTGCTGCTGTTTGTCCTTCATTCTCAAAGAAAACCAATGATAGCATGAGGGTGATGTATACAGTTATTTGACTACTGGAGGGGAAAAAAACCACCTTTGGGGCAGAAACGCCAAAGTCTGGATGTAGTTCTCACTTGAGCCTCTAGAGGGATCTCTCAAGTCTAGTACTGAATTGGCATCAGGTGGCACTCCAGGGTGAGTGCCAGGCAAATGAACACAAAGGAAAGATAATCTTTGTCATTAATTTGACTGCCTGTCAGTTGCTTCCTTGAGAGATGCTCAGGTGTGGACGTTGGCAAAAATTATGACTGCCTTCAGGGAGGCTGTATTGCAATGGAAAGAGCTTTACCTCTGGAATCTGAGGAACTGATTTTTAAATTCCACCTCTGAGGCTTACTCCTTGAAGGGTGAGTCACTTTAAGCTCCCTGGGCCTCAGTTACTTCACCTGTAAAATCAGAGTGTGGGACTAAAATGCCTCTAAGGACCCTTCTGGCTCTAAATCTATGATCTCATGATACCATATAAAAATCTCTTCCCCTTTCCCTACCCCAGCCAAGTTAAAGATTCCCCTTTCTAAATTTTTTCTTCACAGAAGGTTTCAAAGAAGAAAAGATAGGACCAAGTTGTTAACCTTCCCAGTGAAGGAAAAGCAGCATTTCCTCTTTGCACTAGGAGATGGGATAGCTAAGGTACAACTTTAAAGATTCACATTATTATGACTTGAACACATCAGAAAAGTTCTACTTCCGTCTTAGACCATACCTCCCACTTTCACTTTCTTTCCTAAACAGATTTGGACTCCTAATGAGACACTCCTACCAGTTCAAACTGTCACCTCCTGTGCAATTCATAATCTCAGACAGAACCTCCACACTTGCTCAGGGTGCACAATCCCCAACTCAATCAAGATGAGACTACTGTGCTTTCTTGAACCTGGCTTACAGGATAAAATGAGGTATTTGTAAAACACTTGATAAATCTCAAAGCATTATGTAAGTGCTAGCTCTTAATTATTAATTCATAAGATCATGGATTAAAACCAGAAGGGACTCTAGGCCAAGCCACTTCATTGTACAGATGAGGACACTGAATCTTTGACCTTCAAACTGCTACTGCCTCTATTAAGTTCCTGGTGATATCCTGAGACACTCAGTGTACCTGAGGATGCTAAATAGATTTGATCACTTGGTTGAGAATCTAAATGCAAATCAAAGCATATTATTTTCACTTATTTGTTGTTTTTTTCTTTCTTGTAGTTTGTCCCTTTTGTTCTAATTCTTCTTTCACAATATGATTAATGTGGAAATATGTTTAACATGATTGCACATGTATAACTTATATCAGATTGTCTGCTGTCTTGGGGAGGGAGCAGGGAAGAAGAGAGAGAAAAATTTGGAACTCAAAATGTTACCAAAATGAATATTAAAAACTTTCTTTATATGTAATTGGAAAAAAAATGCTATTAAGTGCAAAAAAAAAAGAGAAAGAACAGAAAAAATAAAAGTAAAGGGTTAAGAGGACAGGAAAGGAGAAAAGAGAAAGTTTGTTTAGGGGAGAGTTTGTCTAAGGGAGGATGACTGATTTCATTGGTATAGGAATTTTCCACTGAGGAAATTTCCTTTACCAACACAGATCAGCAGCACCTGTAATGTTCTGGGACACTGAGAAATGAAGTTATTTTCCCAAGGTCACATAGACTGTGTTATGTGTCAAAGAAAGGACTTGAACCCAAGTCTTCCAGATTCTCTATCCACTGTGTCATGCTGCCTCTCAAAATTATATATAAAA
>CM053771.1:256945982-256967873 GCA_028658325.1 Potorous gilbertii
GACAAACACGGGATGCCTAAGCTCTGATGACTCAGAGGTCAAGTGAGCAACTGATATCAAAGAGTTCATAAATACCAGCAGACAGAGCCAGAAGAACTTTCCAAAGTCCACATAGTCAGCAGCTAAAAGATTTTATCTTTCAGCTACACAGCAAACTGAAGAAGATGAGCAAGGCCGATGGCGATGACATGAACAAGCCAAGAGTTAGTAGCCAAGAGGGCCAAGAGGCAGAGAAACAGGATTGGGGTGGGGAAAAATGAACCCTGAGTCAGTGACAGTGGAACATGAGAGGAGTGGAGGACAGATGGGGGGTGAAATACGCTCTCTCCTACACCACCTTGGTCCCTGGGGAGAGTGAGTGCAAACCTGAAGGTGTTTCTACAAAGCATTTGCCCACCACATTCACTTCCAAACATGGCATGGCCAAAGATAAATCACCATCATTGTTTCTTCCTACTTCTGGGCTGGATTAAGCAGGTCCTTCCTCAGGGCCTTGGCTTTGGCTTTATGAGTTCTTGACCCAAAATCCCAGGTTGGAGTTCAGCTCTCAGACTTCTCGTCATAATAGCTAACATTTATGTAACACTTATGTGGAAAGTGCTAAGCACTTTACAATCATTATCTCACTGATCCTCATTACAACCCTGAGGGTGGCTGCTAACAGAGGTTCAATGACTTGTCTAGGTCACAAAACCAGTAAGCATCTGAGTCATATTTGAACACAGGTCTTCCTGATTCCATGCCCAGCACTCTATCCACTACACCATCTACCTGCTCTTCCATTGTTCCCTAGTCCACCCTTTTGAAATTCACAAGTCAGAGCCATTTCCAATACCCCATTTCACCTAAAATCAAGAAGGAACAAATACAAAGAGATTTTCAGACCATGTGCCATCCCCAGGTGGGAGGAGGCTCAAGACCTCATCATCTTCATGTGCAAAAAGGAGATTTTTGTCCAACCAAGTGTGTATCTGGGTGGTTGCATAATTATATCCGGTACAATTCCTCCATATTCCTGTTCAGCTCAGAAAATCTTTTTCAGACCTCTGGAGCTGGTCAATACTCAGTAATATTCATAAAACATTTATTAAGCACCTGCAATGTGTAAGACATTGTACTATAAACTGGGGATACAAATAAGAAAAAAGAAGTCAGTCACTGCCCTGAAGGAGCTTACAGTCTAATGAGTGAAGACAATACACAAAAGGAAGCTGGAAAAGGGCAGGATGGGGTGGGACCAGATTGTTCATGGCCCAGGGTCATGATGTTCCCAGAGTTGAAACCAAGGAGAGCAGCTGATGGGCAATGATCTTCTTATTGGAGGAATCACCCAACCAACCTGATTGTCAGTCATCTTTCTGTTTGGATCTTTATATTTGGGTAAGAAATGATAGACGAGGTCGTGTAATATAATGGAGAGAGCCCTGGACTTGGACTCAAAAGACCTTGGCTCAAATCCCATCTTGGCCTCTGACAGCCTTTCTGGGCCTCAGTTTCCTCATCTGTAAAATGAGGTACTTGGACTAGATAGTTTCTGAGATCCCTTCTACTCTCTCTCTGTGATCCTGTGATCTCCAAGCTCAAGATCTTTCCAGCTCTAAATGAGTAAATAGACTTACTCCAGAGTTCATATAGTCTATATATGCCAAGACTTCATAGGTCTTACTTTACTTCTCTATGGTTTTTTGACAGATGTATACATCCAGCATGGCCTAGGAGTATTGGACCAAGAATCAGGAGGATCTGGGTTTGAATCATGCCAAGGGCTGTGCCCAGAGGCAAGCTGACTAGCCTTTATCAGTTTTAGTTGCCTTATTTATAAAATGGACCTAGGAACACCTTAAGCTCCTACCTAATGGGAGGCTCAAATAAAATGATGTAAGTAGAGTACTCCACAAACTTTAAGGCACTATATAAATGTAGTTATTACTTTCCTGGTATTCTGGACCTCCTTTCTAACTTTTGTTGTTGGTGTCTTATGTATCTGTCGCTAGATGATGTCACTGATAGTCAGGTAGTCCTCGATTTAAATCCAGCTGCAGACATTTACTAGCTGTGCTATCATAAGCAAATCACTTCTCCACTGTCTACCTCAATTTCCCTGTCTGTAAGATGAGGATAATCATAGCACCTATGACCCAGATTACTGTGAGGATAAGATATTTGTAAAGCACGTTGCAGACCTTAAAGGGGCTGTACAAATGTTAGCTATGGTTTCTCTAAGTCCTTACATCTATGTCATTATTTAAGTAGTTCAGCCAACATCAACTCCTTTTAAAGTAAATTTTTACTGACTTTATTTTTGCTTTTCACCTACATTCCTCTGTCTTTCTTTCTGCTTTCCTTGCCAGAGAACCATCCCTTATAATAAAGAAAACAAAAGAGGGAAAATCAGTTTAGCACCTACAGTCCCCTCACCTCAGTAAAGAAGGATGGAGGAGGAGGAGGTTCTTATATCCCTAAGTGTAGTCATTCTACTTCCACAGAATTCAGTTTTGTGTTGTTGTGATGATTCTTTTCATTTACATTGTTTTAGTCATTAAAGGGTAATTAGTTTCATAAATATAATATATTATATATTATATAAATATAATATCTTTAATTTATCAGTTCCAAGATAAGGATATAAGAGAAGAGGGCTAAGGTCGTTTGAACCAAGAGCCTCAGTACTCTCTGGGACTGTGCCAGCCTATTCCAGTCATGCCCTGAGGATCTGAATCCTTCATCTTACCCCTCATGACTGTTTTTTTTTCTATTGCCTCTCCACAGGCTCCCCTCCTCATGCTGACATTTTTTGGCTAGGTAATCTGGAGCTTCATGCCGCTCCCACTTCCTCTAAGCCTTAAGTAGGCAGCCATTCTTCCTCGTCTGAATAGACTTTTAACATCTACATCCTCAACACTGAAAGCACAGGTCATGGCTTGTCCTGTACTGCCAGCACTGGGATTCCTGCCAGGTGGCTCTAAGCTACATGGATGGGCTCTGTCCCTGGTTGCTTTCCCCCCTTGTCCTGTGGGTCACATGCTCACCCTCTCCTCTGATGTTTTCATCTATCATTCAGCTGGAAGAGTTTGCCTATTAGATTTTTCATTCGGAGGGTGGGAGTGATGCTGAGGGGAAAGGAGAGAAAGAGTGTTCTTCAGGTGGTCTTTGAGTTTGTCACTCAATTCACGATCAAGATAGTCTCTTTCCATCCCCAAGTGACTTTCAAATGTTTAAGTTGTGCTTGCCGAGGGCTTAGTAATGGAAGATATAGCATCCCTAGTCCCAGGAATGTATACACATATTTCCAGTTTTTCTTCCATTACTACTGCTGCTGCTGCTGCTAACATTTACATAGCACTTACTGTGTGCCAGGCACTGTGCTAAGCCCTTATGATTTTATTATTCCATTTGCTCCTCACAACAATCCTGGGAGGCAGGTGCTATGATTATCCAAGTTTAACAGATGAGGAAACTGAGGCAAATAGAGCTTAAGTGACTTGCCCAAGGTCACATAGCTAGTAAGTGTCAGAGACAGATTGAACTCAGGTCTTCCTGACTCCAGGCCTGGAACTCCATGCATTTCAACACCCTGTGGACTCAAAAGTCCATTAGTGTCCCCCTTACCCCCCTGCCCCAAGCAATGGGATAAACAACCAATCCTCTGTGGTGATCCTAGGTTTGTGGATCCCATAGGATATCCAGACTCATGAAACTATCAATCACATTCACAAATGCCCCAAGCCTTAGGTCACCCTGTCTGCCACCCCACCAGGCATTATCTTCTTAAATCAGAACCAAAAGGAGTTCAGAAAGCAGGCCATTCAGATAAGATACATCTGAGGAAATCTGATTTCCTCTCATCTTTGCTCTCCTTATGCTGGTATAATATGATGTGTGTGTGTGTGTGTGTGTGTGTGTGTGTGTGTGTGCGTGCATGTGGATTTGGAAATGAGTTTATCACCTGTTGAAAGTGGAACTGACTCAGACTAGCACCCTGTTCATTCAAGTTACATACAATAGCACTTAGCTCAGGTAAACAGCAACTCCTCACATCCACGTGGAAATTCATCTCTTCAACAAGATAAGATGAGTGCTTGAGTTCAGTCTTCAGACGTTGGCCAAGTCTTAAGGGGGGCCGACTTTGGCCGGGTGGGTCTTTTCATGCCTTAGATGACCAAGGCAACCATTTCAATGTGGCCAGAGGATACTAGAAACCTGCTCCAAAGAGATATACCTATCACCTTATTCCCCTGGGTCAATTGAATCTCCAGTATTGCCCCAGTCAGACACAAGATCTGAAGTTCCAGTGGCAGCACAGGATTTGGGCAGGGAGTGGCAGGTGTTTTCAGCTTAATCAGCATAATGTCATTGTTGAGGTTGACAGAATTGTGGTTTAGAATGGTTAGCTGTATCCACGAACTGCTCATTGCCTTCAAGGACGTCAAGGCTGTCCCCTTCCAATGTCACCTAGATTCTTTTTTTTTTTTAATTTAACACATTCTTTCGTTCTGTTTAAGCTCCCTTGATCAAACCTCTCAAATCTGATTAGGTAACCTATTCATCACAGTTCACATCAGCCTGGTAGTGAAACTATGGAGGGGCCCTAAAACCTATTGATATTCTCTCTCTCTCTCTCTCTCTCTCTCTCTCTGTCTCTCCCTCTCCCTCTCCCTCTGTCTCTCTCTCTCTCCCTCTCTCTCTCTCTCTTTCTCTCTCTGTCTCTCCCTCTCCCTCTCCCTCTCCCTCTCCCTCTGTCTCTCTCTCTCTCCCTCTCCCTCTCCGTCTCTCTCTCTCTCCCTCTCTCTCTCTGTCTCTCTCTCTGTCTCTCTGTCTCTCTCTCTCCCCCTCTCTTTCTCTCTCTCTCTCTGTCTTTGTCTCTCCCCCTCCCCCCACAAGGCTCAGTGTCTATGTAACACCTCAGCCCACACCTCATGTACTCTACATACAGACAACTCTCTGTAGCTTCAGGCTTATCCTGGCACTCATTGACATTCTCAATCCCTCATTTTCCCACTCTCTCCGGGCTCCTGAAATCAACACACCACTATTCTGTACCATATTCCTGCTTACTTTCCTCATACTAATGCTGTCTCACTTAGTCCACAAAGAGTAGCTCTCCATCGATGCCCTTTCCTTCACTCTCTCCAGGCCAATCTCTCTCCATTCTGACTATATCCTAGCCTTGAAGCAACTTTTTGAGGACTCTTACACAGTACAGTCCCCACACAATCTTGGTGATATAGCTGTTTCTCCTTTTTGGATGATCTCAAAACATCTTACCAGTGTGATAATTAGGGAGGCAGTAAGAACTGAGACTTGCATGGTGCAATTCACTTGGCTCCAGGAGATTATCACCAATAGATTCTAGGAGATCCGGTAAAGTCACTTTATAGTAATAGTACCTAGTATTTATATATCATTTTAAGGCTTGCAAAGCAACCACTTTACAAATAATCTCATTTTGTCCTGGCAATATTTCTGGGAGGTAAGTGCTTATTATCCCTATTTTACAAAAGGAAACAAGGCTGAAAGAGGTTAAATACTCATCCAGGGCCACACACCTAGAAAGTAAATGTTGGAGACTGGATTTGAACTCAGGCATTCCCAACTCCAAGGTCAGTATCCAGTATTCATTGTGCTATCTAACAGTCTTTATCTCTCTGAATCTATCTTTGTCATTTGTAAAATAAAGAAGTTGAACTACCCATGATTTCTAAGGTCTTCATAACCAGATCTTTTGAATCCCCCAACCCCTTTCCAAAGTCTAGTGGTTATTCTGCTATACATCACCTCTTGCTACTATTCCAAGAAAGCCATACCCTCTTAGAGCTGAGACTCTGAAAGTTCTTAGAACTCAATCTACAAAAATAAGATAAGATAGTCTTTGCCAGGATTCTTCAGACCATAACAAGCCCAAAGAGCATGAACAGAGGCTCCTGCTTCAGGGGCCAAAGATTTGCACTTGATTGACTTCTTCATGCTAGACGAGGCTCCTTTACAAGACTTTCAGGGAGTTCCTGTGGTTCTGCACGCAAGATTGAACAGATTCAAAGCCAACCCAAACAGTCATAGTAAAATGAGGTTACCTTTCCTCTTAAAATCATCAAATGATCCTACTTCCTTATCACTCTAAAAAAAATTAAACATTTTTAAAAATTGAATGACTTAACTACTCTCAGCAATACAATGATCCAAGATAATTACAAAAGACTCATAATAAAAAATACTATTCACCTCCACAGAAATCATGGTGGAGTCTGAATGTAGATTGAGGCACACTATTTCTCACTTTATCTTTCTTATTTTGGGAGGAATATGTATATAACCTATGTCAAATTGTTTGCTTTCTCAATGAGGGAGATGAGGAGAGAGGGAGAGAATTTGGAATTCAATTTTAAAAAAAAATAATGTTGAAAATTTTTACATGTAATTGGAAAAAATAAATTATTTTTTCAAATGAAGTGTGGAATGGTTTCAGAAAAACTTGGGAAGACTTAAATGAAGTGGTGCAAGGTGCAATGAGCAGAACCAGGAGAACATTGTACACAGTAACAGCAATATCGTACAATGATCTACCCAAGCAACACAATGATACAAGACAATTTCAAAAGATGCATGATGAGAAAGTACTGTTCACTGCTAGAGACAAAACTGATGGAATCTGAATACAGATTGAAGCATATTTTTTTCTTTATTATTTTTGGGGTTTGGGGTCTATGCTTTCTTTTGCAACATGGCTAATATAGAAATGTTTTGCATGACTGCACATATGTACTCTATCAAATTGTCTTCTCAAGGCAAGAAGTAAAAGGAGGGAGAGAATTTGGAACTCAAAAAAAATTTTCTAAATGACTGTTAACATATTTTGTTCACATGTAACTGAGAAAAAATAAAATAAAGTCTATCTGAGAAAAAAAAACTTTTCCTGAACCATCTGTGACAGAACCAACATTTCCTTGTTGTTGTTGTGTTCATCTGTTTTCGAAGAGGATCATGATTCCAGAGAAATGATGACATGACTTATACTTGACTTGGATTTGAGTGAGGGAGAGCTGTGCAAGGTCACCAGCCTCACTTTTTCCTCCTGAGCTATCTGGGTCCACTGACCAGATATTCTTCAGAATGACTGGAGATGGCCCAGGATGCAATGGGAGACCTTGGCATAAAGTTTTACCTAAAAGATGACTAAGCTTCCCCTGAGACTTGATTGACCTGCTGTGTTAAAAAAGTTCCAGCCACTAGGAATCTAGATCCCTCAGAAATGGTGGGTTTCTGAAACCCATTGAGTAAGGAGGTAGGGTGGGGGAGGCAGCAGTCCTAGAGAAGCTGAGTCCCTGTATCCTTATTGTGTAAGAGCAACATAAACATCCTTTTGTTAAAGATTCAATGATAGGGTGCCTTGTTTGTCCTAACATCGAACTTGACCTGAAATGTGCTGGTGTTAAAGTCATGCCTCCTACACCATCCTGTCTCCTTATTTCTCCAGATGACGTTTCCAGATTCTTCTACGGACTATGATAACATCTCATGTTTATGTAGCACCTTCCTCACTATAACCATGTGAGTCAGGTGGTAAAATATTCTTATCACAGATTTACAGATGAGGTGACTGAGGCTCAAAGAAATAAAATGACTTGCTTAAAATCATACTGTTACCATGTAGGGGAAGCAAATTCAAACTCAGTTCTTCTGATTGGAAGACCGGTATTCTTTCCACTTGCTGTGTCTATACCATTTCCAAATTCCTCTAAGGGAAAGTTAACAGACTATCTCATTTCCTTATTCCTCCAGAGGAAACACTCAATGAAATATTCTATTTCTTTATTTCTTTTTTTAGTTTTACTGATATCTTTATGTTCTTTACATCACAACCATTCCTTAATATATTCTTCCCACTTACCAAACTTCATAATATGCCCTCATAATATTAAAAACCAGTCAAAGAAAACCAGCCAATACAGAAACTATTTTTGTCTGCACCCACCACATTTAATTTCTGTAGTCTCCTACTTTATTTTTAGCAAGAGAATGGAAATGTGAGTCATCGTTTGCTATTTGAAATTGGTATCGGTAATTGCCTTTAATCTGAGGTCAGCAGTGTTTTAGTGTTATTTTTATTTGCATTATTGTAGTCATGGAATATGTTACCTGAACTTTTACTGATTGACTTAGTTTTAAAATGTGATATTATCTCTTTTATTGTATTCTTATTTCCCTGATGGTAAGCATTGTTCTTCCTCATCAGGAAGGATAGGAGGAGATATCTGTTCACCAAGAAAGTAACCTTTTATGGTCTTATTTTTTTCCCTTTTCTGGGCATTTTCCCAGTCAGTTACTTGACTTCTGAATTTCCTCGCCACACCCACCTCACCTCCAGTTCCACCCAGCTAGTGCTTGGGGGCTGAGATTCAAATGCTGCTCCCTAGCCTCAAGGCTTTTGGTGGGGCAGGGCTGCTATTCAGTGTGAGATTAAGTTCAGGTGCTCAGGTGAAGGCAGGGCCACCTTACAAGGCTCAGTTCCCTCGGGGGTTTATGTGGAGACCTTCAACAACAGATCCGACCTCCTGCCTGCTTTGGGAGCCCCTGTGTACTGCCACCTCTGCTGCTGCCTCCCAAGGTGACCTGAGTTATGGAGACACCTCGCTCCCCTCTCGGCATGCTGAAAAGGCCCTCTCACTGACCTTTGGCGCCTGTGGGTGGAGGGGCCTGCATGGGTGCTGGAGATTCTGTCCCTGAAGCCTGTTCGGATCTGTTCCTCTCCACACCATGCAGCCAAGGCAGGGCTGGGCTCTGCTCCAGGTCCAGTGTACCATAGACCTTTAGTGTCAGTTTTTCAGGTCTCTCTGGAACAGAAATCTCCACTCCATTGTTATGTGGCTTCCGCTGCTCCAGAATTTGTGAGGAGTTCTTCTTTACAGATATTTTACGGACTGTGGGTTAGGAGCTAGCATATGTGTATCTTTCTACTCCACCATCTTGGCTCCCCCCCACACTTTTTCTAATAACAAGTAAACAGGAAAAAAATCAATGCTCATTAATTACAAAATGACTAGGCAAATAGGTATATAAATGTAATGGAACATTTCTATACCTGAAAAAATAATAAATATAAAAAATAGAGGGAAGCACAGGAAAATTTTGGTACTAATGCAGAGTAAATAGAAATAAGAAAACCATACATACATCATAATGAGAAAGGCAAGTGAAAAGAACAAAAATATAAGTGAAAATGAACATCATCTAATTGTAATAACCAGGCTTAGACTTGAAGAAGAAATGAGAAAAATTATTCCCTACGTTTCATTTGAAAGATGGGAGACTATGTGTGTAGCACATTACAAATGATGTCTGACTCCACTGATGTGTTGGTTAATTTTGCCGAACTGCTTTTTTCCCTTTTTTCTTTATTATTCATTATATAGAACAGCTTTCTGGGAAGAGAAAGGGAGGGATATGTGGAGGTAATATAAAAACAAAGGTGATATAAAGAGATATGAGGTAATATAAAAACAAAAACAAAATAAAAATTTTTAAAGAATTCATTGGTGTGCCTTTCTTTTCATAGTCCCACTAACATTGACTATTTTCATAATTTACAATCTTTGCCAATTTGAAGGGTTTAAATGAAATCTCAGTTTAAAATACCTTCATCATATTAGTTGAGGCATTTTTTCATATGGCTGGGACAGTCTGAATTTTTTAAATTCACATTTATTTCTTTAATAAAAAGCCATCCTACTTCCCTATCCTCCTAATGAGGGGAAAATCGAATTATCAATTATTTTACTTCCTTATCTTTTTCACCTTAAGCACTGTTTGGCTAGAAATTGACACATATGTGATGCCAGTGTTTGGTTCTAGATCTTGGAGATCATAACCAGAAGCAGTAAATGAAGGCAGGGGGTTGGGGGGGAGAAGAGGAAAAGGAGGGAAGGAGGGAAAGAGGGAGAGAGAGATTCAGTAATTGATGGATATATGGTTGCCACAGTAACTTTGACCAAGTCCTCTGACAAGGGGATAATACCAATATCAGAAGATTCACATAAAAGTCAAAAAGATAGCTCCTTCCTTTCCATCAGCTCAACCAAAAGCACAAAGAATGCAAGATTTGGAAATAGAGAAACTGGGTTAAAATCCTGTGTCAGACATTTATTATCCAGCCCTGGACAAGACATTTAAACATTCTTGGCTTTAGTTCTTCACCTACATAACAAAAGGGATGGGCAAGATGGTCCCTTAAGGTACCTTCCAGTTCTAAATCTATGATCCTACAAAAGCACAGTGATCTGGGAAATATAAGAGGAGTATTTTTAACGTTGGGGGTGGGAAGAGAGACACCTTAGTTGGAAGGTGCAGGAAGGTACATGTATGCGTGTATGCATACAGAAAAACATTAGTGTCACTCTGGGCACTTTGCTCTACCTCATCAGACTTATGTTTTCTAATTCATAAAATGAAGGAATTGGACTAAATGATCTTTGAATTCCCCTTCAACTCTAGATTTTATGATGTGATGGCAATTAATTTTCCTTTATCTTTTGAGTCATTTTCAGAGAAACCTCTCTTCCCCATTTCACACCAAGACTACTGAGCTTATTTTTATCTTTAATTTATGTTAAATGTAATTACTACATGCATCAAGTTTGATAGGCTGCATAACAGTGTTTTAGTTCCTAACTATGTTCATAATTAATGATTCTAATGATTTAGATCAATAAGGACTCTAATGATTCATTACTATGAGTCAGTCACTCATAGTTCATAATTAAGAGGTTTTTTTAGTTCCCAACTGGGTTCAAACAGCTGAGGAATTCCAGATGAGTGAGGAGTTAGTTTACATATGTATTAATGATTATATTCACAAAGAATTCTTTCATTCAGAGAGCCAACCTCCTCCCTACTAAAAAACACTGATGACCAAACCCCCACATTGTTGGTACAATGGGAGATGGGGGGATGGATGGCATACATAGGGAATAATCAGAGTGTCTATGAAAGCTATTGGTTCTGAAATGGAAGAAGGGAAAGGGCTGAAGAAAGCACAAAGAGCTCTACGGTGACCAAGAGGCAAATTCTTAGATAGATCCAACCTGTCTTTGCAATAGCCACCCCACCCAAAACAGGCTCAATTATGACCAACCCCTTTCATTTTATTACTCTGCCTGAAG
Source organism: Potorous gilbertii (assembly GCA_028658325.1). Taxonomy (NCBI): domain Eukaryota; kingdom Metazoa; phylum Chordata; class Mammalia; order Diprotodontia; family Potoroidae; genus Potorous; species Potorous gilbertii. The sequence goes on from CM053771.1 coordinate 256,957,136, forward strand.
TTCCACTGGTTAAAAGCTCATAGGGATTAACATGCTTTCCTCTTTTAAAAATGCAAATACCTTTATGTTATCAATATGCCTGAAAGGGGTTACTCAACCATGTGTATTTTCACTGTTGCTAAATCATAGAACAAACCTTAATTACCTGAAAATTCAGATTTAAGGAGGTATCTCACCTTAGTGACAATGCATTCAATCAGTCTGCTTATTTTGAGTTCCAATAGATCAATTAATCGACAATAGCATCTAATCTAACATCTGATATAAACTTTTCTGGGAAAACAAAGACTTTAAGTCCAACGTTGGAGGGGAAAAAAAGTAGGATACTTAAAAGCTGGGAGGTAGGAAATTACAAACTAGGAACATTTTTGATTAGGAGGGCAGGTTATGGAGAGGGCAGAACCAGATCAATGGGTACTTGGGGGCCCATGGAAAGGGGATCAAATGTGGATGAAGAGTGAAGAAAGAGAAACTGAAGGGTGCTAAATATAAATTTTCTTTCAAAATTTTGCCAAGAATCAATCCAATGACCAGGAAAGAGACAGGAGAATAATCTCCCTTTTCTTGTTCTACTACAGGGCTCATTACTTCCAGGATGCATCACTGCTTACAATTTTGTAACATTTTAGGTTAAAGAAACATTTGTGAGCTGGCTTGGGAACCAAAGCACCCATTATAACATTATTTCTATAGGAAAAGGTATTTTGAGTTCCAATAGATCGACTAATCAACAAGCATTTGTTCACTATCTCCTATGTGCCAGGCATTGTGCTAGATTCTAGGGATACTAAGGAAAAGGGGAATGGTCCCTACCAAGTAGGATCTTAGAGCTGAGAAAGGATAGAGAAGACAGGCACTGACATCTAGGGGGATCAGGAAGGCTTCATGCACATGTGATGCTTGAGTCTTGAAAGAAACTAAAGATCTAAAAATCAGTGGTAAGGACAGAATATATTCCTGGTATGGAGGACAGACTGCCCAAAGGCACCAGTAGGCAGCGATGGAGGGTCATATGTGAAGAATGGTAAGATCATATTGGCAGAATTATAAAGGAGAGAAAGAGGAGTAATGTACGTACAATGTGGTTGGAAGAGAAGGTTGGGTCTGGAGGAATTTATGTTTGATCTTGAAGGCAGAGACATTGGATTTTGAGGACTGACATGAACTCCAGGACAATCACTCTGGTAGCTGTGGTGAGGATAGACTTGAGTAGGAAGAGGCCTGAAACAAGGAGACCAATCGCAAGTCAGGGGGAGCAGTGAGAAAGGCCTAAACTAGAGTAGCAGGTATGGGAGTAGAGAGAAGGGAATAGATGCAAGAGCTGTGATGTGGAAGTAGAAATGTCAAGATTTGGCAAATGATTGCATACGTGGGGTGAAAGAGGGTGAGAAGCCAAGGTAGGTGGTATTTAAAAAAACAGGGAAGTTTAGAGGGGAATGGGGAGGGAGATAATGAGTTCAGTTTTGGACCTATCAGGTTTGAGATGCCTATTAGGTATAGTTTGAAATTCATGATAGATAGATACAGATGTGCTTCAAGAGTTCAGAAGAGAGAGTAGGGAGATAGATATAGTTATATCTATCTGTGTATGTATATATCTATCTATAGCTCTATTTATACATATATGTATACATGTATACATACATGTATACATATATACACATAAATATATGTATATGTGTGTACATATATATATATATATATATATATATATATATGAAGAAAGAGAGAGATTTGGGAGTCATCTGTATAGAGAAAATAACTAAATTTATGGGGGTTGTTGAAGTCACCAAACAAGAAACTATAGAAAGAAAGTAGAAGAGGACCCAGGAGAAAGCTTTAGGATATACCCACAATTAGGGAACATAATATGGATGGTGATCTAGCCAAGGTGATTGAGAAGGAATCACTCAGGTACAATAGGAAAACCAAAAACCATCTAAGAAAATTTCAGAATATATAGAGTATCCAGGAGGAGACAGTGGTCAATAGCATTTAATGTTGCAAAGAGGTCAACATGATGAAGGTTTGAGAAAAGGCCATCAAATTGGGCAAGAGAAATTGTTGATAATTTTGGAGAGAGAAGATTCAGTTGAATAAGATTTGAAATACGACCATAAAGGGATGATAAGTGAAAGAAAAAAGAACTGGAGACAATGAATGCAAACAGCTTTTTTCTAGGAGTTTAGTTGTGACCTAGGACATTAGCTTGAGGGGAGAGGGTCTAGTGAGGATTTTTTGAGAATGTGAAAAGGTGGACTTGGTTGGCAGAAGGAAAGAACTCGTATACAGAGAATAAGGTGTAGAGGGAAACTGTTTGGAAGAACAATCTATTGGAGAAAATGGGAAGGGATGGGATCAAAGGCAGAGGCAAAGGGGTGGGTATTGGCAAGGAGAATGGTCTCTTCATCAGAGACTGCAGTAAAAGAGAGAAAAAGAAATGCTTCAAGGGGCTTTGAGATAAAGAGAAGGGGAAGAATAGGGAGTTTGTAGTGAATGGTCTCTGTTTTTCTCGGTTGTTATTTGTCCTTTGAAGAGGGTCAATGACATCACGGGTAATGTCTTGACTTGCACATGAATTGGCTTTAAGTGAGGCAGAGTTTCACAAAATCATCAGCCTCTCTTTCTCCTGAGTGATTTAAATCCACTGGCAAGACAAAAGTCAAGATGACTGGTCATGGCCCAGGATGCAGTGGATGATCTTGCATCTTTGAAGCCTGACCAGTCTGTAATCACAGGATCTACCTGCTTCAGCCACTCCTGACTGTTAGAACAAAATGTTCTCAGTCACCCATTCCACTGGTGGAAGCCTTCACATATTGGAGCAGACATCTACCTAACAGGTTTGAGGTCTGTTAGTTTCCTCAATCTGGATTACTGGGGAGTGGCTGCTGCACATGCTACAGTGTGGTGAAGCCCCAGGTGAGAACTGGGTGAAAGTGGTAAGGAGAGAATATATTTCATCCACCAAAGGTGGATGAAAAAGGCTAGGCAAGCCTTGATACCAGACATGCTAGTTCTCCCTGGACACCCCATATACCTCAGCTGTGAGGTACAAAGGTGGGGATAGTGTGTGAGGCCTCAGGAGAAAAGAAAAGATTTGGAACAAACAGGCAATCTGGGAAGTGAAATAGTCAACTGGGGAGTGCGTAAAAGAATTGACTTTATGTGATGTATAGGGATAGCAGATATTAGAAAATATAAAATTATAGTGGACCCAATCAGCTTGGTAACATAGCTTCCTTCAGCTCCATTCAGCAGTGAGGGGATAAGAGGCGAGGAGGTGGACAGTGGGATTAATTCAGGGTTAGGATTTGGTCAGGTAGGAGCATCAACAGATTAAGGACAATGGACTGGAGATGAGAAGAAGGGAAGAAAGTGATTAGAGCAGAAAACTTGGGGTAATATTGACAGATGGAGGGATCAAAGGTCTCAATGAGGAAGAGGGTAGGGGGAATAATGCATAGGGAGATATGAAATGAGATTATGATCTGACGAAAAGACTTAGCTTTTCATCATTCAGATGGAGTAGATGAGAAGGTCATGGAATTGAGGAAATGCAGGAACTGAAAGGTTAGGATGTTTGAAGGGATTTCATACTATATAGTTACATCTTCCAGTTTAGTGCAAGGACAGGATTTGGGGTAGAAAAGCAGTCAATGAGCAAGTTATTGAACTTGAGAAAGGAGGGAGAACAATTTGGGTGGGGCCAGTGGATAACTGCCACCAGGATTTGGAAGGTGAGAAATAAATAAACCCGACTTAAAAACCCATTCTCACAGAGAATATGATATTGTCCTTGTACCTTTAAGGTTAAGGAATACTATTTTGAGAAGTAAGGACATTTGAAGAAAAAGTTAACTCACGTTTGTCTCATTTGAGACTCGAGGTTAACATCATTCTCTGGAGAATAAACTATGATCTTTGAGAAGGCTATATAGAAAGACTGAAAAAGTTAACTGTCATCTTGTGACAGTCTGAGTCTGAGGGATTATCTTTTCGAGAATCTGAAGAGCCAGTGTCAAAGAACTGAGTATAACTTTTATTTTTTGAAGGAGAAATCATGTATAGATTTCTTGAAAGACTGACTGCCATCCCTAGATAGCTGAATTGTTGGACGGTGGTACCTATGTTGATCAGGGGCTGAAGATTAGAGGTGACAGATTGTGACTTTTCTCAGACTTTATACATTGTTGTGTACATTTATATCTTTGCATAATCTGTTGTTACTAATAAATTACAGGAATACCTCAGAGGTATTGCAGGTTCAGTTCCAGACTACCACAATAAAAAAAATATATATCACAATAAAGCTAGTCACATTAATTTTTTTTTGTTTCCCAGGACATATAGATATCATATTTGCATTCTGTTGTAGTCTATTAAATGTGCAATAGTATTACGTTATTCATTACCAATGAATATACCTAATTTTAAAAAATACTTTATTACTAACCATCACCTGAACCTTCAGTGAGTCAGAATCTTTTTGTTAATGGCTGCTCACTGATCAGGGACCAGTTATTGAAAGTTGGGATGGTTGTGGCAATTTCTTAAAATAAGAAGACAATTAAGTTTGTCACATTAATTGAATATTCCTTTCACTTGAACACTTAGGGGCCATAGTAGGGTTATTAATTGGTCTAATTTTAAAATTGTTGTGTTTTAGAGAGTAGAGAAGCCTGAGGAGAGGGAGAGAAACAGAATAGCAGGTCAGTGGAGCAGTCAGAACACACATAACGTTTATTAAGTTGGTCATCTTATATGGGCACAATATGTGGCAACCCAAAACAATTACAATAATTACATAAAATATCACTGATCACAGATCACCATGAGAAATTGCAATAATAATGAAAAAGTTTGAAACATTGCAAGGATTTACCAGAATGTGACACAGAGACGTATGAACACATGCTACTGGAAAAATGGCACCAATAGACTTGACAGAGGGTTGCCACAAACCTTCAATTTTTTTTTTTAATGCAATAAAGTGGAATGCAATAAAACAAGGTATGCCTGCATGGCCACTAACACTGATGTCTATGTGAGCCTGGGATTTAATAATAAAAGGGGAGATAAAATTTATGGGAAAATAAATCTCTTCAATTGGTCTTTTATTTGGGATGGTGGCTCAGAGCTAAGTAATTGAGAGAGATGCTGCAATTTTAGTAATTTATGAGGAAATGATAGAATGTATCACTTAACTGCCTTTGAAACGAATTGGAAAGAATTAATATGTTAGGGAATCAAGGAGCAGTCACATGCGCTGTTTCTCCCCCAAAGCATCTGAGAGGTGTTTCTTTCCCCTCGGAATATACCCATACGTTTGTTCTTTGAATAGCTTCACGCATATTAGGAAAGAGCTTTGGTAAAACATGAAGGTTCCACATCCCTTAACTTGTTGCATATGAAAACAATAGTCCTTAAACCCCATTACAAATATGAAGAGTGAATCTCTTGGTAGAGGAGGTTTCTGAGTGATTTCCAAGAGGAATATACACATGGACATAGGAAACAAGGACCATTTTGACTCCTTTCTAGGACCAGTATGTCAAACTCAGCTGACCGAAACTGACCTTGTCTAGGTTCCCAAGTCAATGAATTGCCTGGGACTGACCAGACATAGTCACTCCCAGGCTCTAATTATTTTGTAAATCTCCCAAACTTTCCCCTCCTGAGATTCTCCAGCTTCTTCTATAAACTTTCACTTGTTATGCAAAACTGTGAGACATCTCTAACGTCTCCCATCTGCAGCTGGGCCATTTCCGCCACCTTAGTACCCTATATAAACCCTGTTTCTAGTTCCCCCCTCTGGTACCCTAACACTTACTGTGGGGCATCCTGAATCGTAGTTTGATCAAAGACCTCAATTTTGCTATACTGACTGTTTTGTCTTGAATTCAGGTTGCGAAGTATATTCAGAGTATGAGACAGATAGTTTAACCGTTGATATAGAGAGTGGCTCTACAGAGGAAAAATTAAGGGAAATTTATTATATACGAAATAGGAGCTCAAGAGGACACAGCACAAAGGGCAGACAGGGCTAGAATGGAAAACTACAGGGGTAGAGTTCTTGTGAATAGAAATGAAAGAATGGGAGAATCAGTTAATCAATCAGTCAACATTTATTAAATGTTTATTTTTTAAAATAAATTTATCATTTATTTTTAACATTCTTTTTTTAAAAAAATATTTGAGTTCCAAATTCTCTCCCTCTTTCTAGTCCTTCTCCCACCCATCGAGAAGGCAAGCAATATGGTATCAATTACACATGTGAAATCATGCATAACATATTTCCATATTAGCTATGTCACCAAAAAAAACTCAAGAAAAATAAAGGTGAAAAAATTATACTTCAGTCTGCACTCAGAAGTCATCAATTCTTTCTCTGAAGATGGAAAGCATTTTCATTTTGAGTCCTTTCAAACTGAATTGGATCATTGCACTGATCAGGGTAGCTACATCTTTCATAGTTGATAATTACAATATTGTTTATAATAATTTGATAGTAAGTTGATAATTACAAAATTGTTAGTATGTACAATGTTCTCCTGGTTCTGCTCATTAAATACTTCTTGTGTGCCAAATGCTGCATACCTACACACAATATATTTATGCATAATATATGTATACCATGTGTATAGTGTATTATATACCTACACATGTACAAATATACATGTGTATGTTTATAGACATATGTATAGGTACTGTGAAGGTGTTGCATGAAATGTAGACTCATGATATTTTATATCCACACACATACATCTATATATGTTTATAAATAAGCAAACACCATATATTGACTAAAGAGTTGGCCTCAGAGTCAGGAAGGCTTGACTGGCTCAGGTCCTGCCCCAAACAAATACTGGTTATATGACCCTGGCATTGACGCCCCAAGGCAAATGTCTAATACTCTTAAGCTGTAGAGAAGATGGTGCTCTAAATTGATAGGGCAAGTTTCTCACCAGAAAATCTCTAAATTAATAAAATCACATATCCAATCACTTTACAATTATTAGCTCATTTGATTCTCACAACAACCCAGGAGGTGGGTGCTATTATTTCCTCCATTTTACAGTTAAGGATATTGAGGTAAACAGAGATAAAGTGATTCGCCCAGGGTCACGTAGCTAGTATCTGAGACTGGATTTGAACTCAGTGCTTTCTATCTACTTCACCACCTGACAGCTTAAGATAAATAAATGGATAGATGATTGATAGATAACAAAGAGACATGCACAGAGACAGAGAAAGACAGATCCAACAAACTGATTATTTTTATTGGACTTGTAATATAATTGTAATAGGGAATATACTGATTAGGAAACCAACTCCTCGCACTAATATGGATCAGCCAGCCTTAGTCTTAGGGAGCTTACTAGAATATTACAAAAGTTAAGTGACTTGTCCTAGGTCACATGTCCTAGCCATTACGTGTCATGGGCAGGACTCAGTGCCAGGTCTTCTTGTCCCCAAGGCCAGCTTTTTATTTATTTGCCCATACTGCTTCTCTGCCAATCATTTTGACAGGAAGAAAGTCTTTAAGGGATAACATGGCTGAAAAATTCAACATCCTAACGCCAATCTGATTCTGAGTCTCTCCGAAAATTGGACCTGTTTCCACACTGACTATCATTAGGCTATAGTGAAAGCCTGCCCAGTTTGATAGACCCTGACAGAGTAAGAGGCAGCTGGCGGCACAGTGGATATAGTGCTGGGCTTGGAGGAAGACCTGAGTTCAAATCTGACCTCAGATACTTACTATTTGTGTGACCCTGGGCAAGTCACTGTTTGCTTCAAATTCCTCAACTATAAAATAGGAATGATAATGATAGCACCTATCTCCCAGAGTTGTTGTGAAAATTAAATAGGGTAACATTTGTAAAGCACTTAGCACAGTGTCTGCCACATAATAGGCGGGCAATAAATGCCTGTTTCTTTCCTTTTCCCTGCTTCCCTTTGACGCCACTACCATAGCCTTTGAGAACTCCAGAGCGGATCTCCTAGTCTGACAAGAAGATATCTGAGTAAGGTCTTAGTAGAGGATAATAAACATAACAGTACGGGATCATGGATAGAGCCAGCCTCTAAGTGAGGAAGACCGATACTTAAGCCTTTATTTCTGACACATACTGGTCATATGACCTTGGGCAAGTCAAAATTCCACCCTGCACTGGTAGACAAAGTTTCTCATCTGAGGATCCCAACACCAATGAAATGACAAGTCTAGTTTTCTTAAATACATGCATGTATGTGTGTACATATACATACTATATATGTTGTATGATATATATATATACACACAGATACCTGCATGTGTGTATAGCTACTGTGGCGAGTATTTGTGAGATATATAAACATGTGTATATTATATATTTACATGTATATTTATATATACATATATACGTTTATATACACATATACATGTATATGTATAAATACACACACAAATATGCACACATGTGCATGTGTGTATATGTGCATTTTGTAGAGAATCTGCACTGGTAGAATCTTTTAACTGGAAGTTCCCTACAGTAGTGAAATGATAAGTTCATACTCCTTCATCCCTTCTGTCCACAATGTTTGTGTGCATATACTCACAAATACACATATATACACACATATTTGTGCAGACATACATAAATGTGTGGTGTGCTGTATACATCTTATATTTTTATACACACACACACTACAGAGGGAGGGAATAAATCTACCACTGCAAATTGGCAGGTTGTCTGCAATTTATAATCTTAGAGAGTTGCCTAGGGCACTGAGAGGCACAGTAATTCGTCAATACAAGATGGAGGTTGTACTTGAACACAGGTCTTCCTAATTTCTATCCACTAGGCTGGTGATCTCCAAACTTTTTAAACCATGAAGCTTTATCATTAAATACTTCTTTAGTATTCACACCTAGAATATGCAAATTGAAATTACATATAAATTACAATGCATATTAACATATGTATATACATATACACATCTACAGACGTGCCTATATGTGTATCCATATCACAACACATGTGTTTATGTATACAAGTGTATATCCACATATATATGTGTATGTACATATACATATGTATATCATATAAATTCCAGTCTCTTTTCCTTCCTCTTGGTGTTGTAAGCCTCTGGATGAGGAGAGACCTTGAGTCTTCCCACTCAAGGCTGCCAAGTTGCCATGAATACAACCCTTCATTCTTTGCCTCTTTGCATTTGATCTTTCCTATCTTAGATGAAGGAAATTGGGAATGTCTATGGTCTTGTGATACTACAGGGGACTCAGTCACCAGAAGTCTGGGAATTGGTGACCATGCCTTGATTTGAGGCAAGTCTAACAAGGAGGAACAAAGACCCAAGCAGTACCAGAATGCCGATTCATCCATGCCACATTTGTAAGGGAACCTGCAGAGCAGAGGGAGAGCCTCGAGGCAGACTGTTGCCTTGGTCCAGACGAGAAGTAGTTTGAACAACAATGCTACCTTTTTGAGTAGAGTCAAGGAAACCCATAAGAGATATGGAAGCAAACTGATAGGATTTGACAACGAACTGGAGAGAGAATGTGAGAAATCAAAGATGGCACTAAGACGTAAAAAACTCAAGTGAGTAGAAGGATGGCAATGGCCTCTTCAGTAACAGAGAAGGTTGGAAAAGGAGTGGGTTTGGAGAGAAGGATTTGTAATAACATCTTTGTTCCAGATCATAACAAATCCTGAGTATCCTGTGCAACTCGCTCTGTTCTGCACACAATTAAACAGGGGAGGTAGGACTCTTATTCACCTATAACTTACACTAAACCCAGTGCCCACTTCCTGATTTGGTCTGGAAGCAGGAATTAGAGGCGGAATTTCACCAATGACATCTGCATAGCTGCTGTGGGTAGCAAATAGTTTGGGTTATAACAGACCCATGGAGCCAGCACCTGGATTGGCATAAGAGAAGTTGAGAACTTGTACATGCAAGAAATATTGGGAGATAAGCAAAGGCGTGGATGTGTTGGCTACAAGCCTCATCGCTGACTCTCACAGTGAGAGTGGGAAGGAACTTGTCTTCCCACTTTTTAAATTAGTTGATGACACAACTACCCCAGCCCCTATTTTGAAGACCATTACAGTAGGACACGTTTATTCTCATGCATACATATAATTATGTGTGCATACACACATATATATCTGAACACACACATATACATATATTCAGGTAAATGTTTAACCAAGGCAGTACTAGGTGGCACAATGGATAGAGTACTAGGCCTGAAGATCTTCCTGAATTCAAATCTGGCCTCAGATACTTACTACCTGCATAACCTGGGGGAGTCACTGAACTGTTTGCCTCAGTTTTCTCATCTGTAAAATGATCTGGAGAAAGAAATGGCAAACCACTCCAGCATCTTTGCCAAGAAAACCCCAAAGGAGGTCACAAAGAACCAGACCCAATGGAAATGACTGAATAGCAATATATGCTTAACAACCAGCTCTCCAAAAAGAAAATTTATGAAGGACACTGTTTTAAGTTTAATTTGCGTTACTAGCATTTTCTCCATCACTTAAGTCTAGACAATTACCAAAACAATAAATCAAGACTTGTCGTGTTTGCCAATTTCCAAGGTATAAATGCTCATGAGCCCCTTTGAGGGGACTCCAACAAAATTATGCATATAATACACCGATTTATCTCATCTAAGATAGACAGAATCTCCAGGTAGCTAAGGAATGCCTATTAAATTTATAGTGTA
>CM053771.1:256968373-257004084 GCA_028658325.1 Potorous gilbertii
AGTGATTTTGCTTACTCTCTTTACCCACTCCCATTTGTAAGATAAGACTCCACTCTTTAAAAAAGATAAATACTTCCCTCAGAGGCACCACCACTTTCATTCAAACTGGAACAATAAGCAACCATTTTATTGTTGAAAGGAGAAAAGGCTTGAGGGAATTTCATTCCTTATACATTTCATAAGATTTTTTTAGAACTTTGTTAAATTTTTTTTATTGAATTTTTAAATCTTTGTTGTTCATCTGTCCCAATAGGAGGGTTACCCACCTAACAGTCTTCTGAGGTGTGTGGCTGATCTGGAGCTCAAGATGTCTTTAGAATTCCTTGAAGGAATTAAAACTTTATGTTATCAGGTTTAATTGGATCCCTGATTTTGGGGGTGGGGCCCCTGGCAATGTGGCTACTTCTGGGAGAGCAGAGCTCAGGTGGAGGGTTACAGCTTTCCACCTGCTGGCCAGGTGATTTTCCTTTTCTGGTCCAAGCTCAATAGTGTTTGTTTCGCTGTTGTTTGTGTTCTCTAAGTTGGCTTTTACTGACTTCTAACATCTGGGATGTGTGTGTGTGTGTTCGTTCATGCTTGCTTGCTTAAGCAGGCACCACTAACAGTTTAAATGGAAGAATAAATTAATTCAGTGTTTTCCATTCCCAGAACACAGTTTGTTTAAAAGCAAGAAGTTTTAATTAGTCCACATACCTTGACCTGCTGGACTTTGCCAATTGCCAGGTGTCAGATCTTGGATAATGATTAATATCCATCATTAAGGTTCTCTGTGTGTGTTTCTGAGGAGGAGGTTTCTTCTTAGGGAAGTATAGATTACCATTTTTGCTAGCTGGAATTTATCTGCATACTCTAGTTTTGTATTGTCTCTCTCCCTTTTAGGTTTACCCAGGCCAGTCTGGGGTGGAGGGTTTCCCTCAGTTCATTATTTCCTATCTGTTGACAGTCTTTTCATTTCTATAACTCTACCCCTCAGGTCTTCTTTCTCCTCCTGTCCATCTGGTCTGCACTGGTTAATCTCAGCCTCTTCTCCTCTGCTCAGACTTTTGCTCAAACATCTTTTTTCTCCCTTTGCATGCCCCTACACAGTGACCTGCTTGATACAGCTGACCAATGTTCAACCTGCTGGGCTCTCTGGATGTTCCATTCTAGTCACTCATAGGGCCACTCTGTGCATACATCTCTTGGAAGTGGTGGCCAGCTCTATTCTGGGCTAAGTTTTTTTTTACCTACCAGAACAATAGTTACTTCATTTTAACTTTTATTTGGAAGACCCTTGGGGAAATGTCTAGGAAAGGTGTCCAAGCTTTGGTCTATTTTAGGCACATATAAATAAAAATATTGCTGTATTTTAAAGAGAGCATGCCTCTGAGCATAAAAAAAAGAGAAGGTTCCGGGGACCAAGGGATAGTAAATGTCAATAACCTTATAACATTCTGGGAGACACAAACTGAAATTAGCTGTAACCAGATTGTTAAATACCATTCAGACTCTTGCTAGATTGGGACCTTTGAGAAATTGAGTAGGGATTTACAAGGTTTAGGGACCTAGGGGCAGTTTTTCTAACCATCAGCTAATGATTGGGGATTAGTGAAATTCTGAATGACAAAGGCAAGCATTAGGGTAAAGCTGCAGAAAAACTGGGATGGGGAATCTAAGTTCTTTTGGTTGTTTCAGAAAGGTGTAAGAGTAAATACTAAAATTATAACAGGAAAAATGACTGAGGATTGTGGGGATGAGGTGGAATGGAATAGAGGGAATTGGAAAGGAATAACCAAACTCCTGTAATTTCCAGGAACTCAACATTAAATCAAAAGCCCCTTTCCCTGTGATGAAATCTGTGACTGGCCCCAGGGAAACCTAAAAAAACCCCAGTCATTTAAGCTAGCCTTGGCCTTACTTACCCCTGGCACTGAGGCTGAGTGCCCTGGGAGCTCCTTGTTTTTCTGGAAAGAAACTCCAGGGCCTCAAGAAGACTTAGAAGCTTGCTCTTCTCTGGCCACTGTGGGAATCCCAGCTGCATCAGCATAGGGACTTTTAGCCCTCTTTATTCAGCCTCTCTCCAGCAAGAGAGACTAGACATTGTACTAGGACATTTTCTGTGTTCTAAATATAAGACATATTTGTACTCAGACATTTTCTATCTGTATCCTAATTGCGAAAGGCAAATGTATACACCTTTTCCAATGTTAAGCCTCAATGGGTTTCTTTGTGGAGTGGTGTTTGTTCTTTAAATGAAGCGTCAGCCTTCAAGGACTAAGTAATGTTCAATAAAGTAATTGAGATCATACATGTTATAGGTGTATATCGGCCAACAAGGCCACTTCGAATCAAGGAAGGAACGTAGAGCTATTGGCATCAACTAATTCCCTTCCCACTTGCTGGTAGCAATAGTCAGAGAAAAGGTCTAAAGTCTCAACAGGGAACTCTACTTGTCTCAAACCAAAATAGAATGAAGCTCACCTTATACTGATTATAGTACTTTTATTTTTTAAAATGCTTTCTGATCCTCACAACTTCTCTGGGAGGGAAAGAAAGAAGCTACTTTCCCCAATTTGACCAATGAAATCGAAACCCAGAATGTTGAAGCAATTTGTTCAAAGTCACACAGCAAATTAGTGTTGGCTAAAATTAGAAGCCAGGCCCCCACTTGCCAGTCAGATTAGTGACCCTCCCAAATGGTCCTATTTTACCAAAATTTTCGTTCTGTGCTGCTCCTCACCTCCTTTCAATCCCCAACTTTGAATTTGAGAGACATCCCATGAAGAGACCAGGAGAGCTGAGCTATCCTCATTAGAGAATTTGGAAAATGTTAATAGTCAGCAGTATTGTTTAGGTTGTAAAACCCTGTAAAAGACCACAATGTCTAATAATTCATTTCACACATAACTGAAGCAAAAAGAACTGGAGCAACTCAAAGGGATCTGTGTTCAAATTCTGGTTCTACTTCTTATGTCATTGGACCTTGTAGGGAGATGAACTTTTCCCTCCTGTTTCTAATAAATTTGCTGAATAGGACTTTGAGAGGGTGAAAGGAAGATTGAGGTTTTGTTTCACTTTTATGGGCTACAGTGCAATCAGGATAAAGTCTCTAAGAAGGAAAGAGGGAAACACAGGTTAGAGCACTGATACCTACAGAGACAATGTGACCAGTAATGCCTTGATCAAGGCTGACAAGATGAAGAAAGAATTTGGTTGAAGATTCTCTCTAAAACACACTAACAAATAAACACTGACAAAAGATTTGAGACTTTAATGCTATTTCCTTGATGGGAGTGTAAAGAGTACCTATGCCCCTCAGTACTTGTTGGGCCATTTATACCACACTGAGGAAAACTGAGCCATGACTCGTGAGTCAGAGCTTATACTCTTGGATGTGGGCTCTAAAAGACAATAGAAATAGATCTGGAGAAATGGACGGGGACCATATCTGGGAGACACAGAGGAAAGAGGAGTAACAAAGTGAACTTGGGTCACTCAGGTACATGTGTATAGGACCCCCTGTCCCTGACAAGGTTGAAGCTGGTCCATGTAAACTTAGAGCTTCACTTTGGGACAAGCGGTTATATCTCTGGGGGCTCCAGTGGGGTCACATCCAGGATGCTTATGGGCTGCAAGTCTGGAGGAAGAAGGTGAGAGGTGTGTATATGTGTGTGTTATATTAGCCTTTTCCCTTTATTTTGAAATTGTTAGTTTTGTTGTTTTCTGAGTGGCTATTATCTTGCCATCTCTAATCATGCATGCCTATGAGAACATTCTACAATCATGTAGTAAGAGTGTACATAATCTCTAAGGTCTTCGAATTATGGGAGTTCTAGACCTTTGGGAATAAATATTGATTTTGAAAACTCAGATGTAGATTGGGAAAGTGGGGAGCTCACTTATTCAAGCAGTTCCCCCAAAACCTCAGGGAACTTCATATTCAAATGGCAGCTGCAAAGGAGTTCCTGAAATGGAAAACAAATGGCTCCCAGACCATAGCAGCAGATAGAGGCAACAGGAAAGTAGCAAGTTCCTAAATCAGTATTCTTGGAGACAGGATAAAGAGTTCCTGATCCAAAAAGGACTCAAAGTCAAGGGGCAGCAAGGGACAGAGCCATAACATGAAGGAGCAAACTGTTCCTTGCCCTCATTTATGTCAGGTGAAATAAAGTTTACCCTGTCATCAATGCTTCACTGGCCTGAATGCGTATATAAGAATTCTTACATAAGGGCACTTCTACCTTTTGCAGTAAAGACAAAGACGTGTTATATTGTAATGTTCTGGAGAGACCAGAATAGGGTGGCAACAATGAGCCAAATTCTGACATTCTCGGGAAATTGAACAGGGGCATGATCCAAAGAATGATTTGTGGGAAGGATCTTTTCCTCTACCCACCAAGATTGAGTCTTGCAAACTGCAAGACTAGAACTTAGCTTCTGGGCAATGGGTTGCATCCCTTTACACCCATATTGTGTGTTTTAAGAAATAATAAGCCCTTCTTGCTCCCAAATCTCTCATCAGTCTTGGAACCACTCTCTTTTTATACCTAGCCTAAAATCCCCCTCTCCATTAAAGCCACTCCTCCAAGCTTAGACAAGAAAGGTAGGCATGTTGTCTCCCTCCTATGAACATGAATATATTTTTATATTTATGTGAGTATAAAGACAGTGAAAAACCTCTTTATAGTAACTAATAGTCTCTGAATCCTCAAATCTGATGGCTTCTTTCCAGCCCTTCTCCTCCATAACATGTGACCCATTGCCCCCATCATCCTACCTTATAGTCCCTTGGGCTCATAAAAATCACACACGTATATCTGGGGATAAAGGGAGGACAGAGGAATCTTCTCTTCTTCCTTAAGCACATGGCAGAGAAAGGGAGTCAGGATAAGATTTGGATCATAGGATACAGAGCTGGAAAGAATCTTAGCAACCATTCCGGTTCAATTTTCACATTTTGTATATAAGGAAACTGGGTATCAGAGAAGTTAAGTGACTTGCCAAGGTCATACAGATAAGAAGTAACAGAGCAAGGATTTGAACCTGTCCTTTGAATCAAAATCCAGTTCTCTTTCCACTTCAGTATGTCTTTTATTAGATTACTACATTAATTATCACCTTGGACAGTTCAGGGAGAATGAGGTACAGAATACAAAACATGTAAATTACAGTGATGGGGATGGGTGACCATGATGTCAGTAGGTGGCTCTAGAGGGTAGCATACACTGAAAAAAGTGTATGAGAGGTGAAGAGAGGGGAGAGACAGAAGAGGGTTAGAGACCAAATTAATCGCTTTTCACTATTTTACAAGGGCTGAGAATAGATAGGAGAAGAATCACATGATTTAAAAGGCTACTCTAAACCTTCTGCTATGTATATAGAGACAGAGAAAGATGAAGAGGTCCATAAAAGTGAACTGGCCTTTCCATCATGTTCCAATTCCCAAGAGTAAGAAGCAACCTGGAATTCCCAATTCCTTCCTCCAAGTACCCCAAAATGTCTTTTTTTCCTATAAATAAAGAATGAATCACCACCACTGTTAAGATTTATTAACATAACCTTTTCTTCTCTTCCCCTTCAGTTGTAGAGCACTAAATAAAGCCCCTGTTGTAACAGGCTGCTGCTTTTCAAATGTTCAGATTTCAAATTTTCATTTCCAAATATCCCAAATGGGACTTAGAGATAGCGACCCAACTATCCCTCTACTCTCTCCACTTGCCTCTGAACAAAATCACAGAATCCAGAGGAGAAGGAGTCTCAGAGGTCATTCAGTTCAACTTGATCCTGAGTGCGTGAATCTCCACTACTGTAATCTCTGACTAGTGGTCATCTAGCTATCACTAGGCAACCCATTCTGTTATTGGATAGCTATCCTTGCCAAAAAGTTCTTACACTGAGCCACAATCTGTATATTTGTAACTTCCACCAGTTGGCTTCAGTTCTGCCTATGGAAACATACACATCAGTCAGACATACTTTCTCTTCCATGGGACAGCCCTTCAAATATTCAAAAACAGTAATTTTCCTGAAAATACTAAGATCCTTCCATCATTCTTCCTATGACGTGTTCAAGTCTCTCCTCCATCCCAGCCATCTTCCTCTGCACATGCTCAACACAATTGTAATTTCTTTGCTTTGGGGATTCCTCTTCTATCTCAGATCTGACCAAGAACTGAGGAAAGGAGGTAATCAAGTGAGATCAGGAGCTGGCATTCTAAAGAAAGGAAAAAGCAAAAGGAAATATAACTAGACTGGGAACACGGAAGTTGTCCCTGCAGCTGTGGAAGGTATTCTGCCATCTCGATGGTTCCCTAAAGTGTGATGACCTCTCAGAGGAACCTTTCTCTACTGATGCCTATTGACACTTAGACATTTCCAGAGTAATCCAGTGCTTGTCAGTGCTCCCAATCCCCTCACCAATACCTCCCCCATCCTCCTAGCCCCTGGTCCCTCAGATGACACTGGCTTTCCAGGCAGTTCCTCTGCCCTGCTCCAATGAGTTGGTTTTAGTCATGTGAGTGAGGCCACTGGCTCCACTGCTGAAGGAGGAAGTCAGCGATGGACGAGTCCAGAACCAATTATTCAAGTGCCGCTGCCGCCACTTTCTCTGGATTTCCAGTTGCACCTGCCCCCGGAGACAAGAAGAGCATCTTCTGACCAACATGATTTCATACTCATTCTCAGCTGTCCCTCTTTGCTCCTACTGGGCCACAAACCTGCACCCCTCTTCTGTTCCTTCCTGGCTATTCACCCCTCAGGAAAATGTAAGCACTCAACCTTTTCTCTTTTGTCTTTATATTCACAGTACTTTAGAAAATGCCTCGCAAATAGCAGTGCTTAATACATGTTTCTTGATTGATTTCTATTTTTCATGGTCCAACTCCAATTCCACCTTGCCCAGAAAACCTTTAGCCCATAGCGATTTCCCTCTCTCTTCTGTACTTCTTTGGCACGTCTAGTCTGTGTCAGCCATTTAAGACTCAATCTCATACTGTCTTAGAATTAAATACTATGTTATCTTAAGTGAGATGAATTTTTTTCTTACAAATCCACCATTCATACTTTCAAATAAGTGTTGCTCCCATCAAACTAGTTACCTCTGGAGTACATTTATTCCAAAAATGCTGTTCATTTGGAATCACCTTATAGACATTCTTTTGACTTTCCTCCACGGTAGTGACACATCTTTCTCCTTTAAGGAAAACTCGACTTTTTGGAAATTTCCAAAATTTTTTTGGAAAAGGCTCAGAACAAAAGTCTAATGAATAAAATAAACTAAAGAGTGCAGTTTTTGTTCAAGACTGAAGTAATGAGAACCTATCTTTTATGATTCATAAATGAACTCTGAAGGTCATCTCAAAGAAGTTCCTGAACCATTTTAAACCAGCTTAATGTTGGAATAAGAATTAAGCCTCCTTGAACCCAAGGGAATGCAGGTAAATGTTGAACAACCAGCTTTTTTAGGAGAAAAAAATGTACACGTGACACACTTTAAAGTTTATTGTTGATTATTAACATTTTCTCTGTCACTTTCTTTAGATGATCCCCCAAACTAAGCACTGATTTGCACTGTTTGCTGATTTTTTAGATGTAAATGTTTACACTGAAAATTTAACAATCAACTCTCACCAGTCCCTTCAAACTGGCTCCATCACACACCTCCCTCCACATCTAAAAATGGACTGTTTTGAAGAAGAAAATAGAAAACTTTGATTTATTCACTCTCTTTCCTCTGTCCAACTAAACTACCAGTTCATTGAAAGCAAGGACCACATCTTACGCAGGCAAGAGCCCAAATAAAGTTGCCCTAATATCATTTCATGGTAATATCATATAAATAAACCCTCAAAATGGAATAGAAAACACCTCTGTACCATAATTTATAACCATTTTTGCTGTCTCTACTATGCTGTCTCCCATGCAGCACCCAATACAAAATGTGGGACACAGCAAGAACTTACCAAGTAATTGGTGACTTATTGGTACACCCTCCTAATCATCTATCCATTCCAGGGGATCAGTGAAGGGATGGGAGAAATTGCATTTATTACTAATTCTATAATCAGTACATGGGGAGATGAGGAGAAGACTCTGAAAATGAGGAGTCTCTGAAGACTATGATATATCCTAGAATAGGGCATTCAGCATAGAAGCAGGGGGTTACGCAACATGATCCACCCCTCTAATGACTCTGGGGATTTAAAGGCATCTTATATTTTCTTCTCATGATTTCTTTCTTCCTAGGTTCTCAAACACCATCTTGGGATAGGAACCAAAGGACATGACCAGAGATATCCAAAAGAAGTCAAGGCAGCTATAAACCATATGTCACTCAAAGTCAAGAACCAGGGTGGCAGCTGACCTGAAACTGGGTCTCTGTTCCTCTGGATTTGTCCCAAGATCTCCTGTCCCCTGGCACCCACCCATTCTAGACAATCCTCCAAGGTACCTTGTCTTCCCTGTACTAGAAAGTAGTCTATGAATACCTACCTCCCCATTGAGGAAGCAGTAAAGGATGGCCACCACCAAGCCCTGCCAAGGGAAAAAGCCACAGTGTCAGAATGTAAAAAGGCAACCTAACTGACCCAATCTAGAACTCTCTGACAAGTGTGTCTTAGGGCAAGAAAGGCAGATTTCTCCATGGGAAGCATCATGGTACAATGGAAAGAATAGTGGTTCTGCAAAGGACTTGGGTCCAAATTCTAGGTCTGATGATTACTACCTGTGGTTCAGGCAAGTCAGTCTCCCCAGGCCTCAGTTTCCACATCTGTAGAATGAAAGGTTTGGAGTAGAATGGCCTCTTTAGTCCATGGCAGCTCTAGAACTAAGATCCCATGATCTGCTATGCCCTTCCTTCCATTTTCACCCACAGGACATGAGACTGCCCCAGCCACCAAAACAATCTACTACATCAAATTTCTTCTAAAGACAACATGATTGGTATCACGCATGGAATGCCATACTTGGAAGATCTGGGTTCAAATCCTGCTTCCAATGCCTACTAGCTGTAGGACCCTTGGGTAAGTCACTTAACCTTTTAGAGTTTCAGTTTCCTCTTTTTTTAAAATAGGGATAATGATATGTGGAAGTTAGGGTTAGTATGAGGCTCAAATGAGCTAATGAACCAGATAGAATTTAAATTATCATAATTTTACAAAACTGTTGGAACTCAGGGTACATTTCACAGTGCTACTCCCTGTTTGGTGCACTTTTACATCCACTTGCCTAAACACCTGAAATACAAACTACCTCCCCGTGCCTCTCTTCTTCATTAGTCCATGTGCTGTCCTCTCCTTCAAATCCTCATTCCAGATTCAGCTTTCTCTACAAAGCCTTTCACTGATTTACCACACCCCACAATGTCCCCTCCTTCCTCATTTGCGTCCACACATCCATCTTCTCTTTATATATTAATTAGTCCCTTGTAAGCAGCCTTTTTACTACTGAGACTGTGAGAGCTGATATTTATTCAGTCTCTTTTATTGCATTTAGTTCTCTCTACAATATCTTCCCTCAGTGACTACCCATTGTGGAGTACAGAAGTCAAACACACCCCAAAGAGTGAGTGTAAATTCCATGCTTTGGCTTGACTCTGTGCTGGGATTCCCAGGGCCAGCCTGTGGCAGAGATTTCCCCTCCAACCTCTATTTCCAGGTTTGATGATTCTGGCCCTTCAACAGCAGGTGCACAATGCCCTCTTATTGCTCCCTGGCTGCCCTTTTTCCCATTAACCATTATAACCTTTCTTGGACACATAAACACTCTGCTCAGCACTTCCCAGTCAGGGCCAGAGTCTTGAGAAAGCCAATTTACAACTCTCAGCAAGCATGAGTCACGAAAATCTGCCAACACCCAAGCATTACCAACAGTCTTTGAAAAATGTCAAATTTTATGAAAATTACAATATTGCATTCAGAAACAGATATGACAAAAGGAATAAATGTAGGCACAGTATTTAGACACATTTATCCTCTGGCCAACAGGCTTTTTGGAAGATCCCTCGCACTAAGTTTATTTATGAGTACACTGGCTTATCTAAACAGATAACAAAGGCCAATAAATAAGACTGTATTTCCTTTACTTTAAAAAAATAGTCGATCTCTATTAGCTCCTGAGTAAAGCTCAGATCTCTTTGACTAGCATTCAAGGCCCTTCACAATCTGGTACCAACTTATCTTTTCAACTTTATCTCCTATTATTCCATTCCCCCCATTATATGTTCCTGTCAAACTGAACTCTTCCCTGCACCTTAAAATACACTGTGTTCCCCCACCTCCATACCTTTGCTCATGTTATTCTCTATGCCTAGAATGCTCTCTTTTCCCTTTGCCTATTGAATTCCTACTCGGACTTTAAAGTCCAACCCAAATCTCACCTTGTCTCAGAAACCTTCCCTAATTTTCCCTGTCTGTAACAACCTTTCCTTTGAGATTTGCATAGCATATTGTTTTCTATCTGTTCAATGCATTTATCATGGCATTGTGTGTTTTATAATGTTCAGTACTGGTGTAATCCTCCTATTAGACTACATGCTCCATGAGGGTAGGGATTCTACATTTTGAAATTTTCTATCTTCCTTTGCACAGTTCTCGGCAACAGTAGGTACTTAATGAATATGTATTATTGTTGGGCAGAGTACTATGTTTTACATCTCTCTCTTTATTCTGTCCTTCCTCCCCTACTACCTTCTCTCCACCTGTCACAAAGGAAGAAAAGTTTTTTGGGTTTTTTTGCCTTTGATGAGTCACACAGATGAAAAGTAGCTGGGTGGACTCAACTTGGGCGTTCAGAAGGACTGACCACAAACCACTACTTCAGGAAAACAGGAAGGAAGTCTCAGTGCACGAGGAAATGTGGTGGAATAGGCCCTGAGCTTAAAGTTGAGAAACATGGGGTCTCATCCTGCTTCTTACACCAACTAGCTCTAGCTGTGTGACCCCAGGCCTATCATTCCAGCTCTCTCCTGGCCTCTTCTTTCTCAGTGGCCAGTGAAGTTAATGCCACCTGCCCTACCTACTTCCACTCAGGGATATTACAAGGATTCAATTAGACAATCAGATGTAGAACTTTGAACAGAAGTACTTGGGAACATTAAAAAGTAGCAGGCAATGTAAATTATTTCTTTTCATGACACAAAATTCTCAGGGAATTCCATGACTCCTATACTGGAGCATCATGGAAGCACAGTCACCTTTGCAAACAGGGGTATCAGGATCTTAACAAACAGGAGTATGGAATCTTAAGAAAGATAGGGTAGGCCCTAGGGCCACTAAAATTGGTGGGGTGACCCTAATGATGCTTATACTCCAGCATCTACAAACTACTAAGTTTCACACCTAATAAAAGACCAATAACTTTAAAATAGTGGTCCTTTTGATTAAAAATGCTATCCACCTCCAGAGAAAGAACTGATGGAGTCTGACTGCAAATTGAAGGGTACTCTTTTTCACTTACTTTATTTTTTTTCTTGGGTTTTTTGTTTTTAATTTGTGTCTTCTTTTACAACATGACTAATATGGAAATGCTTTGCATGATTGTACATGTGTAACATATTAAATTGCTTACTCTCTCAGGAGGGGAGGAGGAGGGAATTTGGAACTCAGAATTTTCCAGAATGAATGTTAAAAATAGTTTTGATATAATTGGGAAAAATAAAATTTATTAAAGCAAAAAATGCTAGATCTGATCATAATAAATAAATGATGGAAGAATTTTACATCTAATTAGAAAAAAACTAAATTTTCTAAAAGGGAAAAAAATAGTGATTCTTTCTCTCTAACTCCTAACCTGCTCCCTAGGCAGTACCCCTGATAAGTAGCTTTTCAACAGTGGCAACATCTCATCTTGTCCTAAAGTCTCTGTTTCCACTATACCCCATCCCTGTGGGGATGTGCATCCCATGGTCTCTTCTTTACCTTCAATACTGAATTTGTTATTAAAAGTTGATGTAAGGGTATATTTTATGCTACTTGTCCTGGATGCCAACAATGCTAGTCAGGACTCTGGGAAGGTGCTTTTGGCATATATCTGTTTGAGTGATTTGAAGAAAGCTGATTTAAAGAAGGGAGAAATCTGTCCTTCCAACCCAAAGATACTCTCAAGGATACTTAGGATCATGTAATCCTAGAGCTAGAGCTGAAAGAGATCATAAAGGTTTTCTAGTCCATATCTTACTTCATGAATGATGAAACTGGGGCTCAAAATCCTATAGAAAGTGAATGGCAAAGTCACAATTTGAACTCCTGTCCTTGGACTACAAATCTAGCAGTCTTTCCACTGTACCATGATTACTTTCCACTAGGAGCTAGGAAATGTCAAAATCTGGATTTCAACATTATGATTCTGACATTAATAAGACTCTCCAGAATTCTAGGTTGTCTGCCAAATATGTCAGCACCAACCCCTATCATTCTACTTGTCCCCCACCCTGGGACCACAGACATGGAGAGTATCCCGTGCATCCTTGCTCTGTAGGACTCAGTTATAGGATATTATAAAGTTCATAAAAAATAACTGTGTTCTCTCTATAGAAAGAATTTTACATACATTCTCTTTCTGATCCTTGCAACAACCCCCTGAAGTAGGAGGGGATTCTGTGCCCTTACTTTGTAGGTGGGAAGGTAGATGGATAAGTTGCCCACAGTCACACAGTGCATCCAAGATTCAGTCCCATCACTTATTGCTCACAGCTCAGCACCCTACTTAGTGAGCTAGCCACCAAACCAAGACACATTCTGGGAATTCTTATGAAGGCTCTTACTGGTCACTGTAGGGTTCTTAAACTGGGGGTCTTTGAACTTGGTTTTTTAAGAAAAAAGAATGTATTTTGACAACTGTTTCAATATAATTGGTTTCCTTTGTAATTCTATGGATTTCACTTTGTGCATTTAAGAAAAGGTCTACCAGATTACCAAAGGGGTCCATCACACACACACACAGACACACACACACAAGTTCAGAGCCCCTGTTCTAAGAGAAAATAGGTCTTTCTCTTACAGTTTAAGATTCACATTCTCTGAAAATTACCTGAAATGAGCCAAGTGCCAACTCAAAAACCAGCTTTATCTCCATGGTATCTTCAGGGTAGAGAGCAAAGATGATATAGTGTATACCAAAAAGTGGGATCAGCAGAAGGGTGGACTTGGCCAACCGCCTGTGGATGGATATTAAAGGATATGAGAACAAGATGTGAGCTCCAGTCTGACCCCTTCAGGGCCTAGATCAAATTCACCTCCTCCAGGAGGCCTTCCTTGAATGGGTACAATGTGAGAGTGTGAATGTGTGTGTTTGTGGGTGAGTGTTCGTGAGTGAGAATGTGTGTGTGTGTGTGTGTGTGTGTGTGTGTGTGTGTGTGTATGAAGTAAGAGGCGGTAGTAATGATAAAATAGCCTGTAAGCTTTTCTTTTAAAGACTATAAGCTTTTTGAGGGCTGGCATGATGACTTTTATTTCCCTTTCATCCCCCACAGCACAGATCAGAGTGGATGCATATCAGTTAGCCTTTGACCACAAGAATTCTACTTACTTGTAATGGTTTATGTCATTTCCTCTCATTTCTGGGGTTTTGAGCTTTTTCATTAGAATCCTTAGAATATTCACAAAAAGGATGAAGTTAACCTATAAAAGCAAAGGAAGATAAGTGGCAAAGGTCAGCAAGGACATTCAGATGTTGCTTCTCTCTCATATGCTAGTCTCCCCTTCTTACCATTGCAAAGGCAGTGTAGGATGATAGCCTGAATTTCATAAAGACCTAAGTTGAAATCCTGGCTCTGCTGAATGACCACAGGCAAGTCAAGAGATCATATAACTGGAAGAAAATTTAGAGGCCATCAAGTCCAGTTCTCAATTTTACAGATGTAGAGACTGGAGCACGATTTTTTTTTTTTAAGTATCTTGCACAGAGTATCTGAGGCAGGATCTAAATTCAGGTCTTCCCATCTCTAAGTCTAGCACTCTATCCCACTATATCACCCAGCCTAAGTTGTTACAATTTGTAAAACTTTCCTGTCTTTTTCTCTACAATTACCAGGAAGAAAGCGTCAAAGAAAATTGTGGGTTTGTTCTTAAAACAGCATGGCATATTAGGGATAAAACAGCATGGCAGTAGAAAAAATACTAGATTTGCAGTCAAGGAGACTTGCATTCAAATCTTGACTTTGTCACGATTTATGTGACCTTGGACAATGTACTTGGGACTTAATTTCCTCACCTGTAAAATGATCGGGTTGGATGAGATACTAAGGTTCATCTCTAAATTCTAACACCAGAGCTAAATCTATGGGATGAAATGCTGGAAACCTGCACCCTCTTTCTCCAGAAATAGCTGAGTGAGGGGAATTTTGGGGAAAGAAGGGGTGGTAATGGTCCTCTGAAGAGAGTGCCTGAGAATTCTTCACTGGGATGTGAGAGATAGCAGGCTGGGGAACTGGTCAGGAGCCTAGGCATGTCTGTCTCAAGGTTATGCCTCCCTGCTTCATGGTGGGCCTAGTGATTCCATACCTTACCACAATTTATCCTGACTTTGATATTTATGTACCTGATGAATGACCACAGGCAAGTCAAGAGATCATAGACTTAGAGCCAGAAGAAAATTTAGAAACCATCAAGTCCAATTCTTAATTTTACAGATATGGAAACTGGGGCCTAACTTGCTGATACAAATTTTTAACAAGTGCCAAAAAAATGCAGGGTGTTCTGAAAATCTTAGTGCAGATTTAAACTTTCAAAGCTTAAGCTATTTAAAATAGCTTAAACACTTAAATCTTAAACTATTTAAACATCTGTAGTAAGTTATGAAAACTTAGAACTGCACTAAGACTTTTGGGACACCCTGTAAAGCGATAATGATTAACATTTATAAAGGAAGGAAAGAAATAAGCATTTATTAGGCACTTATGTGCTAAGCACTTTACAAATATTAACTCATAGGATCCTCATGATAATGCTGTGACACAGGCACTATTATTAGCCCTGTTTTACAATGAAGGAAAGTGAGGTAGATAGAAGTTTAAGTGACTTAGCCAAGGTCACATAGCTTGTCTGAGGCAAGATTTCAATTCAGGTATCCTTGACTTCAGGCCCAGCTCTCTATCTATTTAGCTAACAGTACCTACTATAAGGGGCAACTAGGTGGTGCAGTGGATAGAGCACCAGTGCAGGAGTCAGGAGGACCTGAGTTCAGATCTCTCCTCAGACACTTGACACTCACTAGCTTGTGACCTTGGGCAAGTCACTTAACCCCAACTGCCTCATCCTGGGTCATCTCCAGTCATCCTGATGAATATCTGGTCACTGGATTCAGATGGCTCTGGAGGAGAAGTGAAGCTGGTGATCTTGCACAGCCCACCTCACTCAAAACAAAAAGTCAAGTGCCAAGCCATGTCATTATTTCTCTGATGGCATGGTCTTCTTTGGCAACGAAGGGCGAACACACACACTACTATGTACCAGGCATTATGTTTATTATCTCAAATTACAATGATTATCTCAATTGATCCTTACAACAGCTCTGGGAGGTGTGTGATATTATTATTCCATTGTACAGATGAGGAAGCTGAAGCAAGCAGTCGTTAAGTGTCTTGCCCAGCATCTCATAGCTAGGAGGTGTCTGAGACTGAATTTGATCTCAAATCTTCCTGAGTCTAGGTCCAGCGCTCTATCCACTGTTCTACTTAGTTGCCTCTAGATATGGAGATGATATAATACAAGGCAACTAGATGTTGCAGTGGATAGGGCACCAGGACAGGAGTCAGGAGGACCTGAGTTCAGATCTGGTCTCAGCTCTGTGACTTGGGCAAATCATTTCACTCTGTTTGACTCAGTTTCCTCATCTGTAAAACTCTTTGCCAAGAGCACCCCAAATGGGGTCATGAAGAGTTGGACACAACTGAAATGACTGAACAGCAACAGTATAGCATATTAAGGTCTACAAGGCACTCTACTAGGCACAAGAAAATCAAGGTGACTCAGGAGACGGAGCACCAAGGCTAGAGTCAGGGAGATAGCAGTTCAACTTCTCCATCAGGTAATTATGACATGTGTGACCAAAGGCAAATCATCTAACCTTTCAGTGCCTCAGTTTCTTCATCTGTAAAATGGAGACACTAATAGCATTTACCTTACAGTATTGTTGTGAGAAGATCACATCAGATATTATATGTAAAATGCTCCATGAGGTTTAAAGTGATATATGAATAAGAATTATTATTATTTATATTATCTCCATTTATAGATGAGAAGACTGAAGCTTTTATAGGTTCATACAATTAAAAGGTCATCCCATAGCTAGTATTAGACCTAATTAGGATTAGGACTCAGAATGGGGTCTTTCTACATTAGGTCTTTCCACTTCACCAGCCTTTAAGGGCTAAAGAGACTGAAGTAAAGAAGTAGAATTCAGCAGGGCAGCCCTCTGACTCCAAGTCCAGTGGTCTTTCTCTTGTCCCACCCATATCTACCCTACCCTACCATCTTAAGGATAATAAGACCTTGTATTTATACAAAAGTTTAAGGTTTTCAAATTGCTTAACAAATATTTATCCGTCTCTGGAATGAGCATACAATCTTCTTGCGGGTTTTCTAAAGGGATTTCTTCTTGGTAGTTGTAGAGGAAAAGAAAAGGGAAAGTTACAAAATTACAAGATATCTTTTCAAAGATAACCCAGATCTTCCATGAGAAAACCAGATGGAACTAGTCTTGGCTTCCTGAAGACATTCACTGACCTCCTTAATCTCAGTTCTCCCATGAGTCAGCCTAGCCAAGGTTTTTCACTGGATCCTTTTGAGGACGGAGGGGCTCCCTTCATGGGTTTTCAGAGGGAATTTTTTCCTCCTGAATCAAGTTTCCTCCATGTGTCTTTGCCCAGGAAGTCATTTCCAACAAAGAAACATATGAAAACTCAGGCATCAATACTCCTCTCAATATCAAAAGTAAATGGCAAGCTGGCCACAGTCAATTCTCTTTCTAAATACTCATGAAGCACATTTAGTCAAATGTGTTCTGTCTCCAGGAACTACAAAGATTATATCTATTCCTTCTTCCACATGAAAACCCTTTAAATATCTAATGAGTATCATGGCTCTAAGTCTTCTCTGTTCCAGGCTAAACATCCTCTGGTCCTTTATGGCATGATTTTCAGACTCCTCACTATTCTTAGGGTCCTTTCTCCATATAGATGCTAGGTCATCAATGATCCTCTTAAGATGTTGTGTCAAGCATTGAATGTAACACTATTGTGAAAGCTAATTCTGTTATACCTCTACCTGACCACCAATTCAAATCTTTCTTTTATTCCTTTAGGTCCCCCGACCCTTATAAGCTTCACAACACTTAACATGTGTCTTGCTTAGACTGGAACCAACCCAAGTAAGAATAATCCCTCCTCCACGTAACAGTTCTTCAAACACTGGTCCCTATTTCAGTCAGCCTAGGCAACTGGATTTACCCCAGTATGCTGCCTGGGTCACCTCATCCCAGAGTTAGCCTCCAGAGAGGAAAGCAACTCACCAGAATGGAGACACTTATCGGTCCCCGAATGATCCACCAGATGGATGGCTTGTCATTAATGTCCCAGCACCTAAAGGAAGCACACAGTGTAGGTTGTTGTTGTTGTATTCATTGTCAGGATAAGACAGGTGCCAAAAGAACAGGTTTCATAGAATCATAGACCTAAAATTGGAAGGCATCTGAATATGGCTCAGAGGCATCATTGTACAGCTGAGGGAAACTGAGAATTAGGGAAGCTGAATGATTTGCCCTAGTGGCAAGGGCCAGGATTCAGACTTAGTCCCTGGGACAGGAAGGGAGTATTTGTTAAGCACTTTACAAATACCATCTCATTTGAACATCACAACAACCCTGAGGAAGATACTATTATATGCCCACTTTACAGTAGAGGAAACTGAGGCAGACAGCAGTTAAATATTTTGTTCAGGGTCACCTGGCTGGTAAGTATCTGAGGCTGGATTTGAACTCAGGTCTTCCTGACTCCAGGTCCAATGTTCTAGTCACTGTGTTAGCTATCTACAACTTCATCAGTCTTTCCTTTACACCACGCTATTTCCTCCAAGTTGGTCCTCAATAGCAAATGTGGAACATTTCTGTGGTCCTGATGCTTTGTGAAGCTGTGTGAGCTGGCAGCTGTAGAAGCAGCCTGGCAGTGCCCCAAATGTTGAGCTACTCAGCTCTTTCTTGTGGGCACCGGAAACTTTCCAGTTGAAGAAACTAGACGTTAGGGCTGAAAGGCAGTCAGCGTTGCTGAGGGGATGAAATGCTGGATTCTGAGTCAGGAAGACTCATCTGGGTTCAAGTCTCATCTCTGACATAAGCAATCATTTAATTTTTCTCAGCTTCTCTTTCCTCATCTGTAAAATGGGGGCAATAATTATGCCTCTTTCCCAGGACTATTCTGAAGATCCATTAAGATACACAATCATCTTTTTTTATTATTTTACTCCATTATGGACTTTGGTTCATAAACTTTAAATAAGCAAATGAAGAACAAAACAGAACAGAATAAACAAAAGACAGGTCAGGGGCCTTGACCCTGGTCCATCTGACCTCAGCTGGTGCAGAACTTCTCAGTTCTAACTTTCCCCTGCTCCTGAACCAGGCCCCAGAAACCTGGCTCAGTCACAGCCCTTGATGGGGCCCAGGGAAGCTACTCATGGCTAACTGCATTTCAGTGATGGGGACCCACAGCAGGTATCCTCAAACTTTCTAATCATACGACCCCCTCCACTCTCATCTCCCCTTTGCTTGCCACCTAGATTGCCTCACATTTCCACCCCTTCACCCTTGCCACCACTCCGACATCCCCAGAAGAGTCCAAGGTTGGTCATTCAGTCACTGCCACTAACAAATAACTGTGCCAACTGCGATCTCTCTCATGGCATCACAGGAATCTTAAAAGCTTGGATTGGGAGGGAGGGGTGCAGAGGGAGGACTCAGTAGCAGATGGAGAAAACTAGCCTTTAGTTTATTAAAAGAAGTCAATTAAAATATTTGTTATGAGAGGTTTTTCTTTTTCCTTCTTTCAGTGGGTAGGAGGGAGAAAAAATAAATGTTGGTTCATTGAACGGTGAAATAGGATTAAGAAAAGAAAACCACTGAATGACTTTTTGAAGTTCTGAAACCTGGTTTCCCTCTGATATTGCAGCTTGTTTTAAAGATCAAGCTAAGAAGAGAGAATGAGAAGAAAGCCCAGAAATGGAAGGAAGGTGGTCCAACTCATTCACAGAACTCTGTCACCACTGCCAAACAAGTATTTGGAGTCTCACAGCTCAGGTTTCCAAGGACATATCAGAGCCCTCCTATCTCCTAACATCCTCCTCCCTCATCCCTCCACCCCAATCTGAGAAATATGACTCTCCTTGGAAGTCCCATAAAGCCTCCTTTCTAAATGCCAAAGTACTGAGTTGCAGCATGACCCCTTCATCTCTTTTCACAAACATGGCTGATAGCTTACCCATCATTTTCCAGAAGGCGTCGAGCGATTGCCCATGGTATAACAAAAACTGCTGGGGAACCTGGGAGTTTAACAAAAAAAAGCACAACTCATTTCTTCATGTACCTATAGTGAACAGATCAATCAGTTCCCCCATGTGCATCTATGGTTTTGTTTGTGTCTCCATAGTAAATCCCTTAGCATCTCTGCTGATCTCAAATTAAATTACTTCATAGATTATTGAACTGTTCTAACAGCTTGACTGGAGGGTTTGAGGGATCTACCCTCTAATTATAGCCTGTATAGGGCCAGGAGTTAGTTCTTTGAGAACCTGGGCCAGTCCTAGGAGGATCCTTAGTGCCTGCATTTAGTAAGCACTTAATAAATGCTTATTGATTGGTTAATAGATATTTGATGAAGGGAGAGGTTTGGGGCTCCTTGGATAATGAGGATTTCTCCACTAGAGTGGATGGAACAGAGTGTTAAACAGTGTAAAGAGCTAAGCCTTCTGAGTCAGTCTGGCACTATCAAGGCCAAATTTACTGATATGTATATATATGATATATAGATATACACACACATATACATAGATGGATATACATATGCACACATATACATATATACACATGTATATACACACATACATATTATGTATATACATAATATAATTTTTTATAATTTTTATAATATATATATTACATAATATATATAATATATAAGATTTGTAAATATTATAATGGAACATGAAACTGTAAGAAATCTTAGGACTCTAGTCCAATGCCTTCACTTTATAACTAAGTAAAACTGTGGTCAGCCCTGTTAAGTGATTTTCTCTAGGTCCCATGGGAAGTAAATAGCAGAGCCAGGATTTAGACCCAGATCTTTGGGATCCAAATACAGCC
This sequence comes from Potorous gilbertii, assembly GCA_028658325.1. Classification (NCBI taxonomy): domain Eukaryota; kingdom Metazoa; phylum Chordata; class Mammalia; order Diprotodontia; family Potoroidae; genus Potorous; species Potorous gilbertii. The sequence continues at coordinate 256,988,699 of CM053771.1, forward strand.
TTCTTCCCACAATCCAAAGCTAACTCCCTTGGGTTTTATCCCCATAGGGACCACAAAACTTTGGAGGGATCATAGATCCTGAGTTGGAAGGGATCAGAGGCCATGTGGTCCAGTCTCTTTACATGAGGAAACTGAGGCCATAACTTGCTCAAGTTCACCATGGTAATAATTCTCAAAGATGGCATTTAAACCAAAGGCCTCTGACTCCAGAGCTAGCTCTTTCTACTACAACAGGCTGCTTCTCTATTATCACAGTTGAATTATGCTCTCTGTATCCCTTTTCCTACCCCCATAAACTCCCACCACCAGTCCTGGACAGCTATTCTGAATAGGAATCCCAGGATTTGGGGAAAGATAATTGCACAGTTTGGTACAACTTCTTTCCCATGCATAAAAAACAGCTGCGTATCAGAAGTAATAACTCTTGAGTGATGGGGTCATTGTTTGTACAGGAGGATAAACTTCAGACATCTCTGACTGACTTCTCCACCATGCCCAAGCAGGTAAACTTCTCTACCCCACCCCCTTTTCAGCTTCCTATTATATTTTGTTTTCCCTCATTACATGGTAAACTTCTTCAGGGTTGGGACTGTATTTTTTTTTGATATTTGTACCACTAGGGTTTATCCCAGTGCCTGGCACATAATAGGTGCTTAATAATTATTTATTGAATTGAATTTATCACAACAATATTAATCCCTTGGATTAGGATGGTTTTTATAATTTTTTTAAGCATATTTTGCATTTCATGTGCACAATTTTATTGTTGTTTAGTCGTGTCTGACTCTTCATGACCCCATCTGAGGTTTTCTTGGCAAAGATACTTAAGTGGTTTGCCATTTCTTTCTTCAGCTCATTTTACAGATGAGAAAACTGAAGCAAGTGACTTGTCCAAGGTCACACAACTAACAAGTGCCAGAGGTCAGATCTGAATTCAGGAAGATAAGTGTTTTTACCTCCAGGCCAGGCACTCTATCCACTGTGCCACCTAGCTGCCCACAATTTTACATGCTCCTTTAAGAACAAGGTAAAGCAAGTAAGGCCTCTGTTTTTTGCATGTTATCTCTCCCAATGAGAATTTGAACTCCTTGAGGACAGAGACTATTTCATGCCTTTCTCTGTATCCTCAATGCTAAGCGTGGTGCCTGGCACGTACTAGGCACTTAAATGCTTGTTGGTTCACTGGTTATATCATTCCTCCACATAGTCTATAGTCCAAATAAACTAGATTCCTTGCCATCCTCATACATGTCTCACAGTTTTCTGCCTGCAAATCTTTCCTTGCATGATTTCATGTTTCTTGAAATGCTTTCTCCACTCTTTGATCCTTTAAGGTTCAATTCAAATGCCACCTCTTCCAAGAAGCCTTCCCTGACCTTTCTAAGTCAGTAATGACCATCCTTACCGTAAATCTCACAGAGTACTTTGTCCCTCCCTTATTAATTTATAATGCATTATTTTATAGTGTAGTTATTTGTGAGTATTTCCCTCCTCAAGTGTAATTCCATGAAGGAAGTGATCCTGTCCTAGCTAAATTTTGCATCTCTCCCAGCATCTAGTAAAGTGTTACTACAGGAGATATTAATAAACATTCATTGAATTTAGGATTTCATCAGAATTCAGATGAGAATTTTACATGGAAAAACAGGGAGAACATGGTCGATGAGGTCAGTTGAAACTGGCTTTGAATGTCAGGAGAAAGGCCTTAGGGATCACCAGCTCCAATCCCCTACTTTTACAGATAGGGAAAAAGAGGCTTACAGACATTAAGTGACAATCCAAGGTCATGGAGATAGTTCACATCAGAACTGAGACCAGAACCAGTATCTCCTAACTTCTAGTCCAGTGCGGTTTTCATTCAACCACCTAGCTGACATGTTACTGTTGAAGAGGAACATACCCCATCCAAAGATGATAAAGTATTGGAGAACTTTTTTTTCTGAGAAGAAGGAGATGACCAGAAGGGTATGCAGATAGAGGCCTTCTACCAGCAGCCAGCTGTAGTTGGTCAAGATACAGTACTGAAAGAAGATCATGAAGGTTTTACAGCCAGCCTGAGGAGATAAAAAGACAAACTGAGCCACTGCTAGGTGAAGGAAATCATGGAGGGGAGGCTGGTACAGAGATGGGGGGCAGGGGAGGGAGGGTCTGAGGCATAGCTCTGGATGGAGACTGGGGCTCTTCTGGACTGTATCTACTCTTTTGTCAAATTCTCACTGATGGAAAGACCAGAGTAGAAAAGAATTCTGGGGTGCAGACTTCCCTAGGAAACAAAATTCAGACTCCAATAAACTCAACAACAACCCTGTCAGGATAAGAACTGTATGGAGAAGCTCATCAGCTACAGAAGGAGAAGACAAAGAATCACAGACACAGAATGAGAAAGTTAGAAGGGAAACCGAAGAAAGATTAAAGGAAAGACTGATTTGGTTAGGGATGATCAATCAACTCCAACTTAGTCACAATACAAGAAAATTCAGGGTTCCCCTGGGGTGGGAAAATGATGCAGAAGTAGGGAACCTGTGGCCTCAAGGCCACATGTGGCCCTCTAGGCCCTCAAGTGTGACCCTTTGACAGAATCCAAACTTCACAGAACAAATCCCCTTAATAAAAGGATTTGTTGTATATAACTTGGACTCAGTGAAAAGGCCATACCCAAAGACGAAGAAGGCTACATATGGCCTTGAGGCCACAGGCTCCCCACCCCCAACCAATGTCTCACAGGTAAGGGCAGAGCTAGGTCTGGAATACAAATCAATTCAGTGCTTTTTCCTCTACAGTTCTGAGTGACTTTTGCCCAGAGAACTGTCTGGGTAGGGACAACACAGTCCTGACCCTAAGGAAGTCCCCAGTTGATGAGAGAGATCAATCTTTGTCCCCAAGGAACTTCTGGTCTCATAGAGGCCTCAGGACAAGACACATGAAAAGGATGACAATATAAAGAAAAAATAAAGAGATCAGTGCCGATTCATATATCTGTTAGAAACTTAATACAATAAACTATATGGGCATATGATTAGTGTTGGTGGAGGAAAGAGTGAGGGGTGGGAGCAGGAGTACTTTTGAACAATTTCTCAAAAACAAACAAAAACCTTGAAGCCAATCAGTATTTTCTTTCCTCGTTTCTCAGAAAATTATATTAGTAATCAACTTTGGAATGTCCATGTTGGAGCTCAAACCTCTAGATTTGTCTTTGTAAACCTGAGAATCATTACATTTAAGTACCACTTAAAAGTTTGCAAAGGACTGTAAATGCATGACCTCATTTTATAAAGGAAAGTAAGTAAAGGATCAAGAAAATCTGCCTTGAAATGGAAAGAAAGGTTGGATCTCATGGGCTTGAACTTGAGTCAGTAGATTTGAAAGACAGAAAACTAAGAGTTATTCCATGTGCCCCTAGGCAACTATTTAGTTTAGTGGGGAGGGAACAGAATATTCCTTGGTAAGTAAATTTGAATACTAAAATATAGAATTTGGGAATATGGCAACATAACCATTTAGATGCAATAAGATTTCAAAAAAAAAAAAATTAGGGTCCAGGAAGACAAGAGTTGAACTGAGGATGAAGGATTAGCAGCTGATGAAATTATCTTGGTTTCTATTCCATATTTTGGTCTTGCGAGTGAGAAGTGTCAAACACAGCATTCTCAGGTCAATCCAACACTCCTGAGTATAGCCCAAACCAGATTAAAATATTACTAGAAAATATTTAACAAAATGAACAAAAATACAATAAAACATAGATACTATTACTATGTAGTTTTCTAAGTCAACGTACAGCCTGCAGGGATCTTTAGATGTGGCTTAGTAGCCCCCATTTCTATTTAAGTGTGGCACCATTGATTACACTACTGTCCCTTTGAGAGGCAGCATTATGAGAACAGCTCAGTCCTTCCTTCAGATACAAACCAGAACTCCATTGGTTTACCGTATAGCCATCACAGTGGGCAACATCATTGGAAGAGTACAGTACTACATCCTTGATGAGATTAGACAGGGCCCTCAGGATGAAGGATACAAACAGGTGCATGTGGATGTAGTTCCGAGTACAATGAAGTTTCCTGTGATAGAAGAAATCATCTTTTAGAGCTAGAAAGAAACATAGAGGCTGCCAAGTCCAACCTTCTCATTTTACAGAGGACGAAAATGAAGCCCAAAGAGGGGAAATGACTTGTTTAAGGTCAAGGAGCTACTGAGTGGAAGAACCAAGGATGCCCAACTTCCAGTATTATGCTTTTTCCTCTATCTCCATGTTGTTCCCATTAAAAAGATGCTAGTAAGTTTCATCTAGCAAACCCTGCCTTACTCCAAAGGTACTATAACTCCTAATTTATATATCATTCCTCCTCCTTAAAAGTTTAAAGTGCTTTGACATCCCTTATCTTCTGTCTAGTTGGTCAAGGACAAAGATTATTTTCCCAATTTGACAGGTGGCAAAACTGTGGCCCAAATGACCTTTCAGAGTCATACAACGAGTCAGTTGGAGCTGGGGCTAAAACCCAAGTATCCTGTTTCCCGAGGCCAAGGTTCTGACACCAAACTGCCCTGGTCTGAATCTGGAGATGGAAGAACTAAGAAGGAAAGAGAACCTCAAGGAGAAAGGTGGTATTCCTAGGGACTGATATTATGAAATATGTGACTATCTATGGCTCTGAAGCCCTTCAGAAAGCCCAGGATCTCCCCACTCATCTACCCCCAGAATCACTGTTCCTACCCAGACTACAAAAAAGAGGACTACAAAGTGACTGAATAAAGAAATCATTTCCTAGATTGATCAAAGAGGAGGATCTCTTCCTGAATGTTCCTTAAAAGAAAGGCCTTCTGAGCTCTAGAGATCTCTCACAACCAAAGCACATTTTTTCTGATTCCTCCACTTGCTGATTACCATTACAAAATGAGGAGAGAAAGAAGACATTCATTACATGACTAATATAAAACAGGAGGAAAATTCTATTCCGATTTAGACAGAGGCCATTAAATAATTGTTTGAGATAAAGCAGATTTTTCTTTCCTGATTTAAGTTAGCTTCCTTCGATATTCAAGCGAGTACCTAGGTGGCTGGAAGAAGCCAATCTGTAATTAAACATTTGTTAAAGATAACCCATAAAGCTCCATGCGGGCAATTAAGAGACAACTATGTTGCCCAACCAGCCTCTGTCTCTTCCCTTCTTCTCTCCCCTCCCCACCACACCCCCACCATTTAAGTCACAAGAGAGACACACTAATGCATTGTTGATGGAGCTAAGAATGAGCCCATCCATTCCAGAAAACAATTTTGAATTACATGAGGTAAGTTACTAAACTCTTCTTATCCTTTGACTCGACAATCCTGCTGAGGGGAGCATGTACCACTAATGTCGTTCAAGGTATGTCTGATGATACATTCCAAAATATTTATAGCAGCACTTTTTGTAGTAGCAAAAACTTGGAACTAACAGTCGGGGTATGTCTGAACAAATTAAAGTGAATGTAATGGAGTTCTACTGAGCTGTAAGAAACAATGACTATGAGGAATTCAGAAAAACATGAGGAGACAGTGTGAGATAAGCAGAACTAGGAAAACAACGTAAACAGAAATTATCGTAATAGAAAACAACAAACGCTAAGGTAGTTGAACTCAGATTAAGAGGAATAACTAATAGTGATTGCATAGGATAGGTGATGAGATATACTTACCTCCTCTTAACAGAGAGATGGGAGAATTACCTCTGTTGAATGAAATCAATGTTTGGTTGGTTTTCATAGTTTTAGAAAGGACCTTAGAAATCATGAAGCCCAACCCCTTTATTTTACAAATAGGGAAACTCAGATCAGGGAAGGTAAAGTGACTTTGCCAAGGTCACAGAAATAGTAAGTGGCAGAGCCAGGACTTGCAATGTCCTCTGACCCTAAATCCCGGACTGTAAGCCTGTACCAACAGGCTTTTCTTTTCTTTGTGACAAAGGAGAGTTCTGTATGGTAGCAGCAGGAGGGATATTGGGATGTATCAGTGATATGAAAGGAAAAAGGCACCAAGGAAAAGACATTTTTTTAATTAGTCCAAGGTCAGTGCCCACCGAAGTCTGCCAGAAATTGAAGACTGGCAGCATCTCCTCACCGGAAGGCAATGAGAATGCCCAGAGCAATCAAGAGCATCACCAAGGAGGTGCTGTAGCCCACAGTGTACACGACTTTCAGCTTCAATAAGGAGGAGTGCTGAAAGGAGAAAGAAACAGAAATGAGTCCTACTCCTATTACCTAAAACAACACCTTCCTGCCTGTTTTTCCAACCCATACTCATTCCACTCCTTCAAAACCACCTTTTCCAGGGAGGTTTCCTATTCCAACCTAGCCCTCCCTGACCACTGATTTCCCTTCCTAGACTCCAAGTCAGAGAATCACAGAATTCTTAGAAGAAACTTCAGAAGGCAACACATCTAATCTCCCACATAATCAGGAGCCCACTGCCCCCTACTACTACATCCCTAACAGATGGGATTCCTCCTCAGCTTGACTATTTCCAGTGATGGGGAGTTCATGGCTCCACAAGGAAGTCTATTGTTTATTGTCCAGTTATTTCAGTCATATCTGACTCTTTGTGATCCCATTTTGGAGTTTGCTTGACAAAGATACTGGAGTGGTTTGCCATTTCCTTCCCCAGACATTTTACAAATGAGGAAACTAAGGCAAACTGGGTTAAGTGACGTGCTCAGGGTTGATAGCTAATAAGTATCTGAGGCCAGATTTGAACTCATGAAGATGAGTCTTTCTGATTCCAAACCCAGTGTTCTGTCCAATGCACCACCTAACTGTCCGTTATTGATTTTAGCCCACCTGAAAAAAATTCTCCGAGATACATCAACTGTACATTTGATAAGCACGCCTTCTACCTCTTCATTTAAGTCACTGATAAAATGTTGAACAGAAAAATATCCTTCTATGATATCTCCTTTGCAGGATTAAGCTGCTGAGGATGAGATGGCTTCTCCATTATTAAGTACTCAGGATGAGGGTATACTTGGAAGCAGGCCTCTTGTCTCACCTGCAGGAATACTTTCTTTAACAAGGAAGGATCTGAACTTTCTCATGGTCCTAGGCAGCAGTAGGTTTAATAACTAGTATCTGAACAACTTCATTGACACCTACCAAATGACAGGCTGCTACGATGTAGCACTGTTTCTAATAACTAACACAATACAATCAACATCCTCATCAGACTAGTATAGACAGTAATTCATAGCCATCAAAAAGGCACACAGTGCCATGTAAAGCATTATCTGTACTGGGTGGGACCCCCAAAACCATCAGTCTTAGATGAGAGCCAATCACCACCATAGAGTATCAGTTCTCTGACCACGGAACACTCACCCAGGCAAAAATTTAAATACAAATAAACAGCATTTTTGCAATGCCACACCACCCATAAATAAGAAAATTATAGTGAAACTTTGATACTCTGTTTAGTAAAAGTTTAGTGAAACAGATGCCAATGGTATCAATGATTAACTTGATTAGCAGATCTCTTGAAGTTAAATTGGAAAACCTTACTGTCCAATCACAGCTTAGGAAAGAATTTAAGTAAGAAAGGAAAATCTTTCCTGGGTCTTGGAATTGCAAGGGCACCTCTCCAAAATGGAAAAGCTCCCAATTAGGTAGCCCTTGGAACCCCTGAACTTTGAGCCCCTGAAGACTATTTTAGATTCATGCTAAGGTAAACAGAACCCACAGGTTTGAGAACCTACCAGTGTGTCTCCTTTATAAAGCAGTAAGTATTGACTACCTGATCTCAAATTGTAGTGAGGACAGAACAACTTTCTTATAATAGAAAACACTGGGGATAAGAAGTAGCAAGTGAAAATTGCATCCCAAGTTCATCAAAGGCAATCACCTCCCATGAGTCCCATGACTTTCATGATTCAACTACTAGTCTGGTCAACTAGGTGCCCAAGGCTATGGGCCTCTGGTCCAGTGGCTCTACTGAAGCTACGGACATTCTATGGGAATAGAATGTGGACTTGCCACAAATAAACCCACAAAGAATTGTTTATCAATGTCTGTCTTGCCAATGTTGGTTTCCACTAAGACTGAGATAAATATTAGGACTGACTCTGCTGCCACCATGCCCATGCAGATGGGTACTGTCACCTAGGACTTTAATCTCATTGAATCCCAAGATATGCATTAGCAGGATATATCTGTGAAATCTCCCTAAAATGCATTAGCGCTGCTTCTTCAGGGGAAATCTCAAAGTCCAAGAAATCTTTGAAGGGACATCATGCTATTTTTCTCTTCCTGTTTCTTCACAGTATTTTTTGAAGGTTCTTTCCAGAGAAAAGTTGTATCTGTACCACTAACAGTCTAGCTAGGGGCAGGAAGGGTCTGAGACCACCAAAGGCACGGATCTCCTTTTCAGTCTCCAAGAGCTGCATTGGACTAGAATTCTATCTACCTGCTAGCTAACCTTCAAATATCTCTAGATATCAAATATCTAAAGATACCTTCCTGATTTCTCTCAGTGGGGAGAGTAGAGTTTAGCTTATACTCATTAGCCTAATCCCTTCCCACCAAATGGTGGTAATGAGAGAGACGGAGACAGAGAAACATAGAGAGACAGAGTAAAAAAGAGAGAAAAAGAAAAAGAGGTGGAATATGGGGGAGGGAAGGAGAGAGAGAAGAAGGAAGGAAGGAAGGAAGGAAGGAGGGAAGGAACTTCCAGAAACATCCCATATTATACTCATATAGTCTTCTATGATTGTGGCAGGCCACTGAGAATGGACATATTTCTTTCCTCATTTATGAACTGTTTCTTGTTTTTTTTACATCTATTATGTCATCTAGTCCCAAGAATAACCCTAGAGTGAGAGATAGGTAAAGTTAATATTGTTATTCTCACCTTTAGATGTGGGGAAATTGAAGCCAGAGAGATTAAGTTACTCAATCAGTCAGTAAACAAGTATTTACTATATAGAGATATATCTCCCAGTTCCAGGGACTGTGAGGTACAAAGACAAAAATAAAGCAATTTCCACCCTCAAGGAACTTACCCATAACTAACTAGTTAATGGAGGAGATGGAAGTAGGATCCAGGGATTCTGATTTCTATCCCACTGGTAGTTTCATCTTCCTGCTCTGTCTCTCCCTATTACTGGCCTTATCCTATACAGCAGATCCTTGGTCCATGGTGCTGAGTCCATGGTGCCTCACTTACCCACTCATCATTGGTGGAGTCATTCACATCATACCCACAGGCAGTATCAGTTCTCTGGAAGGTTTCAGACCAGCCATCTTGAGTACAGTTTCGAAGTACATAACCTACAGGTACAAAATATCCCATGGGGATCAGGAGTTAGGAGTCACAACTTCTGGGTTTTTCCTTGACAGTTACCTTATGGTGAGCACTAGTGCACTTTGCTTTGATCAAGATTTCCCTTGTTCCTTATTTTTAACAATACAACCAACTCCCAGTTATCTCCAGTGACGATACACAGTAGAGCCTGGCCAAAGACTAGACCCTCCCCTAAACCATGAAGTCATTAAGGCTAGTGTTCACCTCTGTTCTTCTATCAGTGACTCTAATGCTTCTGAGAACCATGTCCTTCCCTGGACCTCCTCCACAATTACCCCATCCCTGACTCTCATGTCCTCTTCCCAAAGGGCCTTAGTCTCAGCAGTCACTGTTGCAAAGCAATTTAATATATCTCAGTCTTGTTATCTGTAAAATGAGGATTAGATTAAATGATCTCTAAGACTTTTTCAGCTCTTACTTATGATGTTTAAGTCACCTCTCTAAAGTCACACGAGTAATTAGTGGCAGAGACATGACAAGTCCCAGGTCTCATGATTCCTAGCCCAAGAAGTTCATGAAATACGTTGTGCTGTATGTGGAAAGAGCACTGAACTAGGAGTCCTGAGACCTGGGTCTAGTCTTGGTTGTGCCATTAACTAGCTTTAAGGGCCATTCCATCCCTGAAATTTGAGCATCTAGGGAAAGACACAGAAGGCTGGGGCAACAGAAACACAATCTGATAAGGAGACAATTTGGATGGAAACCCAACTTGGCTCTCCCTTTCTCTCTTTGGATTCCTATCTGCTGCCTAAAGGGTTTTTTATCTCTTGTCTTATCCAGAGGACAAAAGTTTCTTCCCTTTGTCGGCCTCTAGGAGGTTGGAAAGAAGTGTTCCTGGGACTAGGAGCCAAATAGATTCCCATCAGTTGTCTTGTATCTACTCTGTCCTGAGGGCTAAAGGGTGCCAAGGATGTTTTCCATGGCACTTTCAGCCGTATCTGACTTTTGGCCTAGGCAGGTGCTAGGGTATTTCTGCCTTTGTGGTTTGGACACCTCTCTCTTGGAGAGGTGATCTGGGTCTACTATTATTGTAGGAGAATGCTCTAGGCCAGGGAAATAGAAATAGATCCCTGCAGGCCGCATATTGATTTAGAAAATCCTAAATTAACATTATTTATGTTTTGTTATATTTTTGTTTATTTTGTTACACATTTCCTGATTACATTTTAATCTGGTTCAGATTGCTCTCAGGAGTTTTTGCCTTGCTCTAGGCCTAGCAGGGTCTGGGACTCCATCCCTAACAAAGCACCAGAACAAAATTCGGACTAATAAATGGCACTAATAGTTCCAAAATAGATGGGACAACAAGCTTTGGGGCAAAGAGTTCTGGAGGCAGTGTCAGAAAAGGTCTGGGAGATCAACACATTTCCATAAGTCTTTTTGATGATAGAATAAAAGACTGAAAAAAAGAGGCCAAAATTAGAAGGGAGTGATAGAAAAGAGTTAGGGCAAACACATACACATAATCATCTACTTGTGTGCCTGTACTCAAAGGAAATCAGACAGTGGATCAAAAGAGGATTTTTTTTAGGCTAGGGATTAAATTCTTCAGACCTGAGGACTATCCAACATAGTTTCCTGCTTTGACCTTGCAACATTCAGGAAGACTGACTGGGTTTGTCATCTGGGCCAGAAACCCAGTTCTTTTTTCTAATGAGGAGTTCCTTCTAATGAGCAAGTCATGAGACAGAAATGACCTAGTTTCAATAAACAGGATGTGAGTTCAAGATGGGATGGGCCCCCAGCAAAATTGCAAAGATGAAGTTTGTCTTTGCAGTTCTCCCTCATCCCCTTTCAGAATCCTCTCCACTTCCTGGCAGACCCTTTCTCTTCCTTGTTCCTTCCCCTCACTGCCCTTTAATCCCATTAAGATTTAAGTGATTAATTTAAAATATGCCACATTCCTCCTTCCCAAGAGTATCTGGATTTCCTAAAGGATCCTGAGAGAACAAAAAGTTTTCATAAGCCAAAGGAACATGTATCTCCAAAGAGGATTTCAGGTAGGCGTTCCAGAGGGAAGGGGCTCCCTGCCAGGTGCTTCTCTGCCTACGTAGCCGTGTCCTCTACCTATTCACAGGGTGAATCCCAGGGAGATGATTGTTTGTCCAGTTTGATAATGGTATCTCCCCCAATGAATGAAATTCGCTTTAATTCAATATGTTTAGAGTATCTATTGTTTACAGAACACTGCCAGATCAGTACTCTAGCCCTTCAAAAGGCGGGAGAATATGCAGGGCAGAATTTCCAGGGAATGAGATTATAGAAAGTTTGGGTGAGGAAGGCCAGAAGGGAAGTGGGTAGATGGGTAGGCAGAAGGTTGGTTGAAATCTGAGTTCAATTCTATCTCAGCCCCTAACTCTATATAACTCTGGGCCAACCAATCCCAGTCTCTGAGTCCTGGTTTTCTTGTCTGTAAAATGAGGCCACTTAATTGAAAGGGCATGACTCTGACTGAAGCTGGAAGGGACCTTGGAAGTCATTATCTCTAAGCTCTCCGCACTTTCAACAACTGGTCATTTACTTTGAAGACCTCCAGAGATGGGAAGATGCCTAGAAGAAGAAAAAACAGGCTTTCCCTGTGAGATAGCTCTCACTGTGTAGAAGTGTCTTTTTATACCATCAGGGGGACAGAGCATGGGACCTGGGACTTGGAGTTGGGAATTGTTTGGAGTCTTTTGGACAATGGAGAGCTGAGGTGAGGAATGACTTTTCAGCTGTTCAATAAATAGTTTCATGTTTCAGTGTTTTAAATAATGACCTCCTGGGAGAGTGTAACAGGATTTGTGGGTTACTGTTTCATGTTTTATTTAACTCTCTTCATTTTAAGCACTTCTTTTGTGTGTGGGAAATTAATAGCTATCTTCTGTCTATATACTACTTTATATATTAAGTATCTTTAAATTCCCTATGGAGTACAAAAATATTTGTAGCAGCTCTTTTTGTGATGGCAAAGAATTGGAAATGGAAGAGATGCCCATCTGTTGGAGAATGACTGAACAAGTTGTGGTACATGAATGTAATAGAATACTATGGTGCTATAAGAAATGATGTGCAGGCAGACTTCAGAAAAACCTCGAAAGACTTAAATGAACTGATGCTGAGTGAAGTGAGCAGAACCAGGAGAACATTGTACACAGTAACAACCACAATGTGTGATGACTAACTTTGATAGACAGCTCTTCTTAGCAATGCAAGGATCCAAGACAGCTCCAAAGGATTCATGATGGAAAATGCTGTCCACATCCAGAAAAAGAACTATGGAGTCTGAATGCAGATCGAAGCATATCATTTGCTTTCTCTCTCTTTATTTTTCCTTTTTTGCTTATTTCTTCTTTCTCCCATTGGTTCTAATTCTTCTTTACAACATGACTAATGTGAAAAAAATACACTCAATATGAATGTATATACAGAATCTATATCAAATTACATCCCATATTGGGGTAGGGGTAGGTGGGGAGAAAATTGAAACTCAAAATCTAATGGAAGTGAATGTTGAAAATTAAAAATAAATAAATAAATTTTAAAAAATTTTAATTCCCTACTGGGAAGGTCTTAGACATGAGCCAAACATAAACTTGAAGTATTTTTTCCCATGACTCTGGGATATAGTCTGAGCCCTGTCTTTAGAGGCCAGGTTCTCCCAGGACTGTACATGGTACCTGTGTGACCCCAGAGCAAAAAGAGCCTTTACGGGAAAAGTATCCCCTCAGCTAGGCCCAGGAGTATCTGTTGGTAAATCTGTCTTGATTTCCCTAATTATTAATGATACCTCTACTCTCAGTCACTCAATATTTATTTTGTATATATCCTATATTTGCTTGTTTATATTAGCAAATCATGTTAGTTCCCTGATGGCAGGGAATAGTCTCATTTTTGTATTTGTGTTTCCTGAATCTAGTTTCAGTTTCCAGCATCTGGCACATATCTGTTGACAGCTTGATTCTTTTCTGTCTGAAGATTGCTTTTGTTAAGATATTAGGAGACACCCTGTTTTCCAGGCTAAGACTCAGCAAGTGAGCTGTGCCCTGAGCTTCGCATATCAATGCTTTGTGCTGCCCCTCTGGATGATCTCAGCCACAGCAAAATCCCAGAAGTGTTCCATACAATTATTGTATGGCTTGGACCAGCACCAGATGTTCTCTGAGCTTAGATAAGTGCCTGGTGTATCTATGTTCTGGTCATAAAGACCTACTATGAATCAAACTTGGCACATTGTTGCTGGTACACTTCATCGTCAGAGCTATAGCTCACTGAGTAGCCGTAGGGATAAGTGTTAAGATCTCCCCACACTGCCTGGGGCCCCACTAGGGGCGGGGCTCTAGCACATGTGTCTTTACAAGTTAGTTCTCTCACTTTGAAATTAAATTACTGTTTGATTCCTGACTCTCTTGTCTCTGGTCTGCTCTGTTCAGCCCTGGTCTCCACAGGCTGTGGTCTGTCCGGTTGACACTTTCCTTGGAGGATAAAATAGAAACAAGATTAAGGATGATTATTTGTGCTTTTTCTCCATCCATTATCATCATCTTATCCATACTGAACTATGATCCCTTCCTTTCTTAGATGCTCCTTCCCTGCCGCCAACATAGACGTAACGGTGCAATTTCTCATTTCATTTATGACTACCCTCAGCTCATTCTGAGCTCCAAAACTCTGATTCCTAGTATTAGAGGTTCATTTCACCTTTTTATTCAATCTTAACTATCTATCCTTGTTTCCATCTTCTGAATATGTATTTTAAGATTTTTAGTTGGTTCATCAGGGTCCTCTGGATTCATATTTATCTCATTCTACTGCTCTTCTCCTCGTAGAGATGATCTTCTTTAAATTACTGCTGGTCAGATACCCTCAGAAAAACCTGCAGAGCCTTACATGAATCGAAGCAAAATGAAAGGAGCAGAATCAGGAGAATATTATATATAGTATTTTGTGATGATCCACTATGAATGACTTAGCTATTCTCAGCAATACAGTGATCTAAGACAACTCTGAAGGACTTCTGATGAAAAATACTATCCATCCCCAGAGGAGTCTAAATGTAGATCAAACCATACTTTTTTTAAGCTTTATTTTTCTTGGATTTTCTTTTGCCTATGTTTCCTTTCATAACACAAGTAGTATTTAAATACAAGACTACACTTGTTATTACTCATTTCACATTACTTGCATTCTCAATTCAGGGGTGGAGGGAGGAAGGGAGAAAGAGAATTCTGAACTAAAAATTTTAAAAAATAATGTTAAAAATTTGTTCTTATAAGTACTCGGGGGAAAATGAAATTCTAAATAATAAAAATAAAATAAACCATTACTGGCCCTCTCCACTTCTTCTTATGGCGTAATTGCTATTCTCCGTGGTATCTGGTTTGGTAGATAGACGTTGAGTATTCTTCCTCCTCTTTTATGTTCAATTTAAAGTATTTTTCATCAGATTCACAATTTTCCAGCCCCACATATTTTTACTAAGCACCATTAGCTTTATTTCAACCCTGATGGAGTCAACATTCCTGTATCTTAAATAGATAACATCTCTTCTTAACTTCTAACTTGAGGCTAACATCTTTGGTAAAATGACTGTTGCACTTGTGTAATGTAGGAAGGCTTTGTCCTTTTTTTTGTATTTCTTTTTCTTCTTATTTTATCCCAAATTTATTAATTTATTTGTTTTCAATCTTCAACAATCCCGTAAGTTTTAAATTTTCTCCTCGCCCCCTCCCCAAGACAGCATGCAATCTTATATGGGCTCTGCACATATATTCTCATTAAATACATTTTCACATTAGTCATATTGCATAGAAGAATTAAAACTAATGGTAGAAACCATGAGAAAAACGAAACAAAAAACAAAAGAGAAAACAGTCTGCTTTATTCTGCGTTCCGACTCCATGGTTCTTTCTCTGGATGTGGATGGCATTTTGCATCATGAGTCCTTTAGAAATGTTTTAGATCCTTGCATTGCTATGAAGGGTTAAGTCTATCAGAAACAGTCGTCACATACTGTGGCTGTTCCTGTGTATAATGTTCTCCTGGTTCTGCTCTTTTCATGCAGCATCAGTTCATGTAAGTT
>CM053771.1:257004584-257070812 GCA_028658325.1 Potorous gilbertii
CCTCTCCCCTTTCTAATCTGTCCACCATGCCACAGTCAACATAACATTTGGAAGGCATAGATCCGATCACAGCTTCCACACAGTCTCAAATAAAATATATAAGTCCTTAGTCTAGCATTCAAAACCCTCTGTAATTTGACTCTTTCTCACCTTTCTAGACTTATTTCATGTTACAGTTCTTCATTTGTTCTAAAGTCAAGTTGAACTAGACTATTCACTGTGTGAAAATGTGTCCCTCCCTTTCTTGCCTCAGTAATTTTGTGCATACTATTCAACTTGCTGAGGACAGGCTCCCCTGACTCATTCAAGGCCCAGCTCATTTGCTGCCTAGTCTACCATACCTTCCCCAATTCCCTCATATAGAATTGATGCTTTTTTAAATTGATAAATTTAACAAAAAATTGGCTACCAGCAATGAATGATTTATATGTAAGGAATGGTATTAAAAACTATCGAGTTCACAAATGCACTTAATATAAGGTGCAAAATAAGCTAGTCTGATTATGTAATGAGAACAAGCAAATATACACCTAGATTCCAAAAGACCAAGATTAGGGTCTCCAACTTATTGTGTAGGTCTTCTGTGGAAGATTTATGGGAAAATATGGCCAACACTGGCCATAAATAGGAAGTCATTGAGGAAGTTTGGTCAAGTTAATAGCAGGAATACCTATTTTGATGAAATTATGGAAATTTGATGAAATTAAGGCTCCAGATAAAGTATTAGTTATAAGGGAAAGGGTAAAAATCTGCAAATAAGAAAAAATACAGAAATTTATAAAGTGTCAAATGGTTATTAAAAACAATAGAATACTAAGCCCAAATTTGCTGACACTGAGCTTCCTAATTTAAAATAATCTCTGCTTCTAGCTATTGGAAAGCTTAGTGGCAGTCAAGTCGTGTCTGTGGGAAAGAAGACCTGTCCCTTTGTGTGGTTTAATGGGGAAAACATGATGACCTTGAAATCAGAAGACCTGGGTGCAAGTCCCACTTTTGTTATGTACTAGCTGTGTGACCTTGGAAAAGTCATTTCCCCTCAATGACTTAAGTTTCTTCATCCTTAGAATGAGAGTGCTGGATGAGATGACATTTTAGGTCTTTTCTAGCTTTAGTAACATGATTTTATGCTTCTTGCCTTACTGCATTTCCTCCTTTCAAGAAGCTCAAAAATAAATAAAATTTCTGAGTTGCCCTTATTCCAAGGAAGAACAGACTATTGCCATGTGTGGTCCTACCATATTCCCCCTGTGTCAGTGAAATACATCAGTTACATACCAGTGCATGATTTATACTTATAACTCCATAATTTCCTCTCAAATCAGTGAAGTCCAATTCCATTATCAGTGAAACAACTTCTTCATAGAATTTACTAGAAGAGTTTTGATCCTGTGAAAGATATTTGCACATTTTTTAACTGAATAACATTTCTGAGTAGAATGTGTTCCCTCCACATCCCAGAATAAACAACCCCCAATGCTTCTTCAGATATGCCCAAGTGATGGTGTCTTCACAAGTGTTGATGTTTTGCAGCTATAGAATATTGTTTGGCATTCATATGCATCTCTTTCAAAAGATTTCCTGTTAGAAATGTGATGGGCAGTGTTTTTCCATTTATTGGTGAAATGAATGAATACAAGTTCTTCAGATAAAAATGTAATTTCTTTAACTTTCAAAACATCAGTTTAGACATTTATTTTGTAAACTATTTCCTACCAGATTGCATTGTTTTGTTTGCTTTTTTCTTTAAGGATATGAAAAGAAATAGGTGTGGTTATCTCATTTGATGTATATGGATAGAATGAAGAGTGCTGATTTTAATAAATGGCAAATAGATTGAAATGTTTCCTTAGTGGGGTTTTTTTTCAGTTTAGATGTAGAAATTAGTATTGTATAAGGTCTGGAAGGTTGTCAGGGAGAAGCACTCTTGGATTGTTGTTATAATAATATCTATTTTTCTGAATCACAGGTTAGAAGATTTTCAGAAATTAAATGCCCTCTCGAAGAAAATTCAGCTTCCTCCTGAAAAGACATACATAATTGTGACTAAGAAAAAGCCACCTACAGAAACCAAACCTCCAGAAATTAAGGTAAAATAGCAAATACTCCAAAATGCCCTTTTTAATTATCAAAAGGAATAAGATAAATAAGTTAAATATTTTGACCATTTACTTTGTCCTATAGGAAATTGAATACAAAAACTTGAGATTTCCAGTAAATTTATCCAATCCCTTTGCTGTGGCAAGTGTTTTAAACCAAGAAGCAGGAAAATTAAAGATTGATGAATTAAGAGAAGGTAACTCAGTTAATCTCACAAAATTTAATCTCTCTGAGAAAGGTGAAAGAATGACTTCTTATCACACCCATGATGTATGCAAACAAACTTGATTTTTAGCAGTTTTGTTTTGCCATGACCATGTGTTTGTTTCCCTTTTGCAAATAATTCTCATTTGATTACTGGCATAATAATTGTTTGGTACCATCTGCAGTTCTGCACCATGGGGATGAATTATCCAAAACGAGACCAATGAAAGAAGCTCTGTTTTTACAGAAAGTCA
The DNA here is from genome assembly GCA_028658325.1 of Potorous gilbertii. Lineage (NCBI taxonomy): Eukaryota > Metazoa > Chordata > Mammalia > Diprotodontia > Potoroidae > Potorous > Potorous gilbertii. The sequence continues at coordinate 257,007,140 of CM053771.1, forward strand.
GATGGGATGCTGTTGAAGAAGCAGAGAACCATCTTAAGTGGTAAATGTCAATCATATGTTTTGGTCACATGATGGATTGTTTTTAGGTGATGACATATATATCTGAATAATTCCTCAGCACAAATTTAGTTATTCAGTCCCATATCTCTCCTCATTTTTTGACCCTTTGACTTCAGAGTACTTGGTTCATTCAGAATAAATCAATGAATGTCAAATTGTGTTCTGTAAGAAATAACAAAATGATAGCATAACTCAGTTGAGAGATATGAGCATGACCAGAGAGGGGTGCAGAGCCACTGCAGCTGCTATTACCTCACTGTCACCTCTCTCCATTTGAGCTGCATTCTCATTCACACATGCCAAAAGGCATTATGTCCCTGGCTCACACTATACCTTAGTTGCCTGCTACTTTGACTTAGAGTACTTAACACCCTGTTCTGACATAGGAATTTGAGCCCAGGGCTTCTTTAGAAATGTGTAAGCAGAGGAGTCTCACAGAATGGTGTGCAATTCCTTCAATTTGATTTAGTTACTTCACTTATACTTTGTGGGCAGTGGTAAAATTTGTATGAAAAGCCTACTTTCACTAGGTCAGTGCAAATACATATCTGTGTATGTAGGTGGTTGGGTGTATTTTGGCTAGGTGGGGCGGAGCCTAGTTGGACCTGGAGTCAGGAAGACCTGAGCTCAAATCCAATCTCAGACACTTACTAGCTGTGTGACCCTGGGCAAGTCACTTAACTACTGTTTGTCTCCAATTTCCTCATCTTCAAAATGAGGATAATAGCAGCACCTACTTCCCAGGGTTGGTATGAGGACTGAATGAGATAGTAATTGTGAAGTGTTTAGTACAGTACCTGGCACATAGTAAATACTATGTCAATGTTATTATTTTAATTTAATTTTAATAATAAAAGTTATAATTATTAAGCTAAAAGTAACATTAGAAACTCTTTAATAGAATGAAATAGGCAGTCATCAGACAAGAAATGCCCCTCAAGTCGTTATCCCACATATTCCTTTGCTTTCTAACATCCTAGCCAGAGAGGAATTAATTTTAGGAGTGTAGATCATGTAGTTGAGGGATGGGGAACCTGTGGCCTTGAGGTCACATGTGATCCCCTAGGTCCTCAAGTGTAGCCCTTTGACTGAATCCAAACTTCACAGAATAAATCCCTTTAATATTTGCTCTGTAAAACATGGACTCAGTCAAAAGGCCTCACCCAAGGACCTAGAAGGCCACATGTGCCCTGTAGGCCATAGCTTCTCCACCCCTGATCTAGTTGAACCCCCTTATCACATGGATGGGGCAGCTGAAGTCCAGAGAGGTTAAATTGTTGCTCAGAACTAATTTAATATAACTAGTTATAGCCACAGGCAGGACTGGTCCTAAGGGCTCCTGACTCTTAGGCTAGCATTCTTCCCACTTGGACACTGTCTCTCTCTAATCAATTGTACTAGTTGTATCTATCACAGTCAAGAAAAACCTTCATCCTGAACCAAAAATCTCCACTTCAATTTCAACTTTTGTCCTCTTGCTCTTTTCTCTGTAACACTACAGAATCCCTGGTGTCTTAGGGAGTTACCTGTGAAATAAATGAAGACAGTTATTAAAGAGACCATTAGTCATAGAGGACTCTGTGTTAGGCGAGATGAACCCAGTTTCCCTCAGACTGTCTTACTTTTTAGTATATATTCTCTTCGTTGACTGATGAAATCTCTGCAAGTTTTTTTTTCTTCAGGAGTCTCTCTTGTTTTTCTATAGCTGGGGATTATAGTTATGAAGTTTTAAATTTAAAATGTGACTTATGCTTCAATTAATGGCATTTAAGAACTTCCTTTTAAGGAGAGGATCTTTTCTTCCTCATTACAGGCAGGTGCGCCTTGGGAGAGAACGCATCTCTTATAGATATAAAATGGAACAGCAGGAAGAAGTGAAAAGATTTTGGAACCACTATGAGGTCAGAATTTCTAATAATTTTATATGAAAAAATAGGCATTAAAGAGGATGAGCACATGTGTTTTCTGAAAAAGTTTATTTCTCAGCTAGATTTGAGGTCCATATCATGTGATCCGATAGAGTTTTATTCTCCTTCCTTTTAATTCAAAGGTATAAAAACATACTAGATATACTTGCCTGAATTTTAATGTCTTTCTCTAAGTGAAGAAAGGATTCATTCATAATGGATTCAACCACGACTTTAGTTAAGTTTCACTTTTTACATTCTCTGAGTACTACTTTGAAAATAAAATTTCAAACATTCCCTACTGTAATATCATAATTACTACTTCTTCTCTGACATATTGTTAGCAACAGTTTCACAGGCAAAGGAACCCAGCTGGTGCTGCACCCTGGAGATGGGATAATGGCTTTCACCCACATCTGGCATAGGGAAAGAGCACATATTTCACTAGCTTTGCAGTACACTAAGCACCAGTGTACCCTGGTCAGAGTGTGGGAAGGTGAAGGAGTGACAGACAAGTAAGCTTCCAAAAAGCCAATCGAGGCTTGGTTGCAACCATTGGGTTTTTCCCTCTGCCTCCTTCAGAATTTCGGTCATCCCTTCCATGAGGTGGGGCCATCTCCAGTCATCCTGATGCATATCTGGACCCTGCACCCAAATGGCTCCAGAGAAGAAAGTAAGGCTGGTGACTTTGCACAGCCTTCCCTCACTTAAATCCAACTCACTTGCATGTCATGGCATCATCTCCCTGATGTCATGGTTCTCTTCAAGAATGAAGGACAAGCAGCATCCCTTCCACATCACAGAGATTAGGGGCACTGTGCCCTTGTGATCTGGAAACCATGTACAGTTTTTGGGCCCTCCCTTCATACCACAGAAGAAGTCTGAACTTTTTCTTTTTCTTTTATGGGGTGTTCTTTTGTTGAAAATTTGGGTTGATATTATATAATACTATATACATGTATTTTATGCATTTCTGAGTTTCTAAACTTCTTTGGTATCACCTGTTGGCCTTCATGTATCATCACAGCTTCCACAAAACTCCCCAAATATTCCCATTTAATTTCTTATGCCGACCCCCAGCATATCGAAACCACAATGAGGAAAGTCACGATGTGGAAAAGGTAACTTGTGGCATGTGTGTGTTTTTCTGGATGTCTTGCATGGTCTGTGATTAGGCCTGCATTCCCTGAACACAGGACAGGGTATAACTGAGAGGAATATAAGTGGTAACAATGTGTCTTGTAAATTTGACCCAAGAGCTGTATATCTGATCCTCTGCAACTAAACTCTGTCCCTCTTCCCTGAGAAGAAAGTCCTAGGAGTTGATACATTATCAGGCATGCAGCTAAAGATAATATAAAGGAAGTGGCTTGCTTTGTTAAGTTCGTACTATAGTGATGACAAAACATCCAGGTTGCAATCAAGATTTCACTTATATACATATTATTGTATTTATATTGAATTCTAAAGTGCTTAATCATATGTTAGGAATTTATTAATTAAAATAGGTGAACATCCTCTTCTTTTTATTCTAGTTCCCTTAAAGAAGAATTTCTTATTCCAAAAAAATTGTTAATCTGAGACATTAGATTTTTTTTATTTCAAACCCAGAATTTCCAAATGCTACCTTCTGAGGTCTGCCTTGCAATACCAGCCATGGTAATATCTCTTTCTAATTCTTCAATGTGGTTGAAGAGGACAATTACATGAACAGAATAATCCTGTCTCTGAATGACAAATGAAAATTTTTCTCCCTCTAATGATGTTGTGCATAAAAGAAGATTATTTTGGCACCTGTATGGTAGAGAATGGATAGGAGAGAAGAGAGGCTAGCAGGGATGGGGAACCTGCGATCTCAAAGCCACATGTGGCCCTCTTGGTCCTCAAGTGCAGCTCTTTGAACCCAAACTCCACAAAACAAATTTCCCTTAATAAAAGGATTTGTTCTGTAAAACTTGGATTCAGCCAAAACGCTGTACCCAAGGACCTAGAAGGCCACACGTGGCCTGGAGACTCCAGGTTCCCCACCTCTGGAGAGGCAGGTGAACCAAGAAGAAAGATAATATAGTAATCCAGGTGAGAAATGGTGGCAGATGGTTCTGTGAGTGAAGAGAAGAGGATGAATATTAGGTATGTTGTGGATGTAGAATTTGCCAGACTTTGCAACTGATTAAATATGGGGAGTGAAGACAAGGGAGAAGTACAGGTGTAGACCTGAGTGAAAGGAAGGATGGTGGTGGCCTTAGAAGGAATAGGGAAGTTAGGAAGAAAATTGGGGGAACTGATGGATTTTGTTCTGAACATACTAAGTTGAAATGCTTTTCTGGTATATGGATGAACAGGGGAAAGAGTTCCACAGTGTGAGGGCCTAGTATTTGGTGAGAAAAGAAAGGACAAGATACAGAAATAGGAAACCTGTGGTGTCAAGGCTACATGGGGCCCTCTAGGTCCTCAAGTGTGGCTCTTTGACTGAATCTAAACTTCATAGAACAAATCCCCACTTCTGGACAAGAATAAGAGAAAGAGAAAACATGCTGAACTTGTAAGGGAGATGCCTCCCTAATTCAAACAGATATTGTCAGTTCCAACTTCCAGAAAAGGACAGGAATAATTGAAAGAGGTACAAAAAGTCAATATGGATGGTTTACATCGGGACAGCTCATTTAGTTAAATCAGTTCTAGTCAGTTTTACTCATTGATGGAATATCATTTGACTCCTGAATGGGTGCTGTAGGTTTCTTGGAATAGGAACAATGGTTCCTAGGTTTCCTGAAACTCTGGCTAAGATTTTCAAATACCTCAGCAAGATTTTTCCTAGACACCATCCTCTATTAAAACATAAGATACCATCTGAGATTTTATCAATTTAATTATCCCACAAATTAAATTCCTTTATTAAGTGTTTCAAATTAGAGAGGCCATGTGAATCTGCCATCCCTTTTCACTGCTCCCACTAGGAACTTCTTGAGGGAATTTGATTTCCCTCTTCCTGTTTTTATTCATTTTAAGCAGAACCAGCACTTTATCTACTCTGTAACTGTAATATTATTTTTTAAAGGTAGCAAGAGGAGACCCAGTTTTGGAAAAGGAATTTCAGCGCCTCAATTCAGAAGTTATTAATACACGAGTCTATCGAAAATTGGAAGAGGTATTTCTCTTTCACCTATTTGACATGCTGTGGTTGGACATTTGTGTGTTTTTGTATAGCATAACTGTTTTACTGACTCCTTTTTTTAAGGAGATATTTGGTTCAATATTGTGTTGATATCCTTTCATTTTTTTAATTCAATCAATTAACAAGCATTTACTAATTATCTGCCTTGTACTATGCATTATGCTAGATGCTGGGGAGCTAATAACAAAACTAAAATAGTTCTGTAATCAGAAACTTGTTATATTCTATCAAAAGAGAAAACATGTACATATGTATATACACACATACACACATACATATACACAAATATATATATGTACACACAAATATATAGGTACACATAAATACATATAATATACACATATATACACATACATACAGATATATAATATACATGTAAATATATTTATACATATGCACACATCTATACATATAGACACAAATATATACTATACATACAATTATATATACATAAAATACATATACCACACACAATATACATATACATGCAAATGTATTAATCACATGCACATATATAATACATGCACACACAAAAATATACACACATGTACACATATGTGTCATATACACACATATACACACAAATATAATACACACAAATATATGCATATACATACAAGCATATATGTAATATACACAAATATATGCACATACATACAAATACATAAACCATATGCATGCATATATAATACACATATGCACATACACACAAATATATACATATATACATACAAACACATATCATATACATACAAATATATACACATACATATACACATATACATACATGCACAAAACATATACACACAAATATATCTATATATACACACAAATATATAAATATATAAAAATAAATACAATACCCATAAATATATGTGTATATACACACATATATACACGTACATACATATATACACACATAGATTTATACTTACACACATACATATACACACATATGATACAAGTTGACTTAGAGGGGAAGGCAGTAACAGCTGGGGAAATCAGGAAAAGCTTCCTCTAGAAAGTGGTTCTTGAGCTAATCCTTTTAGCTATTCTAAAAGACAATTGAGGAGAAAATTTGTTCTAGCCATGGGGGATAGCCAGTACAGAAGTACAAAAATAGGAGATTAACTGTCTTCTATAAGGAACAGTAAGAAAACCAGCTTGACCAGACCACAGCATGTGTGGCCAGATTGTGAAGTACTTAAATGCCAACCACAGGAGTTTAGATTTGATTCTAACATTGAGAGGGAACCACTAGAGTTGATTAAGTAAGGAAATGATAATAGCTAGATTTGTACTTTAGGAAAATTACTTTGGCAGCTGTGTAGAGGATAGATTGAAGTAGAAAGAGACTTGAGGGAGGGTGAGCAGCTAGAAGGCTATTAGAGTAGTCTAGCTAGCAAGGGGTGATAAGAGCCTGTACTGAGGAGGTGATCATCTAAGGGGTAGAAGGGAGATGGTGGCAAGATATGTAGAAGCAGAAATGACAAAGACTGACAAGTGAGTGGTTGTATGCAGTGAGAGTGACCAGCTGAAGTTGCAGAGTTGGATAAATGAAAGAATGGTGGTGTCCTTAATGGAAACGGAGGAAGTAAAGCGGGATGAGTTTAAGGGGAACCATATTAAGTTCAATTAAACTGAACATCTGTAGGAGTCATTTAAAGGACATCCAGTTTGAAAATGTCTAGTGAGTGACTGATGTCTTGGGAATACAACTCCATAGGGAACTTAGAATTGGAAATATGGATCTGGGATTAGCATAATTCTAATAATTAAACTCATAATGACCAGTTAGTTCACTTAGAGAGAGTTTAAACCGGAAAGGGTAGGAAAAGGAAAGGAAGGGAAGGGAGAAGAGAAAACAGCCCAGAACAGAGCCTTGGAGTCTCCCCATAATTAAGAGATGTCATATGGATGATGGTGCCTCAAAGGAGACTGAGGAAGACTAGTCAGACAAGTAGGAGGAGAACCAAGAAAGAACGGTGTCATGAAAAGGCAGAAAGAGGAGATACCCAGGAGGAAGGAGAGTGGTCAGCAATTTCAGATGCTGCAGGAAGGTCAAGAAGAGTAAGGATTGAGAAGAGCTTTATCTCATAAGCTCCAATGTGTCCCTGATCTCCTCTGCCCTGACAGTTTCACAGAGCAAGATTCTAGTGAGAGATCATGTATGGGAAGGTATTTTGAAAACTTAAAAATTCCATACAAACATGAAATGTTCTCATCCCCTGACTTTATGCATATATGTATACATGTCAATTTCTATCCCTGACTCTCTCCCTCACTTCCCAGTGTGATACCACAAGTTCTCTACAAAACGTCCACACCCAGAAGTCCCTGGTCACTTGACACTTAACATATTGAAAATGGAGCTCTTTGTAGTCCTCAAGTTTGTTTTTTTTTCCTTACTTTTCCTTATGCCTCTCTGAGTTTTACACCCTTTGAATTATTTTGAATTTCTTTTCTCCTTCATCCTCACATCTGGTCAGCACAAGTCTCTGCCAGTTCTTATCCCCCAACACCAGTCAGACTTACTCTTTCTTTTCTACTTCCAAAGCCTCCATCACAATCTTAGCCTTCCTTAATGCATACCTACACTACTACAGTGTCTTAATGATCTTCTTGTCTCCAAATTACCTTTATGCACTGACACCAGAATACATTTCCCATCATTTCTCTTATGCCATTCTCAAGCTTAGGAACCTCTAATGACTTCCTATTAGATATTATATCAATTTTTTTCATTAATTCAGTTTAATTTTGTTAGCATTTGTAAGCACCTACTATGTACAAGATACCATGTTGAGCACCAGAGATGCAAAGTCAAAAATCAAAAGTAGTTCTTTTCCTGAAGGAGCTTACATTCAATTCAGCATTTGGATGGATACAACATTTAAGCAGATAAGTAAACATAACGTAATTTAAGGAGGGAGAAATTACTGACAATTAGGGGATCATGTCATGGACATGGTACCTGAATTTCTAGGAATAAAAGGATTCTAAGAGAACGAGGTGAGGCAGCTGTAAATTCCAGACACAGAGGAACGTCAAGTGGGCCCATTTACCTAGAATGGAGATTGCATGATGGGCATTGATCTGAAGTATCTGGAAAGATAGGTTTGAGTTGGGCTTTAAATAACTTTAAATCTCAAGCTAAAGAGTGTATTTTATCCTGGAGACAATAGGGAGTCACTGAAGATTCTTGAGTAAGGTAGTGACATGGTCAGATTTTTGGTATAGGAAGAAGACTCTATGTGGAGGTATTTTGGAAAAAGAGGCAGAGACAGGAAGGCCATTTAGAAAACAGTCACAATTGTATATGTTAAATGCAAGAAGCACTTGAAATAGGATGGAAGACATGAGTGGAGAGAAAAGGAATGAATGTTACTAATGTTGAGCCAGAATCAATAAAACATAATAACTGATTGACTTTTATTGGAGTTGGGGCATGAGGAGAATGGAAATAAGGAAGAGTCAAGGATGACCATTTTTAGGCCAAGCCAATATTAATATCCATAACGTGTCCTTCTTGCTGTTGTACTTTGCTATTCATCATTTCAAGAACATCTCCTTCTTCTGTTAATCTATATCTGTTACTTTTTGTCAAGACCTAACTCAAAGTTTACCTTCTTCAAAAAGTCTTTTCTGACCAATTTCAACCCATTTGAGTCATTTTACATCTCTTTGCACTTCTGTATGAAATTTTGTAAAGAAAACATTTGTGAATTCTAATAAGATTGGGGTCCCTTCTCTGACCATCAGAACGCTTGTGCTCACTTTCTGCCCTACTGTAGCTATATTCCTCTCATTTTTATGTTTGTAAGTGTTTCTTAGTTACATATATCACACACACACATATATATTTACACACATATACATATAGACACATATGTGTTGGTCTTCCTCAGTAAAATTATAAGGTCCTCAAGACCAGAGATTATACCTTCCTATTTTTGTCTTCTCTTGTCTGACTGATTTCCTCCCAATGCTATACATACCATCTGATGCTTAATCAATGCTCTTTGGATAAGATGGATTAATGAATGGATCAGTTAATATTAATTTGGCTTGCAGTATGAGAAACAATCATTTTCAGAATTTTTCCTCCCTACAGAAAGCCCCAGAATTTTCCCCTAAATTTGATCTCCTTGTTAATAATCCTTGGCTGAAGAAGTACATGAGGCAAAAGAGATTCCAACAAGCAGCCCGAAAGGTAAGGTCTATAGTCAACATGTTGGAATAGGAATCTTCTAATCATCAGGACAGAGAAACTGTACAACTGGTGTAATGTATTTTTATTTGGTTTATTTCCAGAGAAAACAATTCTGAATTTGAAGTAGAGAGTCTAGACTGTTCTCTCAGTTCACCTGTACAGATTTCTAATGGACTTGGCATTAGAGTACACCTTTCTGCCCTGTTCTAGCTCTTTTCATGGTCAGATTCATTTTCTCAGAAAGTATGCTTTATCAAATAACTCTTCTACTCAAAAACTTTCAGTTGGTTTCCTATTCCCTATAGCATAAAATCCAAATTACTCAATTTTGTATTCAAGGCCCTCTACAATCTGACCCCATACTTGTCTCTCTTGATTCATCTAGTTATTCTCCCGTCATTACGCTGCATCAAATTTCATTTGTTAAGAGCCTCATTAAATTTTTTTAAATTAATGTTCTAGGCCACATTATGAGTGGCTCTCAACAGTAATTAGGATGTCCAGAAGAGAAAAGGATTTGAGATGCCTGTAACACCCTATGTGAAATGTCCAATACAGAGTTAGAAATGAGGGACTAATGATCAGAAGAGAGGCTAGAGCTGGATGTATAGAGCTAGTCATCACTGATATATAGATGATATATAGATATATAGATGATTGATATATAGATGATAATTGAACTCTACTGATATATATATATATAAAATTAAACTAATGAGATTATTAAGCGAGACCACATAAAGAGGAAAGAGAGTCTTGGTCAGAGCTTTAGGAGATACCCATAATTAGGAGGCATGCCAGAAAAGGAATAACCATCGAGTGGGAGGAGAATCAAGAGATGGCAATGTCATAAACACCCAAAGAAGAAAAGCAGGAAGGAGGAGAGGGTGTCAGCAGCTGCAGAGAGTTCTAGAAAAATGAGTATTGAGAAAAGGCCATAAGATTTAACAACCAGGACATCACTAGTAAATTTGGAGAAATGATTTTCTCAGAGAGTTTAGAAGAGAATATGAGAAGTAGAAGGTTGTAGATGACTTTTGTCTGAGAATTCGTTATATGGACCCAGAAGGAGAAGCTAATTTCAATTTTCGGCTGTAGTTACTCATTCTAAGTGCCTAATAACCTATTTCTTTTAACTAGTTTTGTTTATATTTCTAATTATCCTCCATATTTTCATTGTAAGCAATAAAGATAGTACAGTAATATTTCCCGCTATATAAGGACTATACATCCTAAATAAATAAAAACTATATTATAGACCATAACTCAATAACAGTATTCCTACAATTTGAAAACAGGAGGGCTTTTGGTTTTATTGGTCATTTGAAAGCATGTCTTCATTGGATTCTTCCAAATCTTAAAAATTCTATTTGTTACTCTATGATCTGTGATATCATCATTATGGAGTCTTCTTCATGGACATAGATCACAACCCCTTTATGATTTGGTAGGTAGTCATTAAGAGTTGTTTTCGTCAAAAAAAATTTGAGAGCCTTAAAACCACCTTGGTGATAGGACTCAATAAACTGTTTCTTATATCAATGGTATCAAATTCAAATAGAAATGGATCCCTGTGGCCACATATTGACTTAGAAAAGCACAAATTAACATTATTTATGGTGTATTATATTTTTATTTATTTTGATAAGAATTTCCTAATTTCATTTTTATCTTGGTTAGGCTGCTCAAAAGTATATTGTGGGCTGAATTCATGTTTGACACATCTATCTTAGATAGTAGACTTTGCTTGCATAGCATTAGAAAACTCAGACTCACCTCCTTGTCATAATGAAACATGAATTAGGTGATTAAAGTGGGGTGGGATAAGGTAGGATTCAATTCTGCTTCAATTTTTCTCTATTCAAACAAAAAAAAACCTTTGAGAATAAAGCACATATTCACAAAATCAGAATCGCAGAATTGAAAGGGGCCACAAAGGTCTTCCTAACTAATAATCCTGTAGAGGATTCCTGTCCCCAGTAAATGAATTTTACTTGAAGACCTCTAGAAAGGGATACCTACTACATCTCAAGGTAGTCCATTCCATTTTTAGATAGCTCTAATTTGTAGGAACTTTTTCCTTATATCAAGTCTAAATCTAACACTACCTACAACTTCCACATTTTGCCCCTAGTTCTTCTGTCTAGAACCAAAAAGAATAAGTCTAAAGTCAGGTCTCTTTTCTACATGACAGTCCTTCAAATACCTGAAGACATTTTTTCAGCATCACCTCCTTTCCTTCCAAAACTCTACACATTACCTCTTTTTTTTTAACCAATCCTGACAATTACAGTAACAATTTATAATCTCAAGCTTCCTCACTGAATTTTCTGGACACTTTCTAGCTTGTTGTTATTTTTCCTAAAATTCAGTGCCCAGAACTAAGCATTGTACTTCAGATGTGCTTGGACCTGGTCATGGTACTATGGTCCTATCAGCTCTTGTGGTCTGGACACAATGTTTTCTAAAGACAATTGCTTTAAGTTTTTTCCCTGCTGTGTTATACCATTGACTCATCTCCACTTCAATTCTTCTTTTAATTTATAGGTCAAGTCTTAAGTTGGAGAGTGACTAAATTGTAACATATAAATTGAATGACAAATTTGACATGTCCAGATTATTAATCTGAAAATTTTTTTATATTTCTAGCTCCTGATTCGGAAAAGATTGCATAAAATGTTAAATGATCTTCATAAAATAGATAAACAAATGATATTAAGAAAGTTTGAAGAAGAAAGAAGAACAGGTTTGGCTAAAACTATATTTATGCAAATACAGTATTTGTCCATCACATCCTGTAGGAGTGAAGGTCCTTCTATGCATAACTTCCATTTCATGTAATATCAGTTACAGTAAGTGAGGGTAATTTGGTATAATAGAGAAAGTGATGGACTTGGAGTCCGGAGATTTGAGTTTGAATCTCTAATATTAGTCAGTGTTAGCTATGTGACCCTGGGGAAAGGAACTAGCATTTATTAAGTGCCTTTTATGTGCCAGGCACTGCCCTGAGCACTTTACAGGTATTATTTCACTTGACCCTTCCAACACCTACAAGGTAGGTGCTGTTATGATCCTTGTTTTATAGTTGAGGACCAGTTAAGTGACTTGCTCAGGATCACCCAACTAGTAAGGATCTAAGACTGAGTTTCAACTCAGGCCATCCTAATGCCAGGCCCAGTGCTCTATCCACTGGGTCGCTTTGACGCCTCATGATATAATATAGTCGTAACTACATCACAAGCTTGTGAGATCAAATAAAATGATGTATGTAAAACACTCTGTAAATCTTAAAGCCCTGTGTAAACATCAAGTATCATCATCATCATCATTACTATAGTTAACATAGTAATCTCTTTGTCTGATGTCCTAAAAACCACGCCTCCTATGTTATTTCTACTTTGACACCGATGTTGCTAATAAAAGAGGAGATGTGCCTTTGCTAACAAGAAGTCACTGTGCCTATAAATAAATAGAGATCTATAGAAAATACTTTTAAGCACTCATTTAATATATACTCTATGCCCTGGCAAAGACAGAGTGTACATTGGTCAGCAGAGTATTTATTGAGAGTAAAGTTTACCATTTCAAAATGGGGATGGGGGGAAATGTCTGTGTTTTGAGTGGGGAGAAATTTTTATTTTTTGTATTCTCAAAATAGCTTAGAGAAAGTAGGAGGCAACATGGTATGGCAGAAAGAGTACTGTCTCTATAGAGTTGGAGGACCTGTGTTAAAATCTTGCCTCTGTTGCTTGTGTGACTTTGAGCAAGTTATTGACCTCCCTGGCTCAGTTTCCTTATCTATAAAATGGAAGGGTTTGACTAGATGACTGCTGACATCCTTTTTAATTCTAAGTTTGTGGTCCTATTGTACTACATTGCAACCAGAGGAATGGAATGTGAGAAATTTATATGAACGTATATATAGTATTTTAAGAAACATAATAGAAAGAGCACTGTTATTAGACCGTATTTCTAGTCCCAAGTGTGTTGCTACTAATTCATTTAGTGACCATGAGCAAAAGTTACTTTACCTCAGTGATTCTCAATTTCCTCATCTGTCAAATAAGGAAGCTAGAGTAGATTATTTAAGTTCACATTAACACAAAGCTGGAAATGACCTTAGAGATCATCTGATCCAACTTCTTCATTTGATGGATAAGGAAACTGAGACTAAAAGGTGAAGTGTATGATTTACTGAAGCTCATGCTTTGCTAAGACTGCTTTCTAACTCTTAAGAGTCTGTGATTTCTTTTTCCCCATCACAGAGTTTGGATCAAAATCCATCTTCCCATTTGCTGTAAGTCTAGATGAATCTACCCTTCATTTTCATTTGACAAGACAGCAAGTATTGCCTTTTCAGTTTCCTTCACATTCTTCTGAACAGAAGTCTGATGAATTGGTAGGTAAAAGTATATTTGCAGAAGTTTTGGGACATATAAATGCTGCATAACTAAACAAATAGATGTACATTTCTCATCCTTTGATATTTGGAATATGATTAATAAACTATTCTAAATTAATCCTCCAGTAGAGTCCCACACTAATGCCTCATTGTGGTATTGAAGTGACCTGGGTTGTCCCTGGCTCTATGGGTTGAGCATAAACAGGCCCTACAAAGATGGAGGGATATTGATTTAGGGACCCAGTGATGGTCTATTTTCTAAGGACTAGCCTAGGAAAATTCAGAGACTCCTTGCTAGGTTGTCTTCCTACCACTGAATTGTTTTAGTCATTGTAACCCCTGAAGACAATCTGCTAAAGGAGATTGCACCTGATACCCACTGTATTATTAGCAAGGAAATATACACAAACATCATTGAACTCATAGATTATTGATATATTAAAGTTCAGGTTAACCTACTCAATAAAAATAACTAATTATAAATAATCAAATGCCCATCACCTCTTTCACAATGATTAGCACTGACCCAAGAATGCCTTGTTTAGGCTAGAGTTACTCCACCTCACTCTTAATATCCTCATCTGAAAAACCTGGAAAGACTTATATGAACTGATGCTGAGTGAAATGAGCAGAACCGGGAGAACACTGTACACAGTAACAGCCATAATGTGCAAGGAATGTTTCTAATAGACTTAACCCTTCACAGCAATGCAAGAACCTAAAATATTTCCAAAGGACTCTTGACAGAAGATGCCATTCACATCCAGAGAAAGAACTATGGAGCTGGAATACAAAGTGAAGCAGACTATTTTCTCTTTTGTTACATTTTGTTTTGTTTTGTTTTCTCATGGTTTCTCCCATTTACTTCTATGCAACATGACTAATATGAAAATGTGTTTAATAAGAATGAATGTGTAGACTCCATATAAGATTGCATGCCATCTTCAAGAGGGAGGGAGGAAGGGGAGAAAATTTAAAATTTATGGAAGTGATTGTTGAAAACTGAAAACAAATAAATTTTTAAAATCCTCATCCACACAGTAAAAATGATACAAAATTTGAGTGAAAGAACCTTCGAAAATTGATTATCCTATGAAATTCATGTTTAAAAGTATAATAGGCAAGGGGAATATTTCCATATTTGCTTAGTGTTGATGAAATTACATTTATGTCATTAATTTTGTAAATTTCAGGCTCCTAATGGACTTGGACTGGTACCCATTAAATCATCAGAGGTTCAAATAAGACAATGTCACCAGTTTCTTAACTTGCAGGTTGGTCACATTTCATGAAACCTCTTGTCAATGTGTTGTTTAAACTACGTAAGTAGTTTTGTTGATGAAAACAGCAACAAAATATTCTTGAATTAATCAAGAATGATTTCATCCTTTTAGCCAGCAAATGGATTACACATTACACCTCTAGGTTATCGTTCTGTTATTTATCTCTCTATCCTGCTGTCCTTTCATTATGACTAAGAGACATTGTAGCATATTGGGTAAGGAGCTAGTCTTAGAGTCAGGAAAACAAAGATTCAATTCTCCTTGCCTTGGAAAACTTAACCTCTCTGTGGCCTACACAATTCTCTGAGGCTATAGGTGGCAAATGACTTTTCAGTCTGCATCAACAGAGGTGTTTTCACACTAGTGAAACCACAAGTCTAGAGTAATAAAAAAAGAATGTGATTGAACCATAAAATGATAGGAGTTGTTAATTTTTTGCTATTTATAGAGTTTGGTCACCTTAGTCATACTGCATATTATCTGTGTATGAAGTCAGTGAAACTGTATGTTACAGATTTTATAGAAACAGTGAAATATAATTGTATATGTGACCATTATGTGGCTATAAAATGACTTATCATTCCATCCCCAGACGTGTTGCCCTAAATCACCATTATCATATTTCGCTTAAGCTGACTTTTGTCCATATATATCATCAGGACTTTCAGTAAAGATTAAGAATGATAAATTAAATTGCAGAACGTTCAAGTTCATTTACATCTTGCATTTCAGTATGTTTTGTTCTTTGTTTTTCAGGTTCCTCAAGTTTACAGTATCATGGGTTACAAACCATATTGTACCCAGCAGTGCTCATGGAGTTATAAATCTCAAAAACTTGCTCGACCTCTAAAACAGGGAGCTATGGTAATATGTCAAAATCTCTAATAATCACTTTCAATTATAATTTTAACATGTCATTCTGGAGCCTAATATAACTCATTTTTTGGTAATAATTTATTCTAAATTTAACATTTAATAGCAGTATAAGTAAATTTGATTAATAGTGATTAACATTTTCACTGATTTATTTGTGGGGTTTTTTTGAGACAATTGGGGTTAAAGGACTTGCCCAGGGTCATGTAGCTGGTAAGTGTCTGAGGTCAGATTTGAACTCAGGTCCTCCTGACTTCAGGCCAGGTGCTCCATACACTGTGCCACCTAGCTGCCTTCCCCCATCCCCCATTTTTACTAGTTTGTGAGGTATTATAACATTTTGTTCACTCCATCTTGGTGTCCATCAGAACTTTTTGTTCATCCATTAATTCTCATTCACTTTTCCCCTTTTATGGTCATAATTTATGTTCTTCTGACATTTTTTTCTTTTCATTATTTTTAAATATCTTTCCAGATTTATTTATATTCTCATATTCATAATTCTCAGTTGCACTATAATATTCCTTTATATTAATCTCCCACCATTTCTTTAATAACTTCCATATTGCAGGATATTTAAGTTGCTTCTTGTGTGTGTGTGTGTGTATGTGTATGTATGTGTGTATGTGTATGTGTGTGCATGTGTGTGCGTAATTACAAATAATGCTTCAGGAAAAATCTTTGAAGCTTTTTTTGTTTGGAATAACATTTTCAAAGCATATTCCTAACAATGAATTTATTGGGTCTAAGGTTTATGATTACTTTTGCTACTTTCACTGCATACTGCCATATTGCTTGCTATATAGATTCTGAGAATTTACAATTCTACTGACAGTGTTTCTCCAAAATGCTGCCAGCTTTGAGTTTTGCTGCTTTAGTTATTTTTATTAATTTAATAGGGGTGAGGTGGTCCCTCTATGCACTCTTTAAATATTAGTAAGGTTGAGCATTTTCACATTATTGTGAATAATTTATGTTTTCTTTTTTGAAAATTATCTGTTCCTATCCTTTGATCATTTTTCTGTAATGGATTGGAAGTTACCTTTGTGAGTTTTTAAATGTTAATTACATACTTTAGATAGCAAATTTTAATCTGTCATGTGCCATAATGAATTATGGTTCAACAGAAAAATGTATAGTGGCTGATCATGCAGCAACCATCTTTGTCAAATTCTTGGGAGAAAAAAGATTAGTCACATAGGATGGGCAAGCATGGATGGGTACAGTCCATATCACTGGAGGGAAAAAAATCTACATTGATGAGATCACACTTCCTCTGAAATACTTTTTATTCCAAAAAGTTTTAATGTAATTAAGCACATCAGAGAAAACAGCAGGGCAAAATGGATAGAGTGGCAGACTTGGAGTCAGGAAGAACTGGGTTTCAATCCCCACCTCTAACACTTACTACCTTTGTGACCAGGCACATCACTTAAAGTCTTTAACTCTCAGGCAGTTCTCTGAGTTTTAGATGGGTTGCAGAGGCAGCTAGGTGGTGCAGTGGACAGAACACCAGTGCAGGAGTCAGTTCAAATCTCACCTCAGACACTTGACACTCACTAGTTGTGTGACCTTGGGCAAGTCACTTAACCCCAATTACCTCATCCTGGGTAATCTCCAGTCATCCTGATGAATATCTAATCACTGGATTCAGATGGCTCTGGAGGAGAAGTGAGGCTGGTGACCTGCACAACTCTCCCTCACTCAAAACAAAGTCAAGTGCAAGTCATGTCATCATTTTTCTGATGGCATGATCTTCTTTGGCAATGAAGGACGAACACACAGATGAGTTGCAATCTGCATCAGAGAAGGAAGTTGAAATCGTGGGTCCTCAATGTTTTGACAAGTTTATCTATCTTGTTCATAATAATTTTTTCTGTCTGTTGAATAGAAAATAATGTACCTTTTCACAGTTGAGATAAATGCATTATTCCATTTTTCCTTCCATCGTTTTTATTGTCTTTATCTTATATTTACGTTTACCATTGAACTGGAATTCTTGAAAGTTTGTTTTTTAAGATATTACCCAAGTATGTTGATTAAATAATAAATCTTTTCCCCAATTTCTTTAACACTATTTTCGGTCATTTTAAAGGAGATAATACCTGTGGTGCCATCACAGCAATCTGAAGACAACGCATTGTCCTATGGAAAGTTATCGCTTTTGAATCTGACTCCCCCTGACGCTCTGCTCAAGCCTCCGGTCTATCATCCACTCTGTGTTTTTGTAAGTAAAAACAGCAGAAATGTGGCCTCATTGCTCCTCATTGCATTTCAGTAATTTCTTCAGGAGGAAGCAAAATGAACTGGTGTTTCTTAAGCAAATTAACCATTGCTGATCTTTGAAATGGTGTACTGATGGTTGATTTTTAAGAGGATTTCCTTCAGCTTCTCCACCATTAATAACTCCAGGGTTCTTTTGATTCAGACAGCACCTTTAGAGGAATACTCTGGCTGGATCACTCTGACAGGAGATCGGTGAGATGCCACCAGAGTTAGCAAAGTTAACCTTTCCCACTTTATTTTCTTGAAGATCACACAGCTGGAAGAACTTAGAACTTATAGGGACCATCAAGTTCGCATCGTCTGACTCACTCTTTTTCAGATGAGGTATCTGAGGTCCCTCAGAGAAATGAATGCACCACACAATACTGTGATAAATCCAGCCTGCGTTGACATCACTGAGAAAATAACTATGTGTCAGAGAACTGAAGTCAGGCTATTTGTACAACTGTTCAGAATCAACATCTGTCAGTACCAGCTGATGCTCACAATGAGTCAGAGTTACAGTCAGGGCAGATGAGAGCTTCCCCTAGACTTTGGTTATTTTGCTGTTATTTTTTGGGAGGAGAGAGGGGCTTTGGGCAGCTTGGTTTTTTTTCATCTTTATTTGCATAAATCAAAGACATCATTTAAGGAATGTTTTAGCAGAAATAGTCATCTTCTAGCCAATAAAAAGTTGAAAGTCATAAAGATTTATGGGGAGGAATGGAGATTACAGCAAACCCTATTCTCTAATGTTAAATATGAGATTTTGAATTGAACTGATTAATTCTGCTTCTGTTCCTCAGAGGAGGAATACATTTTTGGAAACTACTGAAGCATAGCAGACAGGGTTTTCAAAGGAATCAAAAATAAAAGATGATTTGACAATAATAGATCCAGGGGAAAAAAACACAGGCAACCTTGTTTAAAAAGATTTTATCATTAAACATTTTTCAGAATAAATACAAATTACAGAAATTGTACACAGCCAACTTTTATGAAGTATTAACATTTACTATATTTTGTTTAGCTCATGTGTCATTTTAGGAGATTGTATAAACAATCTTCTGTTACAAAAAATAATTACAAACCTTAATGGATCTCAGTTGCTCTTATGATTATAAATAACAAACCTTCAAACTAAACAATATTTTAAATAGAAAAATATACTCATTTTAAAATAGTTTGGTTAACTAACATTTCTGTGACACATGTATATACACTCATTTTTCTATAGGAAATTTTTACTGAGATTCTTGAAACTTATATTAAACATAATTAAAAACAAGGTCAAGGTGCTTAGAAATCATTATAAGAATCAGAAAATACTACTTAGTAATTAACAGTTACTTGCTTTGAAATATTAAACAAAATAAAGTGTTTTCTGAAATAGATTTTCAATATTCCAGTTGGCCCTCCCATCTCACAAGTAAGAACTTCCCACAAATAAAAGTGTCAGTGTAGTTTCCTTTAGGGGTCAATTGTGGTTAAGTTCCATTTTTTCCCAGTGTTACCACAGGATTATAAAAATAGTTGGATACATAGGATTTGTATTTCAAATCAGATTGGAAATGAAACTAAATGATCCACAGATCTGCAGGTAAAAGAGACTTATTTGTGGTCAATTGCTACAATAAAAAGATATCATTAACTATTTTACAGATAATACTTTGAAACACTAATACATTGCTAATAGCAATTATTTAAGCATGTTTCAGACACATGACAATTGTATATATTAATATGTAAAATGCTTAAAAGATATGAACAATTAGTTTATGTTTTATGATGCTCTGAAATTCAGGCAACAACTTTATTTTTCTGGTTTCTTCTCATATTTCAAAGTGATTATGTCTACATTTCAGCATTCTAGATCATAATTTTTTTTAATCAGTCAAAATCTGCCTTCAATCCCACTGACCCAAGCACCCCTGTTTCTCACTGAAAACAAAAGGAAAGCAAAACCTCCATTACAAACATTCTGTAATCAGGTAAAACAAACTTCCATATTGGCCATGGTCAATAAAAAAACATGTCTCATTCTCACTCTGAGTCCTTCATCTCTCTATCAGGAAGTGATAGATTTGTCATTGTTAATTAATTATTAATATTAATTAATTATTAATAATTGTCATTAATCTTCTGGAATCATGGATCAGGGTTTTTAATTTCTTCAAAATTGTTTGCCCTTACCATACTATTATCTTTGCATCACTTGTTTTAGTTCTGTCTACTTCACTGCATTGATTGAAGTAAGTCTTCCCAGGTTTCCCTGAAACCATCCCCTTCATCATTTCTTACACCACAATAGTATTTCATTGCATTTCTATACTTGTTGAGCCTTTCCCCAATTTATGGGCACCCAATCAGATTAACATACTTTAACATACTTTTCTACCTCAAAAAAGATCTATAACTATTTTTTTACATCCTTAAGGCTTATTTTGTTTTGGACTAAAGCCTCCAGTAATTAACCCTTTCTTTAATTCCTCCTTCTCTCTTCTCTTTTCCCTTCTATTTCCCTGTTAAATGAGATGTATTTCTGAATTCAGTTCTGTGTGCCTGCATTTGCATATGGATATATATGTGTAAGTGTGTGTGTGTGTGTGTGTGTGTGTGTGTGTGTGTGTGTGTGTGTTCTTCCCTCCTTTGGCCACTTTAGATGAGAACAAAGTTCAAGTCTCAGCTGTTCCTCCCTCCTCTCACCTCATTATTTGTGTGGATGTCTATTTGTGTATCTTTATACTTTTCCCTAATCTTCTTTCACCTCCCTTTCCATTCTTTTTTTAAAAAGATGATCAAGATACAACAAAACCATTCCTCCGTCTAAATACACTCCCTCTGCATCCCCTGATGATAATAGAGTTCATAGGGGTATCATTTCCCTGTAGAGAATGTAAGCAGTTTGTTCTTGTTTATTCTTTTATCATTATTGATTTGTTTGCCTTTTTATATTTCTTTTAACTCCTATCTTTGAATTTCAAAGTTTCTATTCACCTCTGGTCTTTTCATCAGGAATGCTTAGAAGCATTTCATTAAAGATCCATTTTTTTCCCCTCTAGGATTATACTTAGTTTTTCTGGGAAGTAATTCTTATGCCTATACCCTATATATTTTGGAATGTGATCATTCAAGCTTTCCATTCCTTTATAATGGTGGCTGCTAAATTATATGTGATCCTGTGTCTCCTTGGGTCATTGGGGTTGAAGGCAAATTTTTGCTAATTGAGTCTTTCTTCCTTTACAGTATTTTTTTCCCTTGACCTAGAAGTTCTAGATTTTAGCTATGATGTTCCTGGAAGTTTTCATTGCGGGGGGGCAGTTCTTTCAGGAGGTGAACAGTGGATTCTTTCAATTTCTACTTTGCTTACTGGTTCAACAAGAGCTAGATGGTTCTAAGACTTACTGAGTTATAATATCAAGTCTCTAGTTTGGTCATAGCATTCAAATTATTTGCTAAGTCTTACTTTTTCCCCCATGAATCTGTTTTCTAGGTCAGTGGTTTCTTTGTTATGAGATATCATATTTTTCTTCTATTTTTTTCCATCTCAACTTTATTTTAATATTTCTTGTTTTCTCAGGGAATAATTGCTTCTATCTGGTCCACTCTAAGTTTTTGGGATTACTTGGGCAGGGTTTTGTATCTTTTGTGATAAGCTGTTTATTCCCTAAGCGTTGTATTATTCCAGGCTCTCAGAGACAGCTCAGGCTGAGGATCGATCTGCAAGCTTTCAGTGCTCCCAAAGTGGTCTGATTCAGGGCAACACTTAGGATCAGCCCAGACCTTCCCTATAGAAATATACAAAGCTCATCCTAATATCAAGTCCTAAGTCAGAAAATAGGCTGGAAGAATTAACAATTTTTTAAAAAATCACTGCCCTTTTGCTCTGAGCTCTGCAAGTTTTTGAGTTGAGTTTGGACCTGAAAAATTGTAGCCTGTTTCTGCTATCAGCCAGAACCAGCTGAGTGTAGAAACAGAGGAACAGAAAAATAGGCTTCCCTTTGGTCTGGGATACCTACCCTAGTTATTCCTCTGTAGGCTTCAGATTGGGCTAGAGGTTGGAACTGATACCCTGTTCTGCCCTTGATGTCTGAGCCACGCTGCTGCTGTTGCTTTCTTCTGAACTTTCTCCTCTCTTGGTTTATCACTTAGGGCCTGAGGGGAGGGGTAAGATGGTGTAGATACACACCTCATCATTAGTATACCTTGAATATGTGTCCTAAAACTCATTAGAGGGAAGCAAAGCTGCAAACTTGCATCTGTCCCATCATGGTGCTCCTGTCTGAGTCACAGCCTCTCTTCTGATGTGTTCGGTGCACTTTGGGCTCCACACTTGGCTTCACCCCTGGTGTTCTCAGACCTCTCTGACTGTCTCCCTATGCTGACCTGGGTAGGAAAAACGACTCATGGTGACTTTTTTTGAATTTTCCTATCAGGACTCAGTCTGGTTTGTTTTCTAGATCTACTTGGAGAAATTTTGTGGGGATAGCTTCTTGATGAAATGTTTTCTACTATTCCACCATTTTGACTCCTATATGTGATTACAAGTACATTCTTAAATATGCAAAAGTGAAATAATGTCTGTATTAAATCATGAAATTTTGGCAAGTCATTATAGTACCATATAATACAATGCAATCATATTTGTATTGTCACTACCAAATTATCAGTTACAAATCAATTCAAAATGTCATCATTTTAAAAAGTCATTTATTTTTCTACAAATAAAAATCTCACATTTTGGATTTCAGGTAATATACCTTCCTTCTTTCTAAGGGAAGTTATTACAACATGAAAACTGGTCAAATTGAATGTCATAGGGCAATCATACTATAAAATTGTGGTTCATTTTGGAGGTGATCTAAAACCATGTAGAGTCTCCTGAATCAGATGCTATAAAATTCAGCCTTTTGTAGTTTCAATATGTCAGTTTCTGATCATCATATTCATTTGAAATATCCTTAAACCTTCAAATATTGAAAACTTGATAATGGATGGTCTTTGGAGAAATGTTAATTCCAGTTGACCCTTGCACCTTCAAATTCCTGCACTTTCTCCTCTTTTCCTATTAGCTTGGGAGCTTTTTCTAGTTTTCTGCTACCTCTCTGGAAAGAATGTATGGAGAGTATGGGCAGCCAAGCAGCGCAGTAGATAGAGTGGTGGACCTACAGTCAGGAAGACTCATCTTCCTGAGTGTGTATCTAGCTGCAGACACTTACTGACTGTGTGATCCTGGGCAAGTCATTTACCCCTGTTTGCCCCAGTTTCCTCATCTGCAAAATGAGCTGGGGGAGGAAAAAACAAACCATTTCAGTATGTCTGCCAAAAGAACCCTGAATAAGATCATGAAGAGTTAGTTGTGACTGAAAAACAACAGAACAATAGTAGAGCATATAAATCTACCACATTTTTAGGGTTTTTAAATAAGCCCTAATACTTTCATAAGCTTGTCTCTTCTCTTTCTAAATAAGAAAGTTATCACCATAACAATACAATCAATACCATTTTAAAAATACTGTTGTTCAACTTATGGGAGCCAAAATAGCAAAGGAAGTAGAAAATTGCTGTATCTCTCCCATATTCACCTCCAAATAAAGTAGCACCCCAAACAAATCCTGGAACAGCAGAACTAGCAAAAAGATGGGGTGAAATAATCTTTTAGTCCAAGAAACTTGTAAGATTGGCAAAACAGTCTGTGTCACTCTGGTAAAAGGGGAGTATATGCCAGTACAGGAAGCATCCCAACAAGCCCCACCTCAGCAAACCAGTGAGAGATCTGGAGCACCAATGTGGTGGAGTTCACAAATACCAACAGCAGGACCTCCCATATACCTTAGCATAACCAGGGGAACCAGTAGACTTCAATTCCAAGAGCAACCACATGCTTCAGTGTAGTCCTATACAAACAGGCATCCTCTAGCAGATAAATTTCCACATGCTTCAGTATATAGCCTGGAGAAAATGCACAGGATCCCTGCTCAGTACCAGGGAAGCTGCCAGACCCCTAGGGCCTTCAACAGTGCCAGCCACATCCTCATTCACCTCCTTAGCATAGTACCAGACACAAGGGTGCCCAAGGAGCCTCAGGGCAACATCAGTGTAGCATCAGGTAAATAGCCAAAGCTTGCAGCCACTGGCACAAGAAATCTTCTAGTCTAGATACAGAGCTAAAATTTCAAAGAAAGAGAAAAGCAAAAAAAAAAAAGATGAACAAAAAAGAATCTGACCATAGAAAGTTATCATGTGAGAGACACAAAGACAGAAGAGGACAACAATGTAAGAACTCGTATGGGCAAAAGTCCAAAGAATAATGGAAAGTGGTCTCAAGCCCAGAAAGAACTCACAGAAGAGCTCAAAAAGGAGTTTAAAAATCATATGAGAGAAGTAGAAGAAAAATGGCAAAAGAAATGAGAGTGATGCAAGAAAATTATGAAGAAAAAGTCAACAGTCAGGAAAACTGCTTAAAAAGTGGAACTGGCCAAATGGAAAAGGAGATACAAAAATCCCCTAAAGAAAACAACTCTTTAAGTAGTACAATTGATCAAATGGAAAAGAAAGTAGTAAAGCCACCTGAGGAAAATAATTCCTTAAAAGTTGGAATTGAGCAAGTGGAAGCTAATGACTCTATAAGACATCAAGAATAAATCAGACAAATTCAAAAGTTTGAAAAAAGGGGAAGAAAATGTAAAATACCTGATGGGAAAAACAACTGACATGGAAAATAGATCCAGGAAAGAATATAAGAATCATTGGACTACTTGAAAGCCATAATCAAAATTGGGACATGGACAGCATCTTTCTAGAAATTATCAAGGAAAACTGTCCTGAAGTCCTAGAACCAGAGGGAAAAACAGACATTGAAAAAATCCACCAGTCACCTCAGGAAATAATAACCAAAATAAAAATTCCAAGGAACATCATAGCCAAATTTCAGAACTAGCAGGGTAAAGAAAAAATAATACTACAAGTAGAAAGAAATAACTCAAATATCAGGGAGTCACAATCAGGATGACACAGGACTTGACAATTGCAATATCAAAGTATCAGAAGTCATGGAATATGATAATTCAGAAGGCAAAGATGCTAGGACTACAACCAAGAATCACCTAACGGGAGAAATTAAGCATAATACTTCAAGGGAAAAAAGTGATCATTCAATTAAATAGAAGGATTTCAAGAGTTCATCAGATGACCAGAACTAAACCAAAAATTGAACTTCTAATATCAAGACCCCAAAAACATAAACAGATTAAAAGGGGAGAAACAAACATAAGAAATTCAATAGAGCTAAACTCTTTACTTCTCTATTCAGGAAGATGGTGCTTGTAATTCTTAAAAATTGTATAACTAATCATACAGCTACAAGGAATATATGTAGAGGGTATGGGTATAAGGTGAATTTGAAGGAATGACATAAAAACAATTAAGGGATGAGAAAGAGGAGTACAGTGGGTGCAGTAGGAAGGGAGAGGTGGAATGGTGTAAATTATTTCACAAGAAGAGTCATGAAAGACTTATTACAGGGAAGATAGGAGGGTGGGTGGCAAGCATCACTTGAACTTTACAGTCATCAGTATTAGCTCAAAGAGTGAATCATATACATGATCACTGAATATAGAAATCTCTTACCCAACAGGGAAATAGGAGGGGAGGAGATCAAGTAAGGTGTGTGTGAGGGGAACTGATAGAAGGGAAGGCAGATCAGGGAAGGTGATAGAAGCAAAAGGAAAGGACAAAAAGAAAGAAAAGACAAAAAGACAGGAGGAAGAATAGGATGAAGAAAACTACACAATCAGTAGTCATAACCGTGAATGTGAATGGGATGAACTCTTCCATACAACAGAGTGGATAGCAGAGTAGATAAAAAACCAGAATCCTACAATATGCTGTTTACAAGAAACCTGAAGCAGAGAGACACACACAAAGTAAAGATAAGAGGCTGGAGCAGAATTTATTATGCTTCAGGTGAAGTTAAAAAAAAAAGGCAGGGCTAGCAATCCTGATCTCAGACAAAATAAAATAAAAAATAAACCCATTTTTAAAAGATAAGGAAGGAAACCACATCTTGCAAAAAGGTGGTGGTTATTGTCCTTCATTCTCAAAGAGGACAAAAATTACACATCACCATGATAAAGTGAAATTTCAGTTTGTCTGACTGTGGTTGATCAGACCAAACTGAGCTTGGAATGCTCTACCACAGGTTGGACACAGATAGTCCATGTGAATATTTGGGGTGAATACTCCAAATTTGTGCATCCTATATTTATTTTGTGCTGTCTCAATTCTGCTTTACTCATAGAGCACAACACCCCTTCTGATGTGGGCATGCCATGCTGAGCATACCCATACTAAAAGGTACCATAGACAATGAAGCAATATTAGTACTAAAAATGATGGTATAGTGTCCAGATTCTTAAAGGGGAAGTTAAATCAGTTACAGGAAAAAATGGACAGCAAAACTATTTTCGTGGGGGACCTCAACTCTCTCCTCTCAGAACTCGATAAATCCAACCAAAAAATAAACAAGAAACTAAGGAGGCAAATAGAATATTAGAAAAATTAGATATGACAGATCTTTGGCATGATTTAGACATAAAGGGTGACACCATAAGCAACTCAAAAGAGCAAGGAATAGTTTATCAGATCTATGGGGAGGGTAAGAATTCATGACCAAACAAGAGACAGAGACCATTCCAAAAATGTAAAATAGGTAATTTTGATTATATTAAATTAAAAAGCTTTGGTACAAACAAAACCAATGCAACCAAGATTAGAAGGAAAGCAGAAAGCTGGGAAACAATTTTTACAGCAATTGACTTTGATAAAGGCCTCATTTTTCAAATATATAAAGAACTGAGCCAAATTGCAAGAAAATAAGCCATTCCCCAATTATTGATTGTCAAAAGATATGAACAGGCAGTTTTCAGATGAAGAAATCAAATCTATAGGCATATCAAGAATCACTTTTGATCACAAAAATTCAAAATAAAACAACACTAAGGTACCATCTATCAGATTGGCTAATATAACAAAAAAAATTATAAATGTTATGAGGATGTGGAAAAATTGTGTTGTGTTGGAGGATGTGGAAAAATTGAGACACTAATGCACTGTTGGTGGAGTTATGAACTGATCCAACTATTCTGGAGAGCAATTTGGAGCTATGTCCAAAGGGCAACCAAACTGTGCATTTACCCTTTGAACCAGCAATACCACTACTATGTTTGTATCCCAAAGAGATCATAAAAAAGTGCAAAAAGATTGATGGCAACCCTTTTTATGATGGCAAAATATTGGAAATTTAGGGAATATTCACCAACTGGGAAATGACTGAACAAACTGTGGTATATGAATATAATGGAATACTATTGTACAGTAAGAAATGTAGAACAGGCAGATCTCAGATAAACCTGGAGAGAGACTTGTAGGAACTGATGCAAGGTGAAATGAGCAGAATCAGACAAAACATTGTACACAGTATCAGCAACATTATGTGATGATCAATTATGAATAACTCAGCTCTTCTAAGCACAATGATTCAAGACAAGTACAAAGGACTCCTGAAGGAAAATGCTATCCATATCCAGATAAAGAAATGATGGGTCTGAATACTGATTGAAACATATTTCTTTCACTTTATTCTTTCTCATGTTTTTTTTTCCCTTTTGATCTTTTTCTTCTTTCACAACTGTGACACAGTATGGAAATATGTTTTACATAATAGTACATGTATAAACTATGTCAAATTGCCTACCATTTTCAGAAGAGAGGAAGGGAGAGAGGGAGAAAATTTTGAAACTCAAAATCTTGTAAAAATTTTCTTGTTATATACTTGGGAAAACAGTATTAAAATTTTTTTTAAAAAGAAAAAAGTTATATAAAGTAATTTAAAAAAATAAAATAGTATCATTCAGATCTTTAGTTATGTAAGTTACTAGTTACCAAGATCTTTTTGGGAACTAAAAGTTTCTGTTGACATCACCATACAAGTGATCCTAATTTGTAAAATGAGAGGAATAGACTTTTTGATCTTCTAGCTCCAGAGCTATAGGTCTAAAATTTACTGTTAACCATTTCATAAACTGACTCCCTCACTGAACATCTTGATAATTTACTTAATGACAAAAAAATCAATTTGTCTCCTAAATTACTTTGCTGACAATCAAGTAATAAGTTTCTTATTTGTTACCTTACAGGATCTGCCCAAATGTTTTATTCGTTCACAATTAGTCAATAATTATAAATCCTTGGGTATATTTCAGTCATTTTTTCTTCCAACTGAAGCAGTGATAACAGCATCTGACTGAGGCAGAGAGATGAGGAATTCATAGGTCTGGTGAAGTTTCTAAGCTTTATGACCCATGAAATCCTTCAGCATGATTGTCTTTAAGCAGTCATTGTAACCTAAAAAATATTTTTCCTATTCACATATAAAAGCAATTCTTTAATATTTGTCTTTTAAAATTTCAAGTTCCAAATTCTCTTCCTCTTTCATCTCTTCCTTTTATGAAAAATAAAACTGCTGAATAAAAATACCCTGTATTTCCAATCACAGCCAATCTGCCATTTGGGTACATATTCATATGTCAGATGATGGCTCTGTTCCTTAGTCAGCCCAGTTAGGAATTAGTAAAGAGCAGGACCTCTCTGCACACCAGATGCTACATCCAAGTGGAGCCTTCCTGGATAAAAGCATTATCAAAATAAAGTTAAATATTGACATTTCCTGATATGTGAAATGCAATTCCCTGCCTTGTCTTCTCTCTAAAGTGGGTTTTAAGAGACTGTGTTGTTTCCAAAACCAGAAAGCTTGTTTGCTCTTTAAAGCAGTTTTGCTTATTTGATAATTCCTCCAATTCATCAAACTTGGAAACACATACTTTAAGCCCTAGTTAAGCTGTCATTTCAGTTGCAAGCCAACATATGTTTTCAAGAGAATGATATAAATCTAAATTAGATTTAATGATGTCCTCAAGTAAGAACAAGAAATTGACATGCATAAAGGATGGTGCCATTTGAAATTCTAGAATCTTTCATCATTTTGGAAAAATCAAACCTTCTCAGATTGATAGAAACTAATAACAATTTTTTTAACTTCACGGTGAGTTTTCTACTTAAGAATCAGGATTTTAGAGGTTTTCTTAGTGGTGCACATTGAGAGGAGGCAAATCAGTTGGGGGATGGCTAAATAAGTTGGGATCTAAAATTGTGATCATATACGATTGTACTATAAGAAATGATGAGCAAGATACTTTCAGAAAAACCTGGAAAGATCTACATAAACTGATACAAAGTGAAATGAGTCGAACCAGGAGCACACTGTACATAGTAACGGCAACATTGCATGATGATCCTCTGGGAATGACTTAGCTCTTCTCGGCAATGTAATGATTCAGATAATGCCAAGAGGCTCATGATGAAAAGCGCCGTCCACCTCCAGAGAAAGACTTCATAGAGCTTGAATGAAGAACTAAGTATACTTTGTTTACTTTATTTTTCTTGGGTTTTATTTTGTTTTTTGGTCTGTGTTTTATGTCACATGACTAATATGGAACTATGTTTACATGACTGCACATGGATGACCTATAGCAAATTATTTCTTTTTCAGTGAGGGGGTAGGGAGAAAGGGAGGAAGGGAGAGAACTTAGAATTCAAAATTTTTTTTAAATGTTAAAATTTGTTTTTACATGAAATTGGGAATAATAGAACATTAAATATATAGATGTATTAAATATATGTTATATATGGTGTATATATATAAATTTTCAGACTACAGAGAACTTTTACATCTTTTTTTCTGAACTTAAAATCAGTAAATAAAAAAAGTTTCTCATTTTTCTTTTGTAGAATCCAAACCCAGGACTATTTGCTGTGAAGCCGCTGATGACCTATTCAGAAGTAACAACTGATTATCACCTGTGTACACATCCAAAATATGTATTCACCAAAGAATGTCATAAAGGATCCAGTGTTCCCATTACACAAAAGAAATTTCTAAATCGAAAGGTAATGCCATTGCCACAGATTGATTGACAGATATCCTCAAGGTATGATAAATTGGGAAGCTGATCTCAGATGGCATACAGATGGACTTACTGGGAGGTAAAGGGTTGTCAACACGAGGTGGGTAAGTTAGGTTGCCCTTAAGGGGTGATTATGCTAATAGCTTGTGCTAAATTCCAAGGTTTTCATCTACATAAAATTAGTACATAATGGAGTAGGACTGGGAATGGATATGGAAAAAAAGATCATCTTTGCTCCCTTCGGGAAATACCACTTTCAGCTTCACCTTGCCATCCATAACCTCTTCCTTTCTTTTTCCTTTCAATACATCCCCAATTTATCCAGATTTCACATCTATAAAAACTTAAGTCATAGGCTTAGCCTACTCCACAAAATTTCCAGCCCCAGAGTCTTACTATATTATGGAGGTAATTGTGGTCATCCTTGACTTTGCTAGAGGAGCACAAACTCTTACAGACTCATTGTATTAGGAATGCTTAAAGCATGGCCTTAGCACAGATTGAGTCAGATCTTCAGAAACCAACCTGGCTAAGTATAGGGAGGTACCCATGAAGAGGAATACATGACTGTTTGCAAGTTATCTCTCTTCTTGTACAGACAAGATATTAATAGGATAAAGTGGAGATAATCTCAGAGAAAAGACGTGAGCATTAAGGGGGCTTGAGAAAGGCTTCTTGCAGAAGGTGAGACTTCAACTGACGCTTGAAGGGAAGTACATAATTTTAATTGGTGGCAGCATATAACAAATGGTGGAATATACATGGAAAAAATGACTTTAAGGGCAGGCATGATCATAAAAGGAGATGGTTTACTTTTACAGGTAGAGCAAGGGATAGCAGATAAGGTAATTGGTGCACTTTTTAAAATAATCTATAAAATATTAAAGAAGAAAATACCTTACAGCATAGATTCTTTGTGAAGGATTTATGAAAGGACATGGACAAGAATCACACAGTACAAAAAAGAATGATTGGATTGTAATCTGGTGACGAGTGTTTACATTAATAAGGTTGTATGACCCCCAAATTCCAATCCACTGTGAAACAAAAGGACACTGAGGCAATCACATTTACAATTTATTAAGGAGTCAGAGGGTCCTTAGTTAATTGGATCCAAGATCTTCCTCATGATCAGGGACCCCTCTCCTTGGGAGCTAGCTATTTTCATACATTTGGGAGAGTGCTAAAAATAGAATGAGACAGTATAATTTTATGATTGGTTAACATCAGAAATGGGGGAAATTCTATCTATGATTGGTTGAGGGGCACGTCCATCAATCATAACCACTTTGTCAACAGTCCTTTGAGTTATTAACTGCTGATTTTTTCCCAGTAAAGGCATTCCACCTGTTACCTCAGTAGAAGTTCTCATAGGAAATCAAACATCTGATGCTTTAGTCAATGGTATCCTAGGAAATAAGGAAGTAGTGGTTGAAAGCAAAGGTCACATTGGAGCAGTGACAGTCATTCACAGGGTGTTGATGCTGCAATAAACAAACTTCCGGGTTAAATGTAATGTGCTTTTCTATAAGAGATGATTATATTGTTTTATCCTATAATCTACAATTAATACATAATATCAATATCACTAATACATAATAGGTCATTTGGTCCTAACATGTAAAACTGGTCCATAACTAACTTAAACTTAATTCTGTTCTGCTTAATTCACTAAAACAATCACTGACACCCATCAAATTACAATAAAATAGGTAAATGCTAATTAAATTTGATTAGAGGGTATCAAAATTATTTTTACAACTGCAAAGGGATAATCTATCAAGAATCAATTTTAGACTCAGCATTATTCCAGAATTTACTACTTACTACTTGTGTTATCTTAAATAAGTCATCTCACATCCTGTGGTCTCAGTTTCTTTATCTTGTAACATAGGATCATTGGACTAGATGATCCCAAAGTCCTTTCTAGCACTGACTGTAAATGTCCTGCACTTCAAATGTTAATTCACCTGTAAAGTTATATAACACTCCCATTCATAGGGTCTTAAGATCATAGGACTAAAAGCTGAAAGAGACCTCAGAAATCATAAATGAGAAAACTGAGGTCAAGCAGTAAAGTATATATTGCTCAAATTTACACTGATAGGAAGTAGAAAAGTCAAAATTTGAGTCCAGGTCTCCTGACCCCAAACCAGAGCTCCTCTTGCTATATTATGTTGCACCTATTTTTCTAACCTAGATTATGAAAAATAGATCTGACAACTTAGCCATGGAAGAAAATTTCATTTCCACCTAGAAATTTGTAGTCATATGCCTTTGATTATGCAAGCTACCTGCAAACCACCTTCCTGTTATGTGATTGTGCATGCTTGGGAAAGATGTTTGGACTGTATGGCTATGTCAGGACCCCTTTTTTTCTGAGATGTGTCTTGCATAGGAAACACCCAAATTTCTAGCAGAATCACATTTAGGGTGGGTTTACAGAATCTTAGAATTGAAAAGACCTTAGAGGCCATCAAAATCAATTTGCAAATTCAGTGGTTTCCAAACCTTATATATTGTTGTCCCCTCTTTTTAAAAATAAAATTATCATAATCCCTAATATTTTTCATACAACAACCTATGTAAATAATTTTCTTAAATTATATTTTATTCAAAGTTAAGACTTTATCATAATTTTATGATAAATCACAAACAAGTCTTAAAATATAATAATAACTAATATAATAAAATATATAATATATTAAAATATAATAAAAACATGCAGGTATTTATTAATTACATATAGATGGACTTATTTTTCATTACAATTTCTCAAAACATTGTATCATTGATGATATTATCATTTGTATTTCTTTTTCACTACTAATTAAAATTCATAAAATGTCTTT
Source organism: Potorous gilbertii (assembly GCA_028658325.1). Taxonomy (NCBI): domain Eukaryota; kingdom Metazoa; phylum Chordata; class Mammalia; order Diprotodontia; family Potoroidae; genus Potorous; species Potorous gilbertii. The sequence continues at coordinate 257,040,193 of CM053771.1, forward strand.
GAAAACGAATATAACAGAAAACCCATTTCATTTGCATTATTAATGGTAGTTTAGTTTGTATCACTTTGGTAAGCCATATAGTTCTTTATTCACCAATAACCACAACAGCTTAAAATTTTCAAGCTCAAACAGATGTTCCAATGTGCTATTTATATTACAAGTCAAGTCTATTAATTAGTTCTTGTTCGGGCAGTGTATGTCCAAATCATCTTTGTCTTTGGCAAATGAATTCCTTATCCACTCATTTAGAAATACCAAGATCTTAAATGAGGATTTCTTCTATAGATTAGTCAAGCGAGGGGGGGGGGGGGCGGGTTGGTATTTAGTTTGCAGAATAAGTATTCTTTAAATTGGGAGACATATCAAGCATATTTTGAAATTTTAATATCCATAAAACTAAATTTTTCATAAATGCAGTCATTTATCTGCTTTAGAGTATTTAAGAATATTGTATCAACTTAATTAGAGAAGGTTTTTTCACATAAATTTTAGGATGAAATTCTTTTTATAAAAATGAATTCTTTCTCTTAAGGCGAATGATTGTAGAGGGGAGACATGTTCAGCAGGTTAAGAGAGACTAAAGATGAAAGAGGATGTGGCTTGTGGAACAGTCTCACAAAGGAAATTAGAGGAGTGATGACAGAGGGCACAGCCTCTCAGCATAAGAACTTTATCCTCTAAGACTAAGACAAAAGAAGAGAGAATATTTGGGTGAAGATATGAAGGATGGAGGTGAAAGTTCATAATCAATCTCAGACTTATTGGTAAGGTAGGGGGTGAGGTCCTACACAGAAAGAATGGGGTGCCATATACACATATAAATATGTCTATACACACATATATATTATATATATGCACATACATACATATATACAAATATAAATACATATATGTGTGTATACATACATATATATGTGTGTATATATATATATATATATATATATATATATATATTTCCCAGATGCCAGGTTAAAAACTCCTGCTCTACATTCTATGTAGCAGTAGTCTAGGGTACCCCAATTTCCATACATATATGTGTGTATGAGTATATTTTGATTTCCTTTTAATCCTATATATTTCACGTATTTAAAAATTTATACTAAGACAGGGTCCATGATACCAAGAAGATTAGGCACACCTGATGTAAATAAATCACAAAGAAGATTTGAAATAGCCTCTGGAGAGAGTGATGAGTCAATAGATAAGGCAAAGTTAAGTTAAGAATAGGCAGCTGGAGGCATACACATAGAGTACTGGATCTGGACTCAGGAAGACCTAAGTTCAAATCTCTACCTCAGACACTTAACCAGCTATGTGACCCTGGACAAGTCACTTATGTTTGCCTTGGTTTCCTCATCTGCAAAATGGGAAAAATAATAGCACTTACCTACCATGGAGGGTGTGAGGATAAAATGAGATAATATTTGTAAAGTACTTTGCAAAGCACTATAGAAATGCTAGTTATTAATAGAGGACAAATAAAATAATTGCCTCACAGAAATAAGGGTCCTGTTGAAATCAGATGACATGAATTTGTAATGATATGTGATCAGCATGGTTTCATGAATTTTTCCAGTAGGTTCTGTGGTCGGGGGGTAGGAATGAAGAAGGCAGATGGTAAAGGTGACCCAGGGCAGAAAGAGCAGAAGGACCAGGAACCTAGAAATTCAAGAGTAAAGGACAGTTGAACTGGCAAAGACTCTGAAGAGAGGAGAGGGTAGCCAGAACAGAGGCTCACAGCTATCCGAAGGCTGTGGAGAACTGCTCTTAGTTAGATGAAGGTGAAATGTATTCTATTTGTCCATGGCAAATATGAGAGCCTCAGCCACAAGTTGGTCTTCATTTTTCTGATATAACAGTACATCTTCATCAGTCTTTCTACAGGCAAGTCCATTCCTCATCCCCTACCTGAGGAACTAACTCTAGGTAGTCTGCCCAGATGGCAGCCCTAGAGGCATGCAAATAACTAGCTCACCATGACAACAACTCGATGGGAGAGGCAAGTCAAGTTTACATTCATCATTCCAGAATCTTTCAGACCACCAAAGAACTCTAAAAACAATTGACTTGTCTTAATAAGGCAATAGCCACCAGGTTGGAAAGATCTGGGACCCAGCAATGAGCTAGTTTATTTTCTCAGCAATTTCAGTTCATTTTATATGTCTGTTTATCTTATTTTAACAATAATGTATTGACAGTAATCACATCTAATTATTAATAGCCTATTCTGTTCTTTAATCTGAGGAAATGTTGACTGTATGGGTGATAAAGCATGAAAAATCCTGCTCTCTGGATCCTTTAGATTATAAATTTATCAAGGATAGAATAGTGTCATTTTTGTTTTTATATTACCGATATCTAGGACAGGACCTGGCATAAGTAGGCACTTAAAATATTTATTGATTGATTGTTAAATTATTCATTGATTGTACTGTCTCTTTGGCTAAAAAGACTAAATGAAACTTATTTTATTTAGTGCCCATGAGAGCTCACTTAAAGATAAAAGAGATTTCTATCTAATCAAATGGGAAACTTCTGTATTGTCTTTGTCTTGTGAAATATTTCAAATTCATGTGCTGGCTATTATTATAGGACATTATTCCTGGAGTGATGAACTGGAAAAAATTCAGCCCACTGGTTCTTTTAACTTTGCCTGATACTTCCACTGTAACATCAACTTGTTGGTAAGTAAAAATTAACATTATACAGCTGTGCCATGTAGAATACAATAATTTTTCAAATTTATGTTTAAACCATACTTTTGCCAATTTAATCTTATTTGAATGTTATCTAAAGGAATCTTACTATGTGACTTTTTGTTAAGAAATAAAATTGTACTTTAATTTTTAATCTTTTGTGGACATTCACATTTTTATAAAGAGTTCATTTTAAAGAGAGGCTCACTGGCATTTTTCAGCTGTTTCCCAAGTAAAAGTTAAATTGATCATTGGAAACTGTACAGTGACTGTAAAAAACTAGGTCACAAAATCTTAGTGAAAATATTCACAATAGCTTCTTAAAATCCATTTATCTTAGATAATCTTGACCAATGGTGCTTAACTTCTGGTCTGTGAGTTGCCAAGGGCCCATGGATAGATTTCACAGGGTCCTTGAACTTGGATAGAAAAAAAAAATCTTTTTTTTTCACTAACCTCTATTTGAAATTTGATAACTCTTTCAGTTATTTAAAAATATTGTTCTAAGAAGCAATCTGCAACTTCTACCAGACTGCCAGAGAGGTCCATAACACAAAAAAAGGTTAATAATTTACCCAGATCCCATCCACTAGAAACTTGTCAATTGTCCTCTTACTCTGTTCTGTCACATTTTTCCAGCATTAGAATCACAGAATTATTGGATTATTTTGAGTTCCAGTCACCATAACACATATTTGTAAAAATGAAAGCCTTTCATAGGTCCAGCCTAGAATGAGTAAATTGGAAAATGCTTACCTTAAAAAAAGGTTTTTAAGGCAACTACATAAATTACTAAATAACTTACCTATTCATATCCCTTCAAAGTCCCAAAGTACTATCAAAACAGCCTAATTCCTTTTCTTTAGGCCAAATTTGTGCTGGGATGCCAAACTAAGATTTTCACCCTGTCACATTTATATGTATAGCAAAATAAGTACTTTATTAACACATATGATTGAAATCATTTACAGTCATCTTCCTTAGCTACTGCTGATTATATCTTTTCCCCCAGATGATGTGGCTGATACCAGGTCTTAAAGGTTCTAGCTTTCACAGCATGATGTTATGTGTTATGTGTATTGTATGTGTACGTGTATATGTGTTATATGTATTGCTCACATAAATTACTGGGGAAAGATTTCCCTATTTAACAAGAACTGCTGGGAATACTAGAAAACCATTTGGCAGAAAATAGGCTTAGAACATAATCTAATACCATATGCCACAATAAGCTTCAAAGGACATGCCACCTAAGTATTAAAAAATATCTCATCATAAAAAATTAGAACATAAGAAGGTACTTTTCAAAACTCTAGCTAGGGAGCAAACATGGAAATGATCATAAAAAAAATAGTTTTGATTACATAAAATTAAAAGGCTTTTGTAGGAACAAAATGAATGTAGCCAAGAAAAGAAAGGTTAAGTAGGAAAAAAATCATGTCATATAACTATATTAAAGATCTGTATCCAAAAATACAGGGACGATTAGCAAAATAAAAATCATTTTAATAGATAAATGGTCAAAGGGTATGCACAAAAGTTTTTCAAAAGAAAAACTTACAGACTGTCAGCAACCATTTAAAAGACTATTCCAGATTACTTCTAATAAGAGAAATGCAAATTAAAACTTGAAGTTTCATCTCATACCTATTAAAATGGCAAAGATGATAAAAGGTGTAGAAGTCAGTGTGTTCCATGCTTATTCAGAAAATGTATCACTTAATTAAATTAAGTTATGGGGCATTTTAAACTCTTTTGGAGCAGATTTGGGGGAGCTCAATGAACTCTTCTTAGGAGACTTCTATTCTGTCTCTTGGATGTATGATGTTAAGCAGATCATATGAATCCTCTGGGCTTCAGTTGTCTTGTCTATAAAATGAAAGGTTGGTTTATATTATTTCTAAAGTCCCTTGAAGCTCTCAAATTTATGACTTTTTTTTCAAATCTCAGTAGGATTAAAGGCTTACCAAATCACCTTATAGTTCAGCTTTTCCCTGGTGTTTCTAATTCTAAGGATTTGGTAAAGTTGCCTCCTTCAAGATAAGCTGGATGAGACTGTAGTGTGCTTGTTTAGAAACTGCCTACATTAAAGCCAAGCCCATGAGTAATTTTTCATATCTGTAACTCCTTAACTTAATGGTGTAGGATTTTCTCATGTCCTTTACCACAGCTAGTTATATCTATTCATTGTTAATCCATTAATTTTACTTGATTACAAGTGCAAAGCCAAATAATTTCTGCAGTCAACTACAGAGGGAAGAAAAATGTTCAATTCTAAAGAAATTTACTACTTTTTCTTTTAACATTGAGTGTAAAAATTCTTAAACGGTCAATTAACATGAGCTTCACCCTTTTTTGACCCTCTACAGAGACTATGGAAGGTCACAGAATGTAGATTTTTGTCCCCTGAAGCTCACTACTAAGTTTGATTCTCCTCTTTAGCATGGAGAAGAGCACAGGAGTGTATATATTTGTACTTTGAAGAGAATTTTTAAATCATCTTGTGATCAGATGGATTAGTTTCTAATCCAACTGCCTATTTTTTAAAAAAATTAAATGGTTTTTCAATTAACAAAAAATTATCTTCTCTTCTCTTTTGTTGAAAAGAAAAAGAATAACCTTATAACAAAAATGAGTGGTCAAAAAAATAAATTTCCACATTGATCATATCCAAGAAATGTGTCTTGGATAAAATTCAGGACCCTGAATCCACCACCCTTCCTCAGTCATGGGTAGCATTATCCTTTGGATATTACCCTCTGGCATCTTGATTGGTTATTTCTTTACATAGTTCTTAAATTTTCGAAAGTTTTTACAGTGTTTTTTTTTTGTTTGTTTTTACAGTGCAAATGTTATTGCATGAACTATCTGTTTTGGATATGAAAAACATTCACTGCCAAGAAAAGTGAATGAAAATGTTATTGCATGTTATTGCATGAACTGTCTGGCCTGGAATGACAAAGAGACCCCATTTCCCAAGTTCAAATTTGATCTTTTGGGTTTATGGCCTTGAGCAAATCACTCATTACTAATTACTTAGCTATGTGACCCTGGGCAAGTCACTTAATTTATTTGCTTTAGTTTCCTCATCTCTAAAATGAGCTGGAGAAGGAATGATAAACCACGTTAGTAGCTTTGCCAAGAAAACCTCAAACAAGATCACAAAAGAGTTGGACAAAACTGAAACAACTCAACAGCAACAAATAATATTATTGGATAAAGAGTTCACCGATCCTGCTCACTTTATTATTCATCATTTTATAAAAATATGCCCAGGTTTCTTTGAAACCTTCCTTTTCAACATTTCTAATGGTACAGTTGTGTTATAGTATATTCATATAGCATAATTTGTTCAGTCATGCTCCAGTTGATGAGCATCCACCCTTAGAGAACTGCTTTTTTTTCAATGTAACCACAAACAAAAGGAAAAGAAAAGTGACCTCAAAGATGTGCACATGGGTTTGTCTGCATGTGTATGTTTTAGGGGCAGCTAGATGGTGCAGTGGATAGAGCAAGAGTCAGGCAGACCTGAGTTCAAATCTCACCTCAGATACTTGACACTCACTAGCTATATGACCTTGAGGAAGTCACTTAACCCCAATTGCCTCATCCTGGGTCATCTCCAGTCATCCTGATGAATATCTGGTCACTGAATTCAGATGGCTCTGGAGGAGAAGTGAGGCTGGTGACCTGCACAGCCCTCCCTCACTCAAAACAAAGTCAAGTAAGTGCAAGTCATGTCATTTTTTTCTCTGATGGCATGGTCTTCTTCAGCAACGAAGGACAAACACACATGTTTTAGATGGCAAGACTCCCTCTAGGGTGTGGCCATGACAGAACCAACCTGTGACCACAGTCTGCCTCAACATGGCAACTATGTGATGCAGTTGACAGAGTAGACAGAAGATAAATAACTAGGAATAAGAATTCAGAACAGTTTACCAGACTTGGGAAAGAAGTTCTGCTGCAGTGTACTAGAATCCAAGACTAGCTCTTCTACTTTCTAGCTATGTGACCTCTCTGAGCTTTCCTCATCTATTTCCTCATCTGTTAAATGGGAATGATAATACTTGTAGTACGATATTTCACAGGGTTATCATGAGGAAAGCACTTTGTAACAAGGATCAGCCTTGGCACATTCAGACCCCAGGTAAGCAGTGATTTGTTCAGCCATTTGGAGTGCAAAAATTCCATGGTCTCATATTTCTAAGCTGTTGAAAGATTTCAAGGCCAGCAGTCTGTCAGGTCCACTGTTTCCCCCAAAATTCTCCTGGGAGAAACCTCTGGTGCTCTGGTCATTTTGGAGGGGAGAGCCATATTGCTAGAAACCTGTCCCTGTGGTGAAAAAATATTATGTATTTCAGAAAGTGAGGTAATGGGACAGAAATTGTTCATCAGATCATTTTCCTTTTCTTTTTTGGATCCTAACCCTATTACTTCTCATTATTTTCCCCAGCCAGGACCCCTATAATTTGGATATGCTTCCAAGTGAGGTGCCCAAAATTCTCAGTGAATTACAAGAAGAAGACAGGATGGAAATAATTGAGCAGTAGGTTTGGTTATAGTTTCTGATGTTTGTTTTTGCAAAAAATGTTTGTAGTATCATGTGAAGTATTATGGGCTATGCAAAAAAAAGAGTAATTCTGGTGTGAAGTGACTTTCTAAATGAAGATATGAGACTAACATACAAGAATGTTAACAAACAATATAAGGCAGGGCATAATTATGCTAGGAGGCAGGTAGATGGTTCAAGTGAATAGAGAGCTAGGCCTGGAGTCAGGAATACCTAAATTAAATCAGATCCTCCTAGCTGTGTGACCCTGGGCAAGTCATTTAACTTCTGTTTACCTTAATCCACTGGAGAAGGAAATGGTAAGCCTCTCCAGTATCTCTACCCTGAAAAACTCCATGGATAGTATGGTCCATAGGGTCACAAAGAGTCAAATATGATTAAATGACTGAACATTAACAAAAATAATCATTCTAAATATGTGGTTCAAATTCAGTGTCCTTTGAGGTTCCATCCACAGTACAACTATTCTGTGACTATGAATAATATACACATCCAGGGCCGATTAGTGAGTATAAATAAGGCCACCTGGGCAAGACTTCACTGTGGAAGAGACAAGATTTAAGCAGGGCCTTTAAACAAGTGGTATAAATTTAATAAGTTTTAGGAAATTTGACTATTGATGCCCAATATCCAAAGAAAATGTCCACATGAATCTCTGCCCCTTTTCTTTGAAACCCTATTAAGATTTAGTAGATAAGGGCCCCTCAATGGACAGTATTTACATAGTATATATTCTCATCCAAGAGAATGGTTTTCCCTTTTCAGAACCTCCAACACTTTTTATCAATAGCAAAGTCATTAGAGAATGGCACTGAATCTATTGAAATATCATCTTATTTTAGAGAGAAGAATGAAATTGTTCCATTTGTGTGTTTAAGTTGAATGATTTGTTTGTTTTAGATCTATGGTAGAATTTTCCACCAAGCACTGATTTTTTTTTTAATTGATTTAGGAGATCTGCACATTTGGCTAGCCAAAGAAGTACAAATTACCAGGTGTATGTGTGTCTATTCACACAACTTTGTATTTATTTCAAGGAAAAAAGATAGAAAGCTACAATATGCAACATTTGAAGAACTAGGAAAGGTTGAAGAAAAAGCATACAAGCATGGGTTGCCTTCATGCAACCTTTAGAGAGCATTAAGTGAACAGTCAACTCCTATTGCAATAAGGGTTAAGTGACTTGCCCAGGGTCACACAGCTAGTAAGTATCTGAGGCCTGGTGAACTCAAGTCGTCCTCTAGGGCCTGTGCTCTATCCACCGAGCTTCCCCATATTTTTTAAAAAGTTTCAGATCAGTTTCAATAAAAGAAATACTACTTATATTGAGTATTAGATCTAAACATGAAACAGTTGGAAGGATAGCTTTAACTTCAGTCTATTTTAGGAATATATGATTTCTTTGTACAACTTAAAACAGGGTTAAGCCTTAAGTGCTGTGATTTCAGGGATACTTGAAAAATCTAAAGATTCCCCCATCACTCAAAATATATGTTCTCTACTTGCTTGCTGATGCCTAAAATGCCATCATTAGACAGCTATTCTTTTGACTTAAAGCTTTATTCCCTGTTAAATCTACATGGGGCAGCTAGATAGCACAGGGGAGAGAGTTCTGAGTTTAGAATCAAAAGACTCATCTTCATGAGTCTAGCCTCAGAAACTTACTAACTATAATTTACTCACTGGGTAAGACACTTTACCCTATTTTCCTCAATTTTCTCATCTGTAAAATGAGCTGGAGAAGGAAATAGCAAAGCATTCTAATATCTCTGCCAAGAAAACCCCAAATGAGGAAGCATCGTGGCCTTGGTGGGGAAAATATTTTAATCTTATGGGTCATTTTCACTTCAGTGTGAATGAGCTTTTTAAAAGAGGGAGTTAAATTATCCCTCTGAGATTTTCTAGTTCTAAAACTGAGTGATTAGAAGGGGTGTGTGAAAAGCAATTTGGCCTAATGAATAAAAAGCTAGGTTTAAAATCAGGAATTCCTAGGTTCTCCTCCTGTTGTTGACTTCCTGACCAGGTAACCCTGGTGAAGTCACTTAAATTTCTCAGTAATTCAGGCAGGTCTCTTGAGATTCCTCTGCAGCCCAGTCCAAAAGCATCAGATCTTTTAAGGAACAAGGTGGAGAGAGCATGAAAGCTTTGGGCACTTGAGAAAGGGCAGGAGAAGAAAAAGGGAAGGCTGCGGATGCCAAATCCAAACAGCCTATTTCTTAATTTTAGTGAGGCCTGATCAGGAAACACATTCTTTATTATTCCTGCACATTTCCTTTTAATTTGAGTAAATTGCATATGTGAAGAATTGGGCCTCCCATCACTATTTAGGAAACATGCTTAGTTCCACACCTGTCTCTTATCTTGTATTTACTTATGGCACTAACACAGACTGGCCTTACAAGTCATGGCATTACCTAGAAATTATTAACTGAGAATGTTCTGTACTATAACTATCTTTCAACTGAAGGACAACTCTACATTCATTTGAAAAATGATTCCATAGTGGGTCGTTCCAGGATATGGTCTCTTGGTTAATAAGGTTCATATCACAAATAGGTTCCATACTGTAACTGAATTGTGTTACTTTTAAAAATGTTATGTTTCATGTATTATCAAGGTGCCCCTTCCTGCTGTCTGTCTCTCTCAGATCCTTACTATTTAGCACTAATCCACTTAATTTTCCTAGGTAATTATTTCATTCTTTCATAGCACTATACTTCGTAATCAAGATAACAGGAAAGAAATCCTGATTTGTAGTGTCCTCGGTGGAAAAAAAAAAAGACAAGGGAATGAAACTCTTCTTTAAAAGATAGTTTCAAATTGTACCTACTGTGTATCCAGTAATAACAACCTAGTAAAATATTACTCAAAGTAATACTTGCTGAGTATTCAAAAATATTTCTGGATTTTCTTTTCTTCCATAGTTCTGCATCTTCTTCTGTAGATTTATCTTGCCAGGTTCAAAGGATCTTTAAATACATGCTAGATACTTATATAATCAACAGTAAAATGCTAAGCAACCAGTAGGTGTAGATCACTCTAAATCCTTACCAGCAAAAGAAAGATGCAGAACTATAGAAAAAAAAAGAAAATCAATAAATATTTTTGAGTACTTACTGTGTAGCACCTAGCACTATTTGGTTCCAGCTATTGAATAGACATGGCACTTAGAGGCAGCATGGTACAATGGAAAGAGCCTTGGCTCTGGAGTCTGAACGTGGCTTCAAATGCCACCTATGACACTCCTACCTATGTGGCATTGGATAAGCCATGTGACTCTTGTCAATTTCTTAATCTATAAAATTAGAAGGTTGGATTCTAGTTCTCCAAAGTCCCTTTCCATATTATGATCTAAGGACTCAGGATGGTGTATGGAACAGTTCTCTGCCTCTTCAGAAACCAAAGGGTACAAATTTTGAACCCTTTACTTACACAGGAGTTAGTATTGAGATAGCCCACCTTCAGTTGGCTGTCTGTCAGGGAGAGCTCATGAGTGAGTCCAGACACAGATAGTGCTGACCAAATTTCTGCACTAACATCACTCTGTGCAATGATAGATAGTGAGTTCTAGCCTGACTAGTGGCCTCTTTGTAGAAGTCCCCATTTCCAATGCTTCTCTCTAGAGGCCTGCCGCTCAAAATCTCTCAAACTGAAGCAGGAGTGATTTTTTTTTTCTTTTTCACACTGCTTTCCAGTTTACTATGGGGCTTGGGGGTGGTGGTGGTAGCATTTTGTTCATTTGTTTGTTTTTTTAAAGGAAAAGAAAATAAGCCTATGGTTTAAGCTAGGAGCTAGGCACTCTGCAAGGCTTATAGGGATGCTAACACCGGTGGCTTTCTTCCTTCTGTGGCTAAGCCTACAAGCTTAGTGCTTCTGAGCACAAAAAAAAAAAAAAAGTGTCACCTTTGAAAGGGTAAATTCACTTCATCTTCATCTGTGCACTAAATAAGGGAGGAAACATCCTGGGTTTTTTTGATCCACAAGTTTTTTCATAGGTCAGTAGCCTAAGAATTAAACTTACGAAAAAGGACAAAGTTGCCCCAGCTACCACCCAGACAGCTTAAAACAGGGAACAACAGAAGCAGGGATCATTATTCAGATAGTAAATAGAAGCAGTTTTCTATATGGAAATGGGAAGCTCTTGGGGCTTGGAAGTGGTTTTTGTTTTTCGTTTTTTTAACGTTCCACACCATCCCTGTGGTCTGTGACGTTTGCCTGTTTGTGTTCACATCACTCTTGGTTCCTACTGATTTCCTCAGGCCCTGATCCCTGGCAAACAGTCCTATTTGATCCCCCTTCCAGTCCAGCATTCTCTTCCTCTACAATGACCTATTACTTTTCAAGGTCAAGGGACATCCTCTAGAACTTGAGAAATGCTGGGTAAACCCTCTCTCTACCAGGAGACGGGGCTTTTCCCTCAAGTTATATGTGCCTAGGATTGTCTGTTGTTTTGAGGTGTTGTTGGGGTATGTTTGTGTTTTCTGTAATTGTTACAGATTGTGTTGTATCATCCCTGGCTAGTCATGGAATAATGGGAATGGCTGGTGAAACAACTCCCTCAGCAGCAGAAGTGTGCTGTGCTCACATCTACTTTGTATAACAGTTTAGTGAAATGCTACCATCTGCAGCACCAATCCTGGGATGGTGACTGCCAATGACACTTTGTAGTTACCAAAAGAAGCACTTGGAAAAATCAGGGCCCACACGCTACACAGTAAATCCTTCCAACTATCTTGGCTTATAGATCCCTGTGCAGGGAGCTCACAGGGTTGTGGATCAGAAAGCATGGAAGGCCCTTATGTGCACCACCATCTGCACTCCATACAAATACATTTTTTGACAGCACAGGAAATGATGCTGATAAGCATAGGCAGCTGTTGCTAACCATAAGAGAAGCATTTCCAGATGTTTAATATTGCATCTTCCAAAAATAGTAACTTCACTTTAAAAACTAAATTACATTATTTATAGTTTTGTGATATTCCCAAGGTTCATATAAGATTGTAAGAAAAAAAGGGAAGGGAAAAAGCATTTATATAACACCTACTGTGCTTCACAGATCTCTCATAACACTTCACAAGTATCTCATATGAATAAATAATATAGCATTGGAATAAATTGTGTTCTTGATCCCGGGATGCTTCTTTGCACCAGGATCTATTCCTAGAGAAAAGCTTTCAGAACTGCACATTTAACAGCATAGCAGACAACAGATGCAGAACACATCTCACTGTGTCATTCAGGTATAGTATCATTCTCTTAGCATTCTAACCGCAGGACTGAGGCAGTGAGATACAGTAATACAGCTGCTGTAGACATTTTATAGTTAACTTATTTAAAACAAAACCTTACAGTTACCTGCAACTTTAAGTTCCATGGATAAAAATCAGTTCTGTCTCCCATCAAAATGTTGCTGTCCTTCTAGAAGTCCAGCTCAAATCCCCCTTCCTCTATTAAAACTTTCACTGATCAGGATGTTCCTTTTACTCTCTCCTCTACATACATTTAACACTTAGAACCTATCACACCAATTGAGGATCTGTCAATTATTGCTTTATATTGTCAGTTTGATTTTTATGTCTGATTCTTCATCTTCCCCAGCTCTATCTAATTAGAACTCTCTGACAGGAGGGGCTGTGTTTTATTAAGTAGGCTTGTAGGAGACATTCAATAAATACTTGCTGATTGATCTCGTTAATTAGACATCAGAAGTGGGAAACTTGCTTGAAGTTGGAATAAATGCTGAAAATATCTCTGGGTATAATGCCATTTCACTTGACACTTGAAAACTGTTACTCATTCTTTGGTCATGGCTATGTCTCTGGTGAATTTCTTGGTGGATATGATGATTCATAAATTAAGTCCCCATTACAGGCCTAAAACCTTCTCTGTTGTCTCATAAAATAACTGTATACAATGCCTGCATGACCAAATCTATTCATTTTATTTTACTTTGGAGGGAAGGAAAAGCAAGGTACAAGCTAAACATTATTGTTTTTAGGGAGCCTGGTGATCAGCCCTCCAATATATTGACACCAGAAATGATCAGAGCCGAATTTATGATGTTAGAAAGCAAAGATGAAAAGGATGACAAGTAAGTATGTGTGTCTGTGTGTGTGTGTGTGTCTGTGTGTTTATAGAGTGTTAACGAATGGTACTGAACAAACCTACATGTTAGGACAGTCCAGAACAATTAGGAATGGATTTAGATATAGCATGAGATGGGTCCAGAATTGAATAGGATAAAAAGATCAAACTAGATTGCATTTGGAAAATTGTAGAGTGCTTTCATCAAACCCATGCTGTACCTTGACACACAAGGAAAACCCACCATTTTTTATTTAAGCATGAATATTGTCCCACTGACAATGCATCACTCGCAGTAATGCTGAGGTCTGGTACCAGAAGTGTCAAACATGTGGCTAGAGTACAGCTAAATCAGATTAAAATATAATTGGGAAATTTTTTTACAAATAAAAATACAATAAAACCTAGATAATGTTAATAGTAGTTTTCTAAGTCAATCTGTGACCTCTAAGGGATCCTTATGTGCTGTATCCCTTATGTAGTTTCTAGTTGACTTTGACACCACTGAGCTAGATCATTGAAGGGAATTTCTGTATCAATAACATTGCAGTCCAAGTATCTATACCAATTTATAATCTCCAGAATTGAGATACACCCATGTCCCCTTCTCCAAAACGCATGTGTACCTAGAAATGTTGTGGGCAAACGAGGTGTTTTTTTTACAGATTGAATCATGTTGTTCCATTTCCTTTCAATTTTGAAGATGTTTCATGATTTGAAACACTTCGGTCATTATAATCCTCAAGATATACTTTTATAAAATGAAGATTCCTTTTATAATCCAAAGAATCACTCATAATTATAAGGCTGGATTTTTATTTATTCTGTTTTCTCTTAAAGAAGCACTCAACTATAAAACCAGATAAAGACCCTCTTGCTAAAGGCTTTAAAGCCCGTTACTCCCATAGCAATTACAAACTCTTCACATCAAATAGGTCCTTTAGATATATCTCATATCTTCCAGCTTTTAACAGCAAGAAAAGGGAGCCTTAGATTTATGGACGTTTTCTGTGCCCCATATCTACCAAAGTGCGTATGTTCATGTATACAAAACACGTTACTGGAGTACTGAGACTTCTCATTGATTTAGCATTTAAAGATTTACAAATCACTTTCCTCACAACAATCCTGTGACTTGGGTAGTGTGAGAATTACTTTCCCCATTTTACAAATGAGGAAACTGAGGCCTAGAGACCGAAGTGATTTGCTCAAGTTCATAGTGAGTGTTAGAGCTAGGATTTGGACTCTTGGTCTCTTTCAAGTTAAGCATCCTTACCAGAACACTGTGCTATCTCACCTAACAAGTAATGAGACTATGTCATTTATAACTTGTAGAAGTCAGCTTTATTCCTTTTAGTAGCAAGAAGAATTTAAGGACAAGAGAATGAAAAGCAGTTACTTCCCTACTTACACCCTTGTTTATATTTTAGTACTATGCCATAAAACTCTTGACTATAATTTTCAAACCTTATTGGACCCAATAGGAAAATAAATTATTTTATCCTTGTGTTACGCCAATGCAACAACTCATAGCAGCTGCTAGGAATATGCGTGTGTATTTCCAGGGGAGATTTACAAAATATAATAAACTCTTTTCCTCAAAGGCAAAACCAAAATATTCATTTAAAACATCACTATTTAGATACTAAGAGGTAAGATTTAGCAAGGTACTCATCACCAGTCCAGAGAGTGCCAACATCTTAAGCATTTTTTCTCTTAAACCTAACAAACAAGTTCCCCTAGGCAGAACTCCTCCCTCTGCCAGCTAACTACTCTCTCTCCAACATTCTATTTCAGTTAAAATTCCATTGAGCAAGCTCCTCCCACAGTAGGCTCCATGTGACTCAGGATGTATCACAGGATGTATCACAGCTATGAGCTGGGTCAGAGCTCAAAGCAAATCATATAGGCTTATTAATGGACAGGGAAGATCTTCCTATTCCATTAACATTACACCTTGTCATTTCCAAAAGCCCCAAAACAAATTCTTCCTGAATAAACCAAGTTTGGCCTAAAAGGAGCAGAGCTTTTAAGAGGCCTGTTCCATCCCATACAATTTGGGGTCTCCTTGGCCATTACACCTCTCCCTAGTAGTTATTCTTGTTTCATATCTATAAACCTGTTCCTACAACAGCTGCCTATCGTTGTTGTATATAGCAACTGGGCAAAGGGTATCATCTGTTGAAATGAAGACCATAAGGTCCCATCCAGCTTTAAGTCTTGTTCCTGTGACCCAGAGCCCTAGTTTAGGCATGAAGATTGCACATGCTAGCCTAGAACCAGGACCAGAGCAACGCTGGCCTCAATGTACCCACTGTTAGTCTCTAAGAATTTGTTTTAATTCTTAGCTTCCTGCTTCATTACACCCAAGTCAATAATGAGCAACCAGATACAGTATAGATTATAACTAGTCTATAACTATCCAGACATCTGTGGTTTTTCTATGGGTATGTGGCAATAGATTTCTGGTCACCCTTTCTCACTTAGAATATGAAGATTTTGGGTATCGTTGGTTTGTCTTGTTTTCTAATCAGTATTCTTCCTATAACCTCAAGGTCATCTAGGCACATACCTCCTTCAAAAGTCTGGACAGCTGGATAGATAATGCAGCTGTGTTCTAGGTTTTAGCAGGAGTTCATAATACTCAAACAAGACCAACATTTTACTTTTTTCAGATTTTTTTTCTTAACAATATAAAATTTTGTTCCTGACATTGTTTACCTCAAGAACAAATGAGTCAGTTCTGGACCAACTGATGTGTAGTTTTCAATCTTAACACTACATAACCCCTGATGGCCCCATGCTATTTGGATTACTTGAACTGAACCTAATCCCAGTGATCTGAACATATAGCATGACCATGTGCAAGTCATGTAATCTCTCTGAGCCCCAATTTATTCATCTATGACATGGGAATAATAATACTTTTGCTGCCTGCCTCAGATAGAGGTTGGGAGGAAAGCACTTTGTAAATTCTGCCATAGAAGTACAAGTTGTCATCACTGTGGCTGTTTGTTGATCTGCACTGCCGGGGCCCGCTTCCTCACTGAGAGTTCCCTTATTCCAGTGAAATTGCAAGTACCACTCCCAAACAGATAAGACGTAGGACTAAAATGCATGGATGGTGCCATTGGCAGCAATGTTAGTCTTGTTTTCATGATGGGAGTAGGGGTGGGGAAGATTGAAGGCAGAACATATGTCAATGAATGGGTGATCTCAGCCATGTAGGCACCCAGCCATTCATTCTCCTCTTAGGTGACTCTTGCCCATGATCTCCCATTAATCCTCCTTTTAAAGTCTGCCCAATGCCTAGAAGTCTTCCTTTAGGTCTTGTAATATGGCATGGTTAGCAGCACAACCCTCAGGCTGTCTGCCTCTTATCCCTGAATCTCACCACATGATTGACATATCTCCCCTTTTCGTTAGATATATCTTTTATAATCATGTCTTTTATGTCATTACTCCATACTAAGTAATTATTTGTTATATTTTTCATAACAACTTGTTTATTGTCTTTCTCTGTGTCTCTGTGCTTTTGTTTGTTTGTTTGCATGTTAAGAGACCATCCATCTCCTGAAAAACTTGGAATAAAGGTATCTCAGAACGTCCAAAATATGCAGTTAAAATCAAACAATAGAAACCTACTTCTGGAATAAAAGTTTCCAATAGGTCAGTTGCTATCCTTCATTTTCAGTGATACAAATTAGCTTTTGGTGACAATTCACTTTGGGGTCTTTTTGCCAAGCAGAACAAGGTTATGATTTTGATAATTTGGTAGCATAATATATTATTTTTAATTGATAGTATAATATATTATTGAATATACTTGTCTGTACAGAGTATGGTTCTTGGGTAGTGTGTCTTCTTTAAAATAAAATAAAAGAATAATGTTAAGTTTTGAGATATCTAGAACAGGCAAAAAGACTATTTTTGAATTCAGCTGGTTTAGAAAATTTACTGTATATATTTTCTTCTGTTTGCCCATACTGACAGCTATTCTTCTAGAATAGCCCCAGGGCCTCCAATGTGGGTATGTTGGGCAACCCCTTTCATCTTTTAAATGACCAAATATCCTTCAGTAGTGATTTTCTTTACTATCATAATTACTTTCTCCCCTCTGCAAAAGGACTTAAGTCTCCAAGTAAACTCATTTTTGCGCTTGACTCAAGTTCCAATGATATTTAAAAGGTAAAACCTTACTCCAATCAACAAACTGAAAAATATGTATTGATCACCTATTATGTGCAAGGCACCATTTTCATTGCTTCAGGGGAATTCATAGGTACATATACACAGCTCAGGCTTCCAAGAATCTCAAGTCCATTAGGGGAGAGAATCCATTTTCAGGTGGAAAAAGAACACAAAACATTATGTGATGACATGGTACAAGGAATGGTAAAGCCAATACATAATAGTATTCTCATAAAACATGGACATACTCCCACTTGCCTCCCAAACTAATCCAGATTTGAGATACTTTGCAGGTCGGCATCAAAAGTATAGCTTGCAAGCCATCACTGATACCTTTTCTTATATTCACCAGAACTCAAATGAAAACAAAAGACAATTAATTAAACAGCATTGCAAAACAAGTTACAAGAATGATTCCCCCAAACAAACAGAGGTACATTCTCCTACAGGTTACTACACCATTTCAGGTCTTCCTGACTCCTGCTCTGGTGCTCTATCCACTGCACCACCTAGCTGCCCCAACTTGACATTCACTAGCTGTGTGACCTTGGGCAAGTCACTTAACCCCAATTGCCTCATCCTGGTCATCTCCAGTCATCCTGATGAATATCTATCTGGTCACTGGATTCAGATGGCTCTGGAGGAGAAGTGAGGCTGGTGACCTGCACAGCCCTCCCTCCCTCAAAACAGAAAGTCAAATGCAAGCATGTCATTATTTCTCTAATGGCATGGTCTTCTTCAGCAACGAAGGACAAACACACACCCACACCATCAATGGGGAGCAGAGGCACAGTCAAGGGACATATGAGACCAGGCAGCCTAAATGAGGGGGCCATCTTATACCCCAGACACTGGAGAGCCACTGAGGTACTCTGGTGATACCATCCCAGTTGTCTTTGGTGGGCATCTCCACTGAGCTGCTCCCTCCTGCCACATGGTTCCCTTAACTTGTAAGGTGGTTTCATCTCTAAGCAGAAGCTGTGGCTTTTGGATTCTCCACTCAGAAAAGCCCATCGCCTCAGGGACTACTTTGGCCCTTTTCAAATTCAGACCCCCAGCCTGCTAGCTAGAAAAGTCTTTTGGCATTTAAGTCTGTCTAAATCCTTATTTGATCTCAGAGGGGGCAAGTCCAGGTTGAGGAAACTCCTGGCACCTTCTATTTGACTCAGAGTGAAAAAAATTCCTCTCAACTTCTATCCTGTCAATCAAGATCTAAGTTAAAATAGGGTTGGTAGTCTTTGTCTCTCCTTTCCCCAGCAACCAAATTACTGTCATCCCTATGCTCATAAACTTTGTCTGAGACACCATTCAGTTTTTACACAAAAGGGGTATTTATCCCCTTTTGTGGTGCAGATTAGGACCTAGCTACTTTCTCATTGGGGCAGTTAGGTAGCAGAGTGGATGGAGCATGAAGTCCTGAGTTCAATACCAGCCTCACACAGTTGCTAGCCATGTGATCACAGGCAAGTCAGTTCACCCTGTTGGCCTCAATCTCCCCATCTGTAAAATGAGCTGGAGAAGGAAATGGCCAACCACTCCAGTATCTTTGCCAAGAAAACCCCCAATGGAGTCATGAAGAGTCAGACACGACTTAACAGACACAATTTTCTCCTTAGTTTTAATAATGAATTTAAAGTCAGGCTAAGGGACCTCTTATTTTTGTTGTTATGCTAGATTAGAATTCAAAGGGAATATTTCTAAATGTCCTATCCAAGGCTCTTCTGACTTAAGAATAAAATCATTAGGCTTTGCCATCCTTTTCTTCCAGAAATACATACTATTCCTTACGCAGATAAATTTTCTTTGTCTGAAGACAGCAACAACCAAAGTCTTGAATGTAAATGTTTTTGAAACTCCACTTTAGTAGACCTCATTTAGCAATTTGGGCACTTATTTTCTTGGGGTGAGGGGAAAGAGGTATTAATCATTGTATATCTCTCTGGTGAATTTCTAAAACTTTAAGGGGAATCTAATGCACACTCAAAAGTTCTCTGGCTTCCTAAAACATGTTCCCTACATATGAAAAGGAAATAGTAATATCCACATTTCATTTGTGCAGGAAGTGTAGCAATTTGGTTTCTGGGGGAAACAGAACCCTCTAAGTAGTTTATTTGAAGAGATTGATGTGTATACACAGGAAACTCACCAACCAACCTAGATTTTAAAAAGAAATATATCAAGGATGAAAGCAAGGTCGGGTAACAGGTTAAATATAAAAGCATGACAGTCCTATAAAAAGAGGTTAAGGAATGATAAACTCAGAATGAATTGAAGCTGGTAAAAGGAGCCCAGGATTAACAAAAAGCATTTTTTTAATAAACCATTTGAAAGAAAAAGGATCAAAGAAGGGCTAGCATTTTTGCTCGGAGTGGATCAGACTACAGCAACCAACAACACAGAGAAGAAAGTTACTCGATTCTTAATGATGTTTCTGTTTTCTCTGCCAAGGAGAATTACCTTTGCACAGGAAGTGATATAATAGAAATGACTAATGGGAATTGATCTCCAAAATAAGGAAAGAATAAGAGAGGACAAAGTTGACCTTGATGACTTCAAGTCACCCTACCCAGATGAACTACATCCTCAGCTTTCAAGAAGAACCACGAGGTGTGATGGCTCAGCTCCTCTTAGTGATATTTGAAAGATGGAAGACAGGAGAGGTGCTACAAGATTGAAGAAGG
This sequence comes from Potorous gilbertii, assembly GCA_028658325.1. NCBI lineage: Eukaryota > Metazoa > Chordata > Mammalia > Diprotodontia > Potoroidae > Potorous > Potorous gilbertii. The sequence continues at coordinate 257,060,421 of CM053771.1, forward strand.
GAAAATTTTGTGCTGATTTTTAATAAATGGAAGAGCAAGTATGCAAACTATAGGCCCCTGCACTTGACTTCAATTCCTGGGGAAATTCACAAATGGATCATTTAAGAGAAGGTTAGCAAACATCTAGAAGGGGAACCAGTGATTACAAAGAACCAACATGCTTTCATGAAGAGGTCAAGATCAAACCAGACTACCCTCATTTCCCTTTTTTTTGAATAAGATTACTGAACTAGTAAATGGAAGGAATATTGTGAGTATCATTTGCCTAGATATTAGAGAAGTTTTCTTAAAACTATCTCATCCTAGTCTTATGTAGAAGATGGAAAGATACAGATTAGACAAAAATACAAGTAGACTCATAAGTGGTTGGACGGTTGTACTCAAAGAGCTTCTGCTAATGGTTCATTGTCATTGTTGGAAGAAGTATTTAGTGGAGTGTTCCCCACCCCTCAAATTTGTGGTTGGCCCTGAGTTACTTAATATTTGTATCACTGACTTGGATAAAACTGTAGATTCACAGATAACACAAGGCTACTAAGAATGACTAACCCACTGGGTAACAATCAGGTCCAAAATGATCCTGACAGTTTGGAGCATCAGGCTAAATCTAACATGAGGAAATTCATTTGAAATAAATGTGAAGTACTGAGTACAAAAAAAATCAGCTTAACTAGAACAGAATGGGAGGGGGATGGTAAAATAGCAGTTCAAGGTGGGGGAACTCTTGGGGTTTTAAAAGGACTCTAAGTGTAATATGAGTCAACAGTGTGATGTGACAGCCAAAAATGTGGATGCCATCTTGGGCTGCATTAGGAGAACATAGCTTCCAAGAATAAGGAAGAGATAGCCCCATGTGTTCAGATCTGGGTTAAAGAGGTGGATGGAACAATGACAACCAACAACAGGGAGAAGACAGAGCCACTCAGTTCTTAGTGATGCTTCTGTTTTCTCTGCCAAGCAGAATTACCTTTGCACTAGAGATGACACAAGAGAAAAGACGTTGATAAGAGAGACAAGAGGAGGGCAGTTAAAGTAATAAAGGGTCAGTCTTAAGTTCATCAAGCAAAGTACAGATGGTCATTTGTGGGGTTTGTCTTAGTGGTGGTTCCTTTGTGTATGGATTGGACTAAATAGCCCCTAAAAGTCTCTTCCAAGTTTTAAATTTTGTGATCACCCCTCCAGGTATCATTGAACACTTAATAAACTTTGACTAGATGTTGTATTCAAAGATGGAAGTATGGTGATTTCTCCAGAAAACACACAGGTAATTGCCAAGTTGAGAAAAAAAGAGAATAGTAATTATCTTGGATCTATCCAAAAGCTACTTATTAGTTCTTCCTTCCTATCTTCCTACCCAAAAAAAGAAATGCCCAAATTAGGTCTTTAAAATGGCAGTGGGGCCTATGGACTGACCACAAGGGATTTTGTGATCAACCATATGAAGGGTGGCAAGATGGACCACTTAATCTTCCATTCGGTAGTCAATCATTGAGAACCACACTTACCTTTGACCTTCAACATGGCCCTTCCCCCTACTGGGCAAGATCCCCATTTCTGAAATGAGTGGAGAGCTCCCAGGAACCCACAGCAGCCGTTATGTCAGCAACATTGGGAAAGTCATGACACCGTACCTTGTTACAAAGGTCACCTGGAGTCTCAAATGCAGTGACAGGTGAGTAAAGCATGCCGCTCGGCCCCATTTTTCATTTCGGATGGGACCAAGTAAGAGTCAGGTTGAACAGGTGTGAACAGATTGTGACTTGCACCACTAATGGCTTTGTCCTTCCCGGTAAGCCCACCCTTCTTCAGACTTCCTTATTCATCCTTCTAGTCAGCCCGTTCTCACACCTTCCTCAACCTCTCCAACACCCCACCTCCACCACTGCCACATCAGATCAGCTGCCTAATTTTGTTGAATCTCTAAAATCTGTCCCCCTCTCTCGACTCACCAAGCCAGCAGCCAAATTGACGTCCTTAGTTAGCGCTGCTTACCTGGATTATCCCAATAGCTTTTTAATGAGTCTCCCTGCCTCAAGTCTCTAAGTCATCCTCCATCCAGCTGTCCAAGTGATTTTCTTTTTTCTTTGTGTGTGGTTTCACCAATTTTAATTTTGTTAATAACTCATTTATATAGCATTTTAAAGTTTACAAACCACTTTCCAGACAATCATGAGGTAGGCAGTACAGGTAGTGTTTTGGTTTTTTTTAATATTTTTTTTCCAAAATTACATGTTAAAACAATGTTTAACATTTTAAGTTCTAAATTCTAACCCTCCCTCCCTTCCACTTTTCCTGAGATGGAAAGTAATTTTCTTGAAACCAAGGTCATCTGTGTTAATTATGTAATATATAGTATATGTACTACATATTATATATAAGCATATACACACTGAGAATATACTCCAAATTTTTTTTTACTGATGAAGATATGAAATAGAAAAAGTTTGGAAGCTACTGATCTGATAATAGGACCCTGAAAAACCAACACAGTGAGTGAATTTTTGTCTTCTAAGCCAATCTAACAATCTCTAAGCCTTTACCATCACTAATCTGTATTCCTTTGCTGCCCTTTCTCCTAAACCAGACACGTTTGGAAACACAGACCATTAATCAGAATGAAAAGCAAAATGGACTCACTGTAATTGTTCCCTTTTTTCTGAGCTATTGGCCCACCAAACTGGGGCAATGAGCCTCTCCTAGAATGTGCTCAAGTGACTGCTTGGATAAATACTCTCTCAAGCAAAATTGAGACATGAATATAAGACAACATGGACCTTAAAATTTGGAGAGTCAATAACTTCTCCAAGAGCATCAAACCTCAGTCCAAAGAATACCACACAATCAGCAAGCAATCTTCCTCCTTTTCCCTTCTACCCAATTGCATAAATTTCCAGCGAAAGAGAAGGCTTTAGGGAAATTGAGAGCACTCTCAGGGATATCAAAGTGTCCTCTCTGTGTCTGTGATGTGGTACTTCCCAGAGAAAGAGAACAGCTTGGGGAAACTGAGAGTAGACTCAGATACCTAAATGTCTTCTCTATGACTCTGATGTGAGGACTCCTAGAAAGAGAAGGGTTTGGGGAAACTGAGAGCAGACTCACAGTTACTTAAATGACTTCTCTGTGACATTGATGTGGTGCTTCCCAGAAAGAGAAGGGCTTGGGGACACTGAAAATAAACTCAGAGATGCCTAAGTGTCTTCTCTAAGACTGATGTAGTGATTCCCTGAGAAAGAGAACCTTAGACCCAGTAAAGTGAGCTGACCTTTTCCAAATGCCAAAGATACGCAGGGGTTATTCTTGTCTGAGAAGTTTCAGAGCGGTTTCACAGGCTACCTCCCTCCATTTGATTCTCACTGCTAGTGAAGGCAAGTCAAAATAATGCCATATCTTTGGGTCCCACTTTCCAGTTCATAAAACAGCTTCACAGCATCATCCGATTCTCACAACCTCTCTGTTACCTGGCATCAAGGATTATTGTCACAGATGAGAAAACAACATCTCCGAAAGGGACTTGCTCAAGGTCATATGACTAGTCAATCACAAGGCCGTAACTCAAGGCCAGGCTTTCATGACTCTTCAAGTCTTTCATTTTTGCCCCCACCATATCACCTCTTTCTGACCCAAGGTATCATCTAACCCAGGACAAAAGCCCAGGACTCCCCAAGGGCCTGGACATTCTTTGAACAGCAGCCTGAGAAAGTATATTCATGTCTTAGCCCCTTTTCCAGGATATTACTCCTCAGTAAATCCAGAGACAACCAGACAGTGCTATGAAGAGGTTCTGACAAAATCCACTGAATTTAACTGTTCCTTTCAGCCTCCTTAATGCAGATTATAAATTCCAGGAGGGCAGGAACCCTCTTATTCACCTATATGTTTTCCTTCTTGACTTGAACATGGGAGATCCTTGCTTATTGAATGAGCAAATCTCCAGTCTATTTGAACTTGTCATAGCATACTATGTGTTCAGCAAGTATAGACAGGCCCTCAGTCAGCTCTCGACTTAAGTCTTGTGGGGAAGACAGAGAAGTAAAAGGCCCAGTCTCCACCTTAGTGAAGTTACCAGTCTTCTGTCATGTTCGTGTCTTGTTTGCCCAACTAGATCATCAGTCAAAAGTTACGTGTCTCTCTCCTTTTTGCCTCTCTGTATTTCCAACTACAGATTTATACACAACAGAAACTGTTATGGTGCTGACTAGCCTGCTGGGTCTGTTAAAAATGCCCCAAATAAAAGTTCAACCATCCTTTGCCTCCATTTCTTTTCATTTGAATTTTCACTAGTTTAATAACAATCTGTTAGAACACCTTTATTAATACCCCTGAGTCTTTATAAATATTAATTTATCCATCTTTGCAAGCAAGGGAAGTGTTTCCATTCCATGATATTTAATATCAACCTGGAACATGTGAGCTTAATTCTGGGGAAAAATGAGCTGAGTAGATTTCTGGGTGCAAAAATACAGGATTTAGGTAGATATGAACTGACTCTGTTGACAGCTGGATTGATTCGTTTCTCTTTCTGCAATCACAATGTCCCTTTGTTCCCTTAGAAATAAGTTATATCTCTTTAAATCTCTCTAGAACAATTATCTCCCAAGTGGGCCATGATTTGACAATATGGCTGCCTTATCTAAATTTCCTGGCAAATGTCTCTGTGCTTTCCTCGGTGTGCTTCATGATGAGAAAGCAGGTGAAGGCTAGTCACACTCCCACCCTATCCCATTGACATACTATGCCTAAAGGGCTATAAAATGGTGCATACCCTTTCTTCCAGTAATACTGCTGCTATAAGGGGCAGCTAGGTGGTTCAGTGGATAGAGCACCACTGCAGGAGTCAGGAGAACCTGAATTCAAATCTCACCTCAGACACTTGACACTCACTAGCTGTGTGACCTTGGGCAAGTCACTTAACCCCAATTCCCTCATCCTGGGCCATCTCCAGTCATCCTGATGAATACCTGGTTACTGGATTCAGATGGCTCTGGATAAGAAGTGAGGCTAGTGACCTGCACAGCCCTCCCTCACTCAAAACAAAGTCAAGTGCAAGTCATGTCATCATTTCTCTGATGGCATGGTCTTCTTTGGCAACAAAGGATGAATACACATGCAAACACAACAATGCCACAGATCATTGTTGTTAATAATAGGCATTGAGGCCCATAAAGCAACCTGCAGTTAACTTTTAATCTATTTCCTTAGCCTTCAGGTAGGATCCTATCTATACCCAAGGATGAGATCTGCTTTTTCCTGAACTGAACTTAAATTCTGAGGCAATTGTTTGGCAGGGGCAGGGTTATGGTGACTTCTCCAGCCCTCTCAGTCCTAAGGTTTTATTCACTTGGAAGCTCTACCCTCAGCAATTATTCGAGATCCAGCTTATAAAAGCCATCACCTGGGAGAAAATTTCCCTGACTCCCCCTCCCTTTTAGTCTCCATGTTCTCTGCACTGAAACATTCCTATTTATATCATTTGATATTTGTGCTGTTCTGTAACTGTTTTTAAGGTCATTGTAGGTATTTCTGACCCATTTCAGATTGAAATTACCCCCTCGGAGACAATGATTAGATCTTGTTATTTTATATTTAGTTAATTCTTGCTCAGGGCAGCTATGTGGTACAGTGGAGAGAGCACTGGCCCTTGAGTCTGGAAGTTGTCCTGTCATTTTTCAGTCACGTCCAATTCTTAGTAACCCTCTTTGGGGTTTTCTTGAAAAGATACTGGAGTCAGAAAGACCTGAATTCAGACACTTAACTAGATGTGTGACTCTAAGCAAGTCAGTTAACCCTGTTTGCCTCAGTTTCCTCATCTGTAAAATGACCAGGAGAAAGAAATGGCAAATGGCTCTAGTTTCTCTGCCAAGAAAACTCCATATGGCATCATGAAGAGTTGAACACAGCTTGAAAAAAACTAAACAATAAATTCTTGCTCCCTCTTCAGTGCCCAGAACAGAAAAATGCATAAACAGTAGACCCATAGGAAGGACTTGGGGATATGTTTGGGCATCTAGTGCCACCTGGTGGACACTACAGTTCAGTTCCACAACTGTGACCTAATCACTATCAGTCAGCATCAAGGCTTTCTTATGTAAGAGCTGGTTGAAATCGTACAAGGGCTGAGTAAAAATGAAATTTAAAAATCATATAAGTCATTTTCCTTGATGAAGAAAATAATGTTCAGTGAATTGAAATGATCTGTGCATTGTCACAAAGATATTAAATATCAGAGGTTGGACTCAAAACCAGGTCTCCTCATTACCAATGAAGTACTCTTTGCATTAAACCATTCCCTGAACAGATAACCAAGGAAAGAGCCTTGCTTTTACTTCAACAACTAACAAGACAGAAAAGGAAAATGGTCATGGTGAAAAGGAATTGCTTGGACGAAAAAAAATTAGCCACAGTAAAGTTGGGTAATTCCCTGTGAATTTTGTTTGTTCAAAAGAGTAGATGACCATCTATAGGGAAATGGCTAAACAATACAGCTACATTAACGTAAGAGAATTATTAGTATGCTCTAAGAAACAACAAAAAATGTGATAAATACAGAGAAGCATGGAAAGACTTACATGATATAATAGACTGAAGTAAGCAAGAAAACAATATACATCCATGGAAAGGGAAAGAACAACAATCATGAAATAATTGAAAATGAATGTTGAAGAATTATAAAGACCAAGTGTGGCTGGCCCCTGTAGTACTAACACAATATTCACGGCACCTACAGCTGCCATGAATATCCCAGCACAATTCTGAATCGTCAAATACAACAGACTCTCCACATGGCAGACAGAACCAAACCATTTATTCAGACACCAGGAAGACAAATCCATCATAGTAACAAAAATCTATACACATAACAATGCAGAGGACAACACCATCCCCAAGCCTTCCTCCTACTAGGCTTCCCACAAACCAGCTCCATTAAACAAATCACAAACAAGCTCTTTCACTCACAGTACTCAGCTGCCTGCATCCTTGCTAGTTCTGATGGCTCTCACTAGTTTCCCCTCAGCTGTGCTCTAGCTCCACCCTTCCTGCTCTACCCTTTCAGCAAACACTTCACACCACAGACTCCATGGGACTCAGGCTCCCATGTGATTTAAGCAGGTCACATGAGCCTATTAATGAATAGGAAAGATCTTCCCATTTAAATTACCATTACAGCTGCAAAGAAGAGAAATCAGGAAATTATCTCCCCGTTGTTTTGCAGAGGCTGGAGGTCCACAGGTTCAAATACTGCATATATTTTTAGACTTTTTTGATGCATTGATCAGTTTATTTTTTCTCTTTTTTTTGTTCTTTGAAACTTTTTATTATATGGAGTGTAAGGAGAGAATAAAAGACACTGGAGGAAATGTAGGCAATATAGAACCAAAAACATCAATAATTTTTTTTAATTTTTAAAGAATTTTAATTATCCAAATTCCTCTTGGGTCATAAAGAATGGAATTCAATAAATTAAACAATTAAGCATCTATGACATGTTATCCTGGGTTCTATTCAATGGAAGATACAAAGATGAGAATTGAGTCAATGTGGTAGAGCAGAAAGAAGAAAGGAATTGGAATCAAAGGAGCTGGGTTCAAATCCTCACTCTTTCACTTCCTGCTCATGTGACCTTCATCAAGTCTTTTAATCTCTCTTGGCTTCATTTTCTTCAGAGGAAAATGAGGAAATTAAATTAAATGGATAGTCATGTTGAGTTCTGGGGACGCTGGGAACCTCACAATTCAAGGGCATAAGACACTGGTCCTTGAATTTGACTCAAGTTTCTTTCAGTAAGAGTCAAGGTTTATTGTTTCACCAAGAGAAGTGGGTGGGATTTTTAAGAATCAGTCCATTTAGTAAATGAGGCTGACCTCTTTTGTAAGGGAACAAGATTTTTTTAGGAGGATTTGAATGGGATCTAGGAATGGCCCATGGGCTGGAGTGACTCTGAAATAACAGGGAAGGGGTCTATATGGGATTAAGGATGAGAAGTGAACTGGAACGATGCAGACAATGAGCTAGGTTGTTGTGTTTGTCCTTCATTTTCAAAGAGGGCCATGACATCAGGGAGATGATGACATGACTTACAGTTGACTTTGATTTGAGTGAGGAAGGGCTGTGCAAAGTCACCAGCCTCACTTCTCCTCCAGAGTCATCTGGATCCAGTGACTAGATATTCATCAGGATGACTGGGGATGACCCAGGATGCAATGGGAGACCCTGGTCTTTTTAGGCTAAGGCCTTTTCAGGTTCTCACTTAGAGTGTGGTAACGCCCTTTCAGTAAATAGGCCTCTTTAAGAAATCAGTCAAGGTTTACTCAGCACAACAGCAGCCCTTCTTTCTCCACAGTGGTCAGTTATGACCCCCAACTCCCCAGCAACCATGTCGAAGGGACCTGCAGTTGGCATTGATCTTGGCACCACTTACTCTTGTGTGGGAGTCTTCCAACATGGAAAGTGGAGATCATTGATAATGACAAAGGAAACAGGACCATCCCCAGCTACATCGCCTTCACCTGATCAGTGATGCTGCAAAGAATGAAGTTGCAATGAGCCCCACCAGCACAGTTTTTGATGCCAAACATCTGATTGGTCACAGATTTGATGATGCAGTTTTACAGTCAGACATGAAGCACTGGCCTTTTATGGTGGTGAATAAGGCAGGCAGGCCTAAGTTCCAAGTGGAGTACAAAGGGGAGACCAAAAGTTTCTATCCAGAAGAAGTATCTTCTATGGTCTTGACCAAGATGAAAGAAATTGCTGAAGCTTACCTTGGGAAGACTGTCACAAATGCCGTCATCACAGTACCAGCCTATTTCAATGATTCCCAATGTCAGGCCACTAAAGATGCTGGAACCATCACTGGTCTCAATGCGCTTCAAATTATCAATGAGCCAACTGCTGCTGCTATTGCTTATGGCTTAGACAAAAAGGTTGGTGCTGAGAGAAATGTGTTGATGTTTGACCTTAGAAGTGGTACTTTCTATGTCTCCATTCTTACCATTGAAGATGGCATCTTTGAGGTCAAGTCCATGGCCGGGGACACCCACTTGGGTGTGGAGGACTTCGGCAACTGAATGGTCAACCATTTCATTGTGGAGTTCAAGTGAAAGCACAAGAAGGACATCAGTGAGAACAAGAGGGCTGTTGGCCATCTTCGCACCACTTGTGAACATGCAAAATACACCCTCTCTTCTAGTACCCAGACCAGTATTGAGATTGACTCCTTCTATGAAGTTATCAACTTCTATACATCAATCACTCAAGCCTGTTTTGAAGAGCTGAATGCTGATCTCTTCCGTGGCACATTGGACCCCGTAGAAAAGGCCTTAAGAGATGCCAAGTTAGATAAATCACAGTTTCATGACATCATCCTGGTGGGTGGTTCCACTCAAATTCCCAAAATCCAGAAGCTTCTGCAAGATTTCTTCAATGGCATGGAGCTCAACAACAGTATCAATCCTGATGAGGCTATTGCTTATGGTACAGCTATCCAGGTTGCCATTTTGTCTGGAGATAAATCTGAGAATGTGCAGGACTTGTTGCTGTTGGGTGTCACTCCTCTTTCCCTTGGAATTGAAACTGCTGGTGGAGTTATGACTGTTCTGATCAAATGTAATACCACCATCCCCACCAAGCAGACACAGACATTTACCACCCATTCGGACAACCAACCTGTTATGCTTATTCATGTTTATGAATGTGAGAGGGCAATGACAAAGGATAACAACCTGCTTGGCAAAAGTGAGCTCACAGGAATCCTCCCAGCACCCAGAGGTGTTCCTCCGATTGAAGTGACATTTGACATTGAGGCAAATGGCATCCTCAGTGTTTCTGCTGGGGATAAGAGCACAGGCAAGGAGAACAAGATCACCATCACCAATGATAAAGAACATCTGAACAAGGAAGACTGAGAGTATGGTCCAGGAGGCTGAGAAATACAAGGCTGAGGATGAGAAGCAGAGAGACAAGGTGCGTTCCAAGGATTCTCTTGAATCCTATGCTTTCAACATGAAGGTTACAGTGGAGGATGAAAAACTGCAAGGCCAAATTGGTGACAACAAACAGAAGATCCTTGACAAACAGAATGAAATAATCAACTAGCTGGATAAGAACCAGACTGCTGAGAAGGAAGAATTTGAGCATCAGCAGAAAGAGCTGGAAAAGGTCTGTAACCCCATCATTACCAAGCTGTACCAGAGGGCAGGGGGCATGCCAGGAGGCACGCATGGTGGATTCCCAGGGGTGGAGCAGCCCCATCTGGAGGTGCTTCTTCTGGACCCACCATCGCAGAGGTGGACTAAACAACAGAAGAAAGAGCATTCCACACAGCTTTTCCAAAAACTGAAGGACTCAAATTTGTAGCCAAGGCAGTAGCAGTTTAAAAGTAACATTTAAGCTACT
>CM053771.1:257071312-257088492 GCA_028658325.1 Potorous gilbertii
TTTCTTTTGCTAGAAAATAACCATATCATCTTTCCCTCCCCAGAAGAACACAAGGTTTAAGAGAACACAAGGTTGGTTCTGTGCAGGATGGATGGTCCAGCCTCTGATGAACAGATGGAGAGAATGGGTAGAAGTAAACAGGAAGTCCACCTTCTACCCAATGACCATCCTGCTTCTTAATCTCTGCTACCTCCCAGGGAAGGGGAGGAAGCAAAGGAATTTATATGAAAGACAACCGAGCATAATTCTGTTCAACTGAGTGCAGAGACAACCCCTATGCCACTCGCGCTAGTGACCCCATCCAACTAACAACCTAACTGAGGTCTCATTTCTCAAATATATAGGAAACAGGACTAAAGTTATAAGAACAAGAGCCCAAATGATAAGTAGTCTGAGGATAAAAACAGGCAGTTTTCAGAGAAACAAGGCAAAGTTGTCAATAGTCATGTGAAAAACATGTTCTAAATCCCTAATAATTGGGAAAATGCAAATCTGGTTTTCTCATCCCTGGCCATCCTTTCTAGTTCTGTTACACTCATTACCTCATGGCCTTGCCCTCCTTCCAGCCACCTCCAGCCAACATCTGGCCAGAAGGAGGAGCCAGTGCCCATTCCAGGGCTTCCTTCTCTTAACTCCTAACCCCACTCAGCAGCCTCCTCCTCCTCCTCCTCCTATGACAGGCACACCCTTGCTGCTCCCATCTGCGGGCCTCCAACTCCCTAAACCACATCACCTCCCTCATCTCCTCTGCAATTGACTGGATTATTTTGTGTTTTACTACTTTTTAAGTAGAAATTTAAAAATTCCTGGTATTTATACCCCGAGCACCTAATGTGTACTGGTTGGGAATGACTGATACTTAATGTAATTCCTCAAATTTAAAACTCTAAGTAAAGGTTTTGAGGTGGGGATAGCTAGCATGTACATTGTTTTAATACTTGCAAAGCATTTATAAATGTTTCATTTTGCCATCACATGACCCCATGGGATAGATACTATAATCATCACCTCCATTTTAGAGATGGAGAACTAAGGAAGTCAGAGGTTAAGGGAGTGGCCCAGGGTCGCACATCCTCTGCTTGTGTAAGATCTTGAACTCAGTTCTTCCTGACTTCAGGTCTAGCCCTCTATCCACTGTGCCAGCTGGCTGACAGAGCAAAGCATCCATAACCAATCAACGTTTATTAAGCCAGGCATTGTGTACAAAGCTGCTTTGCTTTATCTTTCCTGACCAGAGACCTCCCCCTATTTATTTCATGTAGGGGCTTGAACTCCACTCAGGTGCAGCCTGTGCAGTCTCACCATCTTCCCCAAAGCAGTGAGCCCCATCCACTGCTGGGGCAGAGCAAAGAATGCTCCCCTGGAGAATATTCACCTGCAGCAGCCTTCTCTCCTTCCCGCCCTCCGCCCCCCAGGTCCAAGGTCAGCTGACTAGCTCCAGGCCCAACGGATGACACTCATTAAAGATTCTCAACTTCTCCTTTTAGTTAAGTGAGGTAGTGGTGCTAGGGACAGTCCTCAGGAACTGCCAACTTGGGCCAAAACCCCATTCCAGCACACGTTGTTTGCCGAAATTATTTGCCGGGCAAGGCGGCGGTGAGGGCAATCTATGAAAAGATTGTGTGGGCATAAAAGAAAAAGAAAACAAGAAATTCACAGATTAAACCTACATGGGGGAAGAAGGGTGAAGCTGAGGGTACTAGACGGCTCTTTTCCCAGTTTTTTTTTTTCCAAACTAGTAAGGAACAAGGCAAGGTCTGAGACTGGGGCGGGAGAGGGGGAGACTTGGCGAGCAGAAAGAAGAAGCAACGGGGGCTCGGGACAGCAGCGGGGGTGAGACGCCGTAGGTACCCCAAGGAGAAGGGAAGAGAACTCTAGGCTACACAGATGACAGGGTAGGTGAGGAAACCGACGAATAGACGCCCTCATGGGAAATGCGACCCAAGTTTCACGGGAAGAACTCAAAAGCGAAGGGATGAAACAAGCCTGAATCCACTCACTCCTGGGTGAGGGGAGTTCATACCGAAAAACTACAGGACACTGCTCCAGGGGAGATGAGGGGGGCGGGCAAGGAGCTTGAGCTCACCGGCTTTAGCATAAGACAGCAGGCACAGCATGAAGAAAGGTTGGATGTACCACGAGGGTCGTTCGGAGACCATATTTTCTTCCCCCAAAGCACCGAAGTCCAACGCGGCTGCCTGAATAGTCCCCAGAAAAGGAACCGGGCAGCTGCCTCCTCGCCTCTTAATTTCTAGTTAACTAAGCTCGCTAGGATCTCCCGCTCTCTGTGTAGCAATTGGGTGTGTTCGCGCGCGCAAACCTTTGTGGAACTGTCATCCTCTCATCTATCTGGTAGAACAGGACTGAGACAGCCTCTAAGTACAGACAATCAACAAAGCAATGAATCGTGTGCTATATCTAATAACGTAGAGATTTTGCAAACAAATGTAAAACGGCAGAAATAAATAATACTTTAATATAGCCTTTACAGACCATAACTAATAAAAATACGATTGCTTCATGGACCACAAGAGACAGATCCAAAAAGAGACAATGAAATCTTATGTTTTGAGCAGGAAAATAAGAATAAATCACAGAAACAATAACTGAAAGAAAATAACTATGTAAAAGAAAATGATGATGAAACGATATCCAAAGTATTTCTGGGGTGCAGCTAAAGCAGAACTTGGGGAGGAACCTTATCATTACAAACACACATGAGCAAAGATCATTAAGAAAACAACGAATACAACTAATATATTAAATACCAAAACATCCAAATTCACAGGATCGTCTCAAGGACGGGAGGGTGACGGGCGGGGAGGAGGATGGGAGGGTGATCGGCTGCCTGGGAGGGGCGAGGGTGATGAGCGGGGGCGGGGCGAGAGAGGATGATCGGCCGAGCTAGGAAGAGCGATTGCCTGGACCGGCCGGGGGAAGGTGATTGGCGGGGCAGGTAGCCTGAGTGGCGCGGCGGACTGGAAGAGGGTGACTCGTGGAGAAGAGCGCCGAATTGTGAACTCACCGTCATTAGTGGAAGACAGGTGGCACATCACGAAAAGGAAGAGTTGGATGTCCCACGGAGGTCTTTCGGAGACTATCTTTTCTTGCCCTAAAACACCTAAGTCTAAGCCTGACTCGTTCCCCAGACCGGCTGACTGCTCTTACTTCTATTAACAGGAACTGACTAGCGCCTCCCTCTCAGGTGGTTGATAATAAAAAGGCAGGAGAGGGAGAGGGAGGGGCAGGAGAAGGGGGAGCAGGAGGGGGAGGAGGAGGGGGAGGGAGGGAAGAGAGAGAGACTGGGTCTATGTGTGTGTTCGTCCTTTGTGGCCAAAGAAGACCCTGCCATCAGAGAAATGATGACGACTTGCACTTGACTTTGTTCTGAGTGAGGGAGGGCTGTGCAGGTCAGCAGCCTCACTTCCCCTTCGGAGCCATCTGAATCCAGTGACCAGGTAGTCATCAGGATGACTGGAGATGACCCAGGATGAGGCAGTTGGGGTCAAGTGACTTGCCCAAGGTCACACAGCTAGTGAGTGTCAAATGTCTGAGCAGAGATTTGAACTCAAGTCCTCCTGACTTCTGCACTGGTTCTCTCTCCACTACACCACCTAGCTGCCTGGTGTGTACATGTATATACATACAAATATATGTATATATACATATTATATAGGAATTATTGTGTATTATGAAACTGTCTTCCTTTCACCTGTAGGGAAGAATAGGGCTGAGATAGCTTTTTAAGCACAGGAAATCAAGATACCAATGAATCATGCACTCCATCTAATAATGTCCCAAGATTTTGCAAACAAATGTAAAGAGTAGAAATAAATAACACTGTAATATATCCTTTAAAGACCTTAACTAATAAAAATAATTTTGCTTCATGGACCACAATTACAAGATACAGACCCAAAAGGAGAAAATGAGAGACAGTGTTGAACAGGTCAAAGAACAAATCAAAGAAACAACTAAAAACTAAAGGAAAATATCTGTGTAAAAGAAGATGATATTGATGATGAAACAACATATCAAAAATGTCTGGGTTGCAGCTAAACCAGGACTTAAGGGGGGAAATCTTATCCTTACAAACACACAGGAAAAAAATAGAAATAGAAGATTAGTGAATGGAATATACACTTTAAAAATTAGAAAGTCAATAAATAAGCAAACCTAAAATAAGCACAAGATATAGCAAAAATTAAAGAGAAATTGGAAAATATCACTGAAATAATAAATAAATCTAAAAATGCATTCTTTGAAAAGACTAACAAATTGCTAAACCCTTAGAGAATATGATTAAAAAGAAGAAAGAACAAAATTGTCAATAAAATAGCAAATGGACGGTGTCCATTTGCAAAACTGGAAGAAATAAAAGAATAATCAGTTATATGCTAACAAAACTCAGAACACAAAAGAAATAGAGGTATGCCTTCAAAAATACAAACAACCCAAACTGTCAAAAAACCAGAGAGAGATCTTAAATAACCCAATATCAGAAAAGGAAATGCATCTAACTAAAAAGAAACTACCAAAGACAAATACTCCAGATCCTGATCAATTCACAGGAGACATTTATCATATGTTTTTAAAAGTTTGTACCTATAATTCACAAATTAATATCAAAAAATAAGGAAGATCAGCCCCTGAGCAGAATTCTTTTATGAGACAAAAAGAGTCCTGATACCTAAACCAAGGAAAGGTAAAACACAGAAAGAAATTCAGAAGACAGTATCATTGATGGAATTAACTCAAACCTTTTAAACAAAATTCTAACAAGCACACTACAGTGATTTATCTAAGAAATCAAATGTAATAATCAAGTGGGATTTATACCAGGGAAGCAAAGATGGTTTAACATTATGAAAACAATGAATAGAATTAATTATATTAAATACCAAAACATCCAAATCCACATGGTCATCTCAAGAGATGGAGAAAAAGCCTTAGACAGAAAACAACACTGGAAAAGTGAAGTTCATGTGTATGAAAGTGAAGTTACTCATGGTTACCATAAGCTGAGAAGAGAAAATTCCTATGTTTAGACCAAAGACTAACACCCAAGTCACTTAATCTCTCTGAGTCTCGGTTTCTTTTACTAGAAAATAAGCATATCATCTTTCCCTCCCCAGAAGAACACAAGCTTTAAGAGACTACAAGACTCATTCTCTGGAGGATGGAGGGTCCAGCTTCTGATGAACAGATGGAGAGAATGGGCAGAAGTAAACCGGAAGCCTACCTTCTAGCTAATGACTATGCTGCTTCCTAATCTGTTACCTCCCAAGGAGGGGGAGGAAGCAATGGGATTTATATGAAAGAGAACTGAGAAGAGTTCTGTTCAACTGAATGCAGAGAGACAATCCCTATGTCACTCACACTAGAGACCCCATTAAAATAACATCCTGAGGTCTCATTTCTCCATTATATAGGGAATAATGACAAAGTTATAAAAACAAGTGCCATTCTCCATTGATAATTGGTCAAATAATGTCAACAAACACTTTTCAGAGAAACAAGGCAAAGCTATGAATAGTCATGTGAAAAAAAGGTTCTAAATCATTAATAATTAGATTAATGCAAACCTGGTTTTCTCATCCCTGGCCACCCCTTCTCCAGTTCCAGTACACTCATATTATCTCAAGCCCTCACAATCTCCTTCCAGCCACCTCCAGCCAACATCTGGCCAGAAGGAGGAGCCACTGTCCATTCCAGCCCTTCCTTCTCTAATTCCTAGCCCCACTCAGCAGACTCCTCCTCCTATGACAGGCACTCCTTGGTGTTCCCATCTGTCAGCCCCCAAGTCCCTAAATTACACCACTTTCCTGCTGTCCTCTGCAACTGACTATGCTATTTTGTATTTCACTAGTGTGTTAAAGAACTTTTTAACATTTCTGGTATTTATACTTCCAGCACCTAAATATGTGTTGCTTGGGTAATGATTGACATTGAATCTAAGGTCTCAAATCTGAAACTTAAGTAACAGGTTTGAGGTAGGGATAGGCAGCATTTACAGTGTTTTAAGGATTGCAAAATATTTTTTAAATATTTTATTTCATCCTCACAACGACCCTGTGGGATAGATACTATTATCATTGTCTCCATTTTACAGGTGGGGAAACTAAGGATGACAGAGGTTAAGGGAGTGGCACAGGGTCCACAGCCACTAAGTGTGAGTAAGGTTTGAACTCAGGTACTGCTGACTCCAGGTCTAGCCTTCTATCCACTGTGCCAGCTAGCTGACAGAGCAAAGCATCCCTAACCAATCAACATTTATTAAGCGCCTACTCTAGGCCAGGCACTGTGCGTAAACTGCTTCGCTCCATCTTTCCTGCCCAGTGACCAGCCCTCCCACACCCCATCTATGTCCTGCGGGGATTGGAATTCCACTTCGGGCAGCCAGTGCGATTCCACCCTCCTGCTCAGAAGGGAGCGCCCCACTCACTGCTAGGGCAGAACGAAGAATGCTTCCCTAGGGATGGAAATTGAAAGTTCCACCTGCACCCACGGCCACTTACTGCAGTCTTCTCCCCCTCCCCAAAGTCCAGGGTCAGCTCGCTAGTGCCAGGCCCAAGGGATGACACTCACTGAGGATTCTCAGCTTCTCTCTTTAGCTAAGTGAGGTAGCAGCGCTAGGGAGGTTCCCCGTGACCTGCAGCAGTGAGCCCCAACACCACCCCCAACAGCCCCCAAGCTCCCGGGAGCGTAGCAAGCCGCTAGCCCAAAGGATTTCGGAGCTGTGAGTAGGGTAATTCTGGCGTGAAGAGGAGAGTTGGATGTTCCACGGGGGTCGTTCGGAGACCATCTTTTCTGGTCCCGAAGTCCTTAAGTGCAGCGGGGCTGCCAGAATCGTCCCCAGCAAAGGAACTGGCAGACTCCGTCCTCGCCTCTGACTTCGTTAGCTCTCTAACTCCTCCGACTCTGAGTGAGAAGCGGGCGTCTGCATAAATTTGTGTGAGTATCGACTAGAAGAGGGCTGAGACATCTTTTTAAGCACAGAAAATCAAGAAAGCAATGAATCAATCACCCACTGCATATAGTAACGTACAGAGATTTTGCAAACAAATGTAAAAAGGTAGAAATAAATAATACTTTAATATATCCTTTACAGACCAGAACTAATATAAATAAAATTGCTTCATGGACCACAAACACAAGAGACAGACCCAAATAGAGACAATGAAATCTTATGTTTTGAGCACTTCAAAAAACAAATGATAGAAACAAAAATTACTTATAGAAAATAACTATGTAAAAGAAAATGGCGATGAAACGACATGTAAAATATTTCTGGGGTGCAGCTAAAGCAGAACTTGGGGGGAACCTTATCCTTACAAACACACATGAACAAAATGGAAGATTAATGAAGGGAATATACGTTTTTTAAAATTAAAAGTCAATAAATAAGCAAACCTAAAATAAACACGAGTTGTCCTGGAGTCCCTTATGGAGCAGTTCAATTCTGAAATGGATCCGAGTTGTTATTGTGGGCTCCTGCTACCCCTGCTCCAGACCTAGAGCTCTGTTCAAGAACCGTATAAAGCAGTTTTGATCCACCTTCCCTCCCCCCATCGCTGCCCTTCTGGGGCTCGAACTCCATTTAGGAGCAGCCTGTGCAATCTCTCGCTCCTGGCCAGAAGTTCTACATGCACCCACTGCCACCCGAGACAGCTTCTCCCTCTCCCCAGGGTCCAAGGTGAGCTTTCTAGTGCCAGGTCCAATGGATGACACTCATTAAAGGTTCTCAACTCGTCTCTAGTTAAGTGAGGTAGCAGTGCTTGCGACGCTCCTCGGGAACAGACCACTTGAGCCCCAGCCCGATTGCGCCCTGCTCCACCACAGGGATTAGAGGTCCTAGTTACTACGGGTACTGGGGGTTGGCGAGGACAATCTATAAAAAGACGTATGGGGTTCAAAGAAAACAGGAAGGAAGGGTAGCCTAAAGTGGAGGTGCCACACCGCTCTTTTTCTTTTTCTTGTTCCAGTTCTGTTTCTAAACTAACAAGGATCCTGGCAACGTTCGATGAGGGGCCGGCGGAGGGGAGACTTGGCAAGCGCAAAAGCGAATGGACGGGGGTTGGGGGAGGCGAGAGAGAGGTAGATATCCTAAGGATGAGGGAAGAGAACTCAAGACTACTCTGAAAAGACTGGGGAGTTGGGCAACAGCACGACGAGACGAACTAGTGGGAAAGGGGACACAAGTACCAAAGGAAGATCTCAGAAGCCAAGGGGCTGAAGGAGCCTGAATGGACCCCTGGGCGATGGGATCCCTCTGATTCCTAAAAACTAGAGGACACAGGCTGGGCTGGAAGGTGGAGGCGGGGGAGGGGCAGGAGGGTTAGGGGTGGAAACAGGAGAGGAAGAGGTGGGAGGGGGGATGAGGGGATGAGGAGGGCGGAGAAGGGGAAGGATCGCGAGCTCTCTCACCAGCATGAGCAGAGAAGAGCAGGCTCAGCGTGAAGAGGAAGAGTTGGATCGTCCACGGGGGTCGTTCAGAGACCATCTATTCTGTTCCCAAAGGCCCTAAAGGCAGCGGGGTTGCAGGAATCGTCTCCAGCAAAGAAACCGGCCGGCTTCCTCCTAGTCTCTGACTCAGCTCCTCCTCAGCGAGCGTGAGAAGTTGATGTGAGCGTCTGCATAAATTTGTGTGGGTGGACCAGCCGGGCTGACGGAACTCCGCCCAGGAACGGCACTCCTGGGCTCTCTCCTCTGCTCTTCAGGTTAATGCCAAATGACTTGCGTCGCTGGCTCAGTGACAATATGAAGCAACAGCAAAAGAAATACTCCTACTCCTGATTAATTCACAGAAGGCTATATCATGCATTAAAAAACAGTTAGTGCCTATACTTCATAAATTGCTCTCACAAAATGAGAAAGAAATGTCCCTCCATAGATTTATGCAACAAATATGGTCCTAAACTTAACCCAGGGAAAGATAAAATGCAGAAAGAAAACAAGGAGTTAATTATCATTAATGAAATGAACTCAAAAATTTTAAACAAAATCTTAATAGACTACAATGACTTATCTACAAAATCACATATGAGAACTGAGGGGGATTTATACTAGGAGAGCAAAAAATAGTTGAACATTAGGATAAACCAGGAATATAATTAATAATATCAAAAATCAAAACATCCCAAACCACATAATCATCTCAAGAGATGCAGAAAAAACCTTTGACCGAGGAAAACGCTATGATGCAAAAAGAGAAACTCACTACAAATTATGAGCATCAAGGCATGTTTTTTAAATATGATAAAAGCATCTACATCCAAAAGGAAGTAGTATGTGCAATCAGAATAAACTAGAATGAGGCAAGGGTACTCACTTTCTTTACTTTTATTTGATATAGTTATGGCAAGACTAGTAACAGGGGGTGGAGCCAAGAGGGTGAAGTAGAAGCAAGTAGTTGCTAGAGCTTTCCCCACAAGCCCAGTCAAATACCTGTTCAAAATGACTCTAAACAAATTCTGGAGCTGCAGAACCCACAGAATGATAAAGTGAAGCAAATCTTCAGCCCAAGAGAGCCTGGAAGGTCCACTGGAAGTATCTATCTTGCTGGGATGGAAGTTGAGCACAGTACAGCATAGACCACACCAGACAGGACCTGGGCAGGCCTCGGAGGCTGAATCACTTGCACCTGTGGCAGTTTCCAGACTTCACAACCCAAAAACACTGAGGACATATTGGAAGGCCAGTGGAAAAAACCTCACAGACCTGTGTGGGAGAGTAGCCTGGTCTGGACCTAGCACTAGAGTAGTAGTGGAGGGGAAAGAGGAGCCCATAGTAGACTCAACAGGGACAGAGGCAGCAGCTATTTCTAGAGCTCTAAGCACACAGATTGTGGGGAGATCAAGCAGCTGACAGTATGCCAGCCCTCCCCCCAGCCCCACTGGAAGCAGAGAACTATCTTGACAAAGAGCTCAAAAAATCAAGTAAATGACTGGGGAAATGAGAAAAAAAACAGAAAAGGAATCAGACTACAGAATCTTACTTTGTTGACAAGGAACAATAAAATATACAAACAGAAGGAGATAAAGTCAAAGCTCCTGCATCCAAAGACTCCAAGAAAAATGTGAATTGGTTTCAGGCCATGGAAGAGCTCAAAAAGGATTCTGAAAATTAAGTAAGAGAAGTAGAGCAAAAATTGGGAGGAGAAATGAGAGTGATACAAGAAAATCATGAAAACTGAGTCAACTGCTTGCTAAAAGGGACCCAAAAACAATTTAGAGCTGATAATGCTTTCTACCCCTATGCTCTTCCAGGAGTGTGATGGTAGTAGGAGAAAGTTAAAGTGGAAGCTGCAACTTGTTCCATACTTATCCCTCCATATCTGCCCCCAGACAAATACTTACCTCCCACCCCAGTCAGAGATTACACTACTGTCACATCCATTGCATCACCAGAACTCTGGAAGGGGAGCATGTGGGTGAAAAATTCTCCAATGCTGGAGAAGACATTGGGAAACAGAAGCAGCTAATTTCCCTTCTCTTTCTCCCTTGCCCTACGACACAGACCAAGGCTTCTCGACTCCTTCAACCCAAACTCTAGCACTTCTGGCAAAAGGCTGGTCTTGTCACCCCCCTCTCCCACTCATATTCGGCACTTGGCTGCCTGTTCCTCTATTCCCTATGCACCTCTGTTCACATCCACAGATCCTCTCCATTCCTCACTTCCAAGCCTCTCCTCTTCCTGTAGTCCCACCTCCAAGCCTTACTCACTTGGCCCTCTCTGTCTCCTGCTCTCTTCTTCCCCATCAATTCTTAAAAGCCTCAGTTCTCCCTGCTCTATTTCCAGTCATCTTCTAGCCTTGAACACTACTCCTTCACTACCCTCAAACACACACACACACACACACACACACACACCTTCTGAAATAAGTACTAGGATCATGAATCAAGAAACAGTAGTAGTGAGGATGAAAGAAGGAGAGTGGGTAAGAAGGGACTGAAGATGGTTGACTGATGAACACAAGAAGCCAAGTAGGCTCAGGAGCTAACAAAGTCAGGGAGCCTGAAAAGGAGAAAGGGATGGAAGGGAAGAGAAAGAAGGAAGGAAGGGAGGGAGGCAGGGAGGGAAGGAGGGAGGGAGGGAGGAAGAAAAAAACGATAAAAGAACGCATTCTGGTTTAGATTCAAAGTACTTAAGGAGGGATGCAAATCTATTCTGTCACTAAACTGATCTGTATTCTGAAGGTCAATCCCCTCAATTTTGGACTTCAGCATGTACAGCAAATTTAAAATAAGTGGCCCAAGAACATGCACATATGTAGTGCATATGACTACATAAATGACGACTAAAAGGACAAGAAAATTCTGATCAAAAGGACAAATTAGCACTAAGTTGGTCCAAGTTGAAAATGCACATCTGTCCTTAACTGCTAGTACCATCCCTATTTTATTGTTGAAGAAATGGAGGCGGAGTTTAAGGCATGAGGTGGAATTTGAATTCAGCTCTTCCTGGCTCCAGGTCCAGCCTCTAACCCAGGAACCACCTACACCCCCAGCTAAGTGGCTGTGGTCCGGGCGGGGTCTGGGCAGGCGAAGTGGCTCTACCGGTTCATCTCTCCAATTGGTTTAGCCCACCAGCCAGAACAGATAGAGGCCCCCTTTGGGAGGTGGGGAAACTTGGGATGGGGCCAGGGCCGGAGATCAGGGCACGGCAGAGAAACTCCGGCAGATCCCCGCCCTGTATGTACATCCTCCCCAAGATCCCGGGAGTGAGAGCGGGGCAGTGGAAGGAGAGCAGGAATGGAGAGACCTGGCAGAAGGACCCCAACCGATCAAAAAGCGTCCTCCGCTACTTAGGAAGAAAACAGTGTGTGAGGGCACCCCAGCACCGGCCCTCGGAGCCTCAGGCCTTGTCTTGCTTGTCCCTTGGGCCACCTTCCCGGCCCTCCGAAGGAGCCGGAGCGGAAGAACAGAGCCCCACAGGAATGTGTCGGGCTAGGGGTAAAGTCCAAGGCCGTTCTTATTCAGCCTAGGGAAAAGGGTTGATTCGGCGCATGGAAAGCTTTTAAGCGTGCCTAGAAGTGTATATTTCACCTACTTCCAAGCGTATCTACTGAACTTCCCTGGTCATTGTTATGAGGAGAAGATGGCATATTACATTTCTATCAGGAAGACTATAACTCCCCGCTACTGAGTCTTTTTTGTAGGTGAAAGTCTGCCCATACGTATCTTTCCACTGCTGTTTGAGAGCACTTACCATGTTTCTATGCACCTGTTCGGTGGATTGATAATCGATTGACTTTATGAGTCCAGAGGTCTAGGAAATGGCCCCCCGCTTGTATCGATGCCAGGGGCTAAGGTCTCCTCCTCTTTCTTTAGTAAGGGGAGGGGAGAGGGTCTTCTTTAAGGAACAGATAATGATTTTTGAAAACAATTTGCTAAAATTCTCTTCTTGCTCTTTAAAAAAAAATGTTTTCAAAGATGATTCTGGGATGAGATAATCAAGGTGATTTGAAAGCAAAAGTTATCCAAATCACATTTTTAAAAAGGTCCCAGTTACAATTAGCGTCCCTCCATCCCCAAGAATTATACCCAGGGTGATAGGAAGTAAATCTTACTCTACCCTTGGACCCTGCAGGGAGGAAGAGCTGTATGCTCCCAGTGGGAACATCTTCCCCAGGCACTGGTTCCATATCAAACATGCCCCTTGCACTGCCCAGAGAGATTCGGTGCTGAAACTTCTTAGAACAGCACCACACTTGGAGAATTCCTCAGGAGACTGTGGGCCTGAGGAACTCAGGGATCTTGATCCTTGATCTCGACTTCACCAGGCTGCGTGTGCAAGGAGAATTGATGTTGAGGGACTAGAAAGTTCTGTGTCTGATGAAGGCCCCTAAAATGGAGTTAGAAAAATCAGAGCTCAGATATGGCCTGGTGTGACGGACCCTGGGCAAGTCACTTAACCTTTCTGCCTCAGTTTCTTTAGCTGTAAAATGGGACATAGAAACAGCATCTATATCTCACGATTGTTGGAGGATCAAATGAGATAATGTTTGTAAATGCTTGCATAGCAAGTGCTTAAACAATGCTTATGCCTTCTGCCCAGAGGAAAAAGGACATGGTGACAGGGACACCTAGAGTGATTGGTGAAGGTATGTGTGTGCATGTGCATATATCCATGTATATATATATATATATATATATATATATATATATATATGTATTTATGTATTTATATGCATATAATGTATATGTAGGTACACATATACAGGTACAGTCATTGACTCCAGAGGAATTCTGCCAACCTTAGTCTTTAGCCTTATCTGACCTACTCCAGATTTGGGTTAGGGGAAGAAAGCAAAGGAGTGGGTATCCCTGATAAAAGCCAGCAGCATCCTAACAGGTTTGGGTAAGGAGCTAGAGAAGTGACTCCTTCAAGAAGACAAGACTAGTTGTGTCAAATCATCAAGGGAACACCTTTGGAGTCTTCCCATCTTCCATGAAACAACAGATTGCTTCAGTTTCTCCACCTTCCATACTTAGATTTGGGAGGAGGCTTCTTAGGGGATAAGGTTTGAAAGTAACCTGAATCAAGCTGAGACCTCCAAATGCCCCAGGGTGGGGAACATGCCCCCGGGGTTCTCATACTGTGCAAAGGAGTGGAGAACAACACTAACACCTGGATATCATCCAGAGGGAAATGTTGAGGACAATGGCACGATGGCAGCTGAGTCCCACCATCCATAAGGAGTCACACTCTGCCAGCCTTGTTGCCCAGCTAAATAGGTATTACAAGAGACCACGTGTGACTAAACATTTATTGCACATCTACAGTGTGCCAGGCAAGGTACTGAATGCTGGGGACACAAAGATAGACCAAAAAAAATTTCTTGCTCTCAGAGCTCAGAACCTCATGGAGGAGACAGTAAGCCAACAGATAGGAATAAAAATGCTATCCACAGGATAAGTGGAAAATGAGTCAGAGAGGAAGGAACCAGAAGAGGTTGAGTATGGCTTCATGTAGAAGAAGATGGGAGTTTTAGTTGGGACTGCAGGGAAGTCAATAGGTGGAGATGAAGAATTACCAGAAATCAAAGTGCTATGGCTACAAGAAGGAATGATCCAATGAAAGAATTTTTTAAGCACTATGTGCTAAAAACACTAAAAATACAAAATCTCCCTAGGAAGAACTAGAAGGTCAGTGTCACTGCACCAAATATTGTTTTAGGGAGTAAGGTGTGAGACAGAAAAGTATAAGAAGACTGGAAATGTAGTAGAGGTGAGGTTGTGAAGGGCTGTGAATGCCAAACTCACCATTTTATATTTCATTCTGGAAGCAATAGGAAGCCACTGGAGTTTGAGTAGTGGGGTGCCATCAGACCTACCTTAAGAAAAAACACTGTGGTGGTTTCTAGAGAGGAGAAACATCTGAGCTGTATGATGATGCATGAGTCTGGGTGAGACAGGAGCAGAGTCCAGCGCAGGTCATTCAACGTAACCCTGCTCCCCTGTAGTGGGCCAGTGCTGATGTAGTCTGGAATGTGAGGTACTGTCCAGGTTTTACTTGAGAACTGTGCTAACATGAGCGGCTAACTTTATCAGGACAATTGGCTCACCATCCCCACTCTTGATATGCAAGGATGAGAACATCCTGACCTTGCAGGTGCACCCCAAAGCTGTGCCTCCCCAAGTTATCTTGCCAGCAGGAACCAGATTAGGGAGAATAAGAAATAATCTAAAAATGTTCTCATGGGAATCACCTTGCTTGCTTGAATGTTCTCACAATGAAGAACTCAGCTTGCTTGTCTGTAATAAACTATATAAATCTTGGCTATCCAGTAAATAAATGAGAGCTGTCCTTTACAACCCTTCTCCTGACCCCGTGTCTACTTTTCTTTCACGATCTCTCAGCAATCACAGTTGGCAGCCCCTGCGGCCAGCCCCCAGCAAGTGGCATCCAGAAGAGGGACTACACTACTGTGACCAGTGCCTGATCACCATCAGCGACAGGTATCTGAGGGACTGCCCTGAAAATCGGAGCTCCCTGAATATCTTACTCAAAGGTAAGGACAAAAACTGTGCCTCCTCATCAGGGAGAGATCTGCGCCTCCTCATCAGGGAGGGCTTCTTTGAGTCAGGCACCAGGCTTACCATGGATAAGGCACACAAAAGAAAATAGTTTTACAAGCCTCCTCATCAGGGAGCATTTCTTTAGAGTTAGAATCAGAAAATAGTTTCACAAAAGGCAGTTCTATCAAAAGAAATTTTGGCAAAATGAACTAAAAATGGACAGGCACAATTAGGCAGTAAAGACAGGGTATGTTATCTAAAAGTATTAAAGAAGCCTGTTAGGGAATGTGGGCTATTAATTACAACTTCACAATTAGAGAAATTTCTCCAGTGTGTACAGTGTGCCCTTGATTTCCCAAGGAAGGGTCTATAAATCTTGAAAAGTGGGAAACAGTAGGCAATCAAATGAGAGAGTATTATAGGGAGTTCAGACCAAGCGCTTTTCCTGTTACAATATTTTTAATTTGGAATATATTTAAAATATGCTTACAAGAACGAGAAGAAGTACCATTAGCAACAAAAACAATAAAGGTAGATGATGGCACAAATATAACAGGAACACCACCAGCCAGCACCATGGAGCTCATAACTCCTGCTTGCTGCTGAAACAGGACCTGGAAGAGACATCCATGATGACAGTAATAGCTCCCATTTCGGGGACATTTTCAGGGGACAAAGCATTCTCCTCACAACCAGCATGAGGGGGAGGTCATATCAGTCCTGCTTTCCCTATTTTAAAGAAGAGGACACTGAGACTCAGAAAGTACAAGAGCCTTGCCTTTGGTCACAAAGATAGTAAATCACTGTCTTGTGCTTCTATGACAGGTCTCTCCAGATGCTTCCCAGAGTCAGGAGATGTTCTACTCTATCAGCCGTTTGGATCCCATAGGACGCCCACAAGGACACTAAAGGGAGCATCTTGGAGCTTTGTTATGGTATCAGGTCACTGACTAAGGCATCATTTCACAGACCTTTAAGATGGGGAACAAAATAGGAACTCCCTTAGACTCATGTACTCTCAAAACTGGGAGGAGACTAGAGATAATTATGAGCAAGCCCTTCATTGGATACATGTGGAAAGGGATCCTGGCTCCAGTACCAGGTGCCTCTTGATTATAATTGTGTCACCACTTACCCAATAGTTTAGAGGTGGTTTGGTTCCTTCCCTGATGTTCCACATGGCAAGTGTAATTTGCCTTTTCAACATGGATATCGATAGACACCCAGGTCTGGTAGGTGCCATCCCCACTAGGCTGAATGAGTCCTCCTTCCTGGTCCTTTTGGTTTAATGCATGGCCATCCTGAAGCCAGACCATCTTGATGTTCCGAGGGAAAAAACTGTAAGCCCAACACCTCAGAGTGACCCCCCCTTCTTGTTTCTTTTTTGAAGTCACATTCAGCAAAGGGAATACTGTGGAGAAGAGACCAAAATGAAGGAAGAGATGAAAATACAGCCATTCTCCTACTGAGGGACGTAGGGAGCCCTGCCACCACCATCAACAAGGATAACTTTCAATCCAAGTAGACCTGTATAACTTGGCAGTAAGTAGGGGGCCAAAATCAAAATAGGTTAAACGTCTTCAGGCCCCAGATAGGTGAGACTAGAGATAGTGGCTGGTTACCTTGGGTCATGTGACAAACAGAGGAGAGTGTGCTGTGGCAATGCTACACTTTTTACAAGCTTCCAAAAATGTTTTGGTGGGACCCAAGCAGCCCACGGGCCACATGTTGTGGAAGCCTGGTCTAGGGCAAATAGGAATTACAGCACCCATGCATCCAGGCCTCCCAAGGAACAAGAGTATGTCATCAGCTATGCCCATACTGCTCCCTAAGGAGATTAGCCCATGGATTTGGGGAATCTATCTATAAGCAAAGATAGGAATGATTTCCTACCCTATAAACAGGAAGAGAGAAAGCTCAGGCAGGAAATCAGGGGCAGAGAGGAGTTTCCAAAGGAGTTGGGGGTGAGGGCCACTATCCCAGGTCAGTACCTGCTTTTTTCTTCTGTGAAAATTTCAGGTAACTCAAAAGTTGATCACAACAGTCTCCTTCCACTTTGGCTTTCTGTATCTTTGTGTCTACTGGTTGTGTTTCTGCAGCATTCCTTACACTACCAGCAGCAGGGTGGGCTGCTTCCCAGGTGAGATTTCCAGGATG
>CM053771.1:257088992-257129844 GCA_028658325.1 Potorous gilbertii
ATTCCTAATCACAGGTCTGATAAAATACCATTCCCCTGCTCAAGAAAATCACTATGTTTTAGGATAAATATAAATTCCTGCTTGGCATTTAAAACCCTTCACACTCTAGCACCTATCTCCCTTCCCAAATTTCATTCACATTATTCTCCTTTACACAGTCTATGGTTTAGTCAAAATGACCCAGGAAGGAAGGAAACAAGCATTTATTAAGTGCCTGCTTTGTGTTAGACATTTTACAGGTACTATCTCATTTGATCAGCATAACAAATCGGGAGATAGGGGATATTTATTATCTCCATTTCACAGGTGAAGAAACTGAGGCAGACTTTCCTAGGGTCACACAGCTAGGAAGTATCTGAAGCTGAATTTGAATTTGTCTTCCTGACTCCAAGGGAAGTATTCTATCCATTGTACCACCTAGCGGCCGCTAAAAATCTATTCACTGTTTCCTCTTTAAGACATCACATCTCTCATCTCCATGCTTTTGCATAGGTGTCTCCCATGCATGAAATGCATTCCCTCCTCACCTCTGCTCCTTAGAATACCTAGCTTTTTTATAGCTTCAGTTCAGATACCCACATCCTTCATGAAACCTTTCCTAAAAGCCTCATTCGGGTGCCAGTTTTGGGGTCAAAGCCTGAATTCATATCCTGATTCCTAAACGTCCTGCCTGCGTGGCTTTAGTCAACCTCTTTGAGCCTCACTGATCTCATGAATAAAATAAAAAAGATGGGATAGTTGACCTCCAAGGTCCCTTCCACCTCAAAATCTATGAGCCCATGATTCTTCCTTGAGATAACGGGCATTGCCTAAGAGAAACTGAGGCCTGGGAAAGACCTTAATTTAGAAAGACTATCCACCGCAGCTAGTCATAACCAGTTGCCTTGACCTATCTATGTACTGGATCGATGACTGGAGGAGAGTGAGGCTGACGACTGTTCAAAGCTCTGCCTCACTTAAATCCAATTCAAAAGCACGTCAAGACATCACCCTCCGGAAGTCATTGGTCCTCTTCCAGAACAATAATTTGTATATGTTTTGTATTTACTCATCTGTGCTATGCTCCACCCCTCCACTTCCCATAAAAGAGGATATGCCCTCCTTGAAGGCAGAGAACATTGCAGTTTTTGTCATGAGAATTAAACGAAGTCACGTAGGAGAATCATTTGGCAAGTCTGAAAGCTCTGTATAAATGCCATTTATTTTTATCGTCATCATCATCATCATTAATCTTTTCATCCCAAGCACCAGGCATACTAGGTGCTTAATCACTGCTAATTAGATTGAATTGAATTGAATTGAATTTGTTGAATTTGAGGAGTGATGAAAGGAAGGAGAAGGGCCATAGTCCGTCCTATTATCCAATTTTATGCCATTTTCAACTTTCATCATCCTAGTTATTTATAAAATGAAATCAGGAATCAGTGGGTGCTGAACCTGGAGAAATAGATCAAGCCTAAGTGACATCTGGAGCAGGAAAGGGTGAAGCATGAGCTGTCCTGGGAGGTTATGCCAAGATGATAAATCACTTCCCGCCCCAATCTCTAGCAGGGTGTCCAGGGCCTGCCTTATCTTTCCATCTTATTCCTTATCTTTCCCAGAGGGAAAGGTTCCAGTTTGCCTTGGCTGCACCCCAGCCCCCAACTCCCACCTTGCTTGTCAGCCATCCAGCTCTTTGTCAGCGTTAATTCTTTCCTTCCCTGCTTGGGAGCCACCAAAAACAAAACAAACAAAAACTCTACAGTAACATTCCCTTTCCCTCAACTCTTGAGGTGGGAGTGCTGCTCCCCAGCTCCCACCTCAAGGGTGTTGTTGCAACCAGCAAGACTTTCCTACAACTCACAGAGGGACTCAGGGTTCTGGATTTAGAGCGAGAGGATATGGGATTAAATTCTGGTTCTCTTACTTGGAACCTGTGTGACCTTGAACAAGTCTCAGCCTCTTGGGCCTGTTTTCTCATCTATAAAAAGAATTGTACTAGATGGCTTCGAAGGTCCCTGCAAGCTCTAAATCTATCATCTCGTGGTCCTCCCTTTGGTTCACAGCAACCTGTTTACTTGCCTCCTTTGCCACCTATCAGTCAAACACCTTTACTTGAACTTTCAGGTCATATACCCAGGAACCACCCTGGTCACAAGAGGTAGATTCTCTGGAGGTAGTGGGGCTACTTGGGCTCATCCTTCCCAGCAAGGTCCATCAGTCTTATCCATTAGGGGCTAACAAGATGACAAAGACAAAGATTCAAGTACAGATGCAGTTACTTATCAGTAACCTAAACTAGGTCAAGTCACTTAATCTCATCAAGTCTCAGTTTCCTCCCCTCAACAGTAATACGGAAGTTGGAAGCAGAGGAGTGTTTAGGGGAGTTCTGTTCTAAACATGTTGAGTTTAAGATGTCCACTAGACATCCATTTATATCTGAAAGAGAGTTGGAGACACAACACTGGAGGTCAGCAGAAAGGTTAGGGCACAATAAGTAGATTTGAGAATTATCAGCATAGAGATGGTAATTAAATCTATTCGAGAAGTAGTATAAAGCAAGAAGAGAAGCGGGCCCAGGACAGACGCTGTGGGAAACCTTGTGAGCATGATGATCTAGATGAGGATCCAGCAAAGGAGGCTGAGGACTGGTCAGATAGGTAGGAGGAGAGCCTCAAAGACAGTGGTGTCCCAAAAACCTAGAGAGAAGCCATTATCAAGAAAAGGATGATCCATCATGGCAAAGGTTGCAGGTAGGTCAAGAAGAATGAGGACTGAGAAAAGACCATTGGACTTAGCAATTGGGATATTATTGGTAACTTTGGAGAGGGCAGTTTCCATGGAAAGATAATAGAAGCAGGATTTTAGAGGGTTAAAAAAGTGAGAGGAAAGGAAGGGATGGCAACTATTGTAGCCTGCCTTCTCAAGGATTTCAGCCACAAAAGGAAGAAGAGATATAGAGGGAAGGAGGATGGAAAGATCAAATTAAGGTTGTTTTGAGGGCAGGGAAGCTATGGGCATGTTTGTAGGCAGTAGACAAGAAGAAACTGAAGTGATAGAATGATAACAGAAGGCCAATTTGTTAGAGATGAGATAGAAGGGGACAGTTGTACAGGTAAAGATAAGCAGGAAGGTCACCTCTTCGTGTGAGCCAAAGATGGAGGAGGAGAGAGTGGCAGAAGGTATCTGAGTGATACGAGATGAGGAAGAAGGAAAAAGAGGGAACTCACGGCAAATTGCCTGCGTGGTTCTTTTCCTCCTCTAAAATAGGAGGAGAGTATCTCAACTGAAAAGGTAGGGGTGGGGGATCCAGGGGAGGCTTAAGAAGAGATGAAAAGGTTTGAAAGGACTGCAATAAAAAGAAAAGATTCCCAATTTTCCCAGTTTCTAGCTGTACCTCTGAGGGAGTCCTGCCCTGCCACCTCTGGATTAGAGGCAAGACATTCTCTTCCAAAGAGAAATCCAAAGGCAGGTAGTTTGCCTGTCCTACCTCTGCCAATCCCTCCTTCCCGTAGAACCTGCTCTTTTCTCTCACTATAATCTCGAGTCTTTTGATCATCCCCTATTTTCCCAGTTTATCCATCACCCCTATTCTGGTTCTGTATTCTTCCCTACCAAAATTTGAACCAAATGAGCACCTACTTTAGCATCTCCAGAATTCTTTCCTTTTTCTTCCTTAGACTTTCTGTCCTGGGAATCCCCAAGCCTAGGTAACCTCTACTCTCTTACTCTGTGTTCTCATTCTTGCACTTTTTAAAAAAGACGAAGGCCATCTCATATGACCTCCCTTAACTCCACTCTCCACACTTTGAACCCTCTAAATATCTCTTCCCATTCTTTCCTCTTTCTCAAGGTCTCAGAGGATAAGACTGACCCTCCTTCTGGCCAAAACTAATTTATTCATCTATACCTTGATCCTATCCCTTCCTGTTCCTTACCCCTTTCATCATCCCTTTCTCTTCCTGCCTGTTCGATTTGTCTCCTAGTTTCTTCCACTTTACCTACAAAGGTATTCCATCCTTTTGAAGAAGTTTTTCTTTGACTTTTTTACCCTCTCAAGGTATCATCCAATATTTTTCTTCCCTTCATTGCCAATTTTTTAAAAGTATTTTAGAGTCACTGCATTCATTTTCTCACCATGTACCCATTCCTCATCTTCTACAACCTGCCTTTGGTCAAGACCACACTCTCTCTAGGGTTAGATGAACAGCCACTCTCTTATTGGGACTTTCTTCAGTTTTCATCCTCCTTGACCTTTCTGATGTATTGAACACTGTTGCCCAGTCGTTTCCTCTTAAAGCTCCCCTCTTTTATTCTTGTGACACTGGACTTGGCTGATTCTCCTCTTACCCTTCCAATGATTGTCCGCTTTCAGTCTCCTTTACTGATTCTCCCCTTCCTCCCACACATAAGTGGGGACATCTCCCAAGGCTTGGTTCTTTGGCTTCTTTTTCTTCTCTTTGTTCTTTATGCTAGTTTCCCTATTGATCTTACCTATTACCATGACCCTCTATATTGACGACTCTCAAATCTGCATTTGTAGCCCTGTCAGCCAAACTGAACCACAGTTCTGCATTTCCACCTGCCTGAATTCTCTCTCTCTCTCATATGTGTGTGTATGTATATGTATATATATGTATACATATACATATATACAAGTAGATACACATACCTGCATAGCTATATATGGAAAAAATTTAAAATAGCTATCTCTAGGGTGAGGGTAAGGAAGAAAAAAAGGAAAAATAAATTTATATAATAACTTTATTATGTATTCAAAAAGAATAGTGAGTTGTACATAATTTGAAGTTTCATATGCAATCATTTTTTTAAAAAAAATTCTACTATGTCAGGGAAATGCTTTATTTCATAAATTAGAAATAAATAAAATTTTAAAAAGAAATCTATATGGAAAGCTATATGTATATATGTAATTCTAGATTATGAAACTAGAATAATTACTTTTCCCCTATGAAATCTGCTCCCTCCTAACTTCCTATTTTTATTCATTTTCTCAGTAACCCTTACTTCATGTACTTTCAAAAAACCTCTCTCTCCTTTACTTCTTATATCCAATAATTTACTGAGTTTTACCCATTTCTACCACTGTACCATCTCATCTCTACTCCCTCTTCAGTCACTCACCCATTATTTCTCATTTTAATCTTCCTAAAATGCAAGTCACTTTCCTCCCCATTCAGTAAACTCCAGTGGCTCCCTATTATTCTTCATAATCAAATATAAAATGTCCTCTTTGGCACTGAAACGCCTTCATAATCATGCCCCTCCCTACCTTTCCAGCCTTATACTTTACTCACCTCTACCCACTCTTCAATCCACTGACGCTCGCCTCCTTGTTTTTCTTCTAATAAGATGCTCCATTGTCTGAGTTACTGTAGGCTTTTTCTTTGACTGTCCTCCATGACTGGAAAGCTCTCCCTCCTCATTTTCTTCAAGTCCAAGCTAAAACCCCCACCTTCTTCAAGAAGCCTCTCTTGGTCCCTCATAATACTAATACTTTTTTTCTGAGATTACCTCCAATTTATTGTGTATATATCTCTTCCATTAAACTGTGAGCTCCTTCAGGGCAGAAATTTTCCTTCTTTTTTGTCTTTCTTTGTACCCTCAGAACTTAGCACAATTCCTGGCACATAGTAAGTGCCTAATAAATGTTAGTTGACTTCCTGATTTGGATTAGTATCTTAGCTTCCTGACTGGCCTCCCTGATTCCATTCTATCTCATCCATTCAACAAATACTGGAATCATCTTACATTGCACATGTTATCAAAAACCTTTGATGACTGACTCCCTATTGCCTACCATAACATTAATCTGACATTGAAGGCCTTCCATAGTCTGCCTCCAACTTACCTGTTCTTCATCTCATTCTATGGCCCTTTATAGACTTTACTTTCTTGTCAAAAAGGTATTATTTTTCCATTCCCCATTCCCATCCTGTCTTCTCCTGATCCTGATTGCCTCCCTTTAAGTGAGTACCTGAAAAGGCCAGCCTAAAAAGGGCAAGGTCCTTCATTGCATTCTGGGCCATCTCCAGTTATCCTGATGAATATCTCTGGTCACTGGATCCAGATGGCTCTGGAGGAGAAAGTGAGGCTGGTGATCTGCACAGCCCTCCCTCATTCAAAACAAAGTCATGTGCAAGTCATGTCATCATTTCTCTGATGTTGTGTTCTTCTTCAAAAGTGAAGGACAAACACAAAATCTCCTGATTCCATGCCTTTATTCTTGATAATCCCCTAGTGCTTGAAACCACTTAATCTTTACAACTAACCATTAACCTTGAACTTGTTGAAATCCTTCCCTTCTTTCAAAGTCCAGCTGGGATGCTGTATACCATTCTGTTTAGACTCTTCAGTGTACTGATTATACTCTAATTTGTGTTTGTATTTTTTGTATACTTCCCATCTCTCTTGTTAGATGCAGGGGTAACAGTGTAAGACTTGGGACCAGGAGAGGCATAGGTTCAAATCTTATCTCCATCCTTTAGCAAACTTAGCACACAACCAGGAACAAAAGTCTTAACATCCTTCAGCCTTAGTTTCCTCATTTGTAAAATAAAGATAATAGTCCCTGTATTGTACCTTCTTCATAAGGCAACTGGGAGACACAAATGAGTCAATGTGCGAAATCTCACACAGTTATTATAATTATATAGTATAAATAGCTAGCTTTTACATAATGCTTTAAGGTTTAATTTATATATGTTATCTCATCTGATGTGAACAACAGCCTTGTGAAGTAGATGCTATTCTTATTCTAATTTCAGAGATGTGGAAACTGAGGCTGAGCAAGTTTAAGTGAGTTGCCCAACATGAAACAGTTAGTGAGAGTCTGAGGCAGGTTTGCCTGACTTCTGGGCCACCTAGCTGCTTTTGATGATATCTGTGTTAGCTACAGTAAGATTCTTGAAGGCAGGAACTATGTTGTCTTCTATTTTTGGGTTCCCAGCTCCTAGGACAGTTCATTACTATGCACACAAAAGGTGTCTGTTGACCTGAATTGAGTTGAATTATGACCCCCTGCACTGAAGAGGGTAGAAGAAATGAGATGGCTTCCTGTGTATGCTGTGGGGCACAGTTATAAATTGCCCAGCACAGCTAGCCAAGTAATTATTAGGGTGACCCTGAGAAGTTCACACACATACAAAAAAACCAAACAAATCAGAAAGGCCTTGGGCAAAACTAAACAACTTATAATAGGAAAAGAGTTAATTTTTTATTTGTGATAAGTGTGCCTGGACTCAGTGACAGCTCCACAGTTGGGACTTCCTGTGACTTTTCTGGAGTTCAAACATTAACCCGCCACCCTCAGTCCTCCTCAATAGCATCCCCCCTTCCCTAAGCTGCCCTCTCCAAATGGCCTAGTTCTGAGCAATTTAGTCATTTATTCTGCATCCACAGAAGGAAACTCAAACTGCCAACCCCTTTGGGTGACAGTGGACACTCAACTTAGATGGTGCTCTCTTGCCATGTCACACCTGGAGAGCAAGAAAAATAACTGGATTTTTATCTTTGTCTTTATCACTTCCTCAGGTTACCCTTTTTCTGGGAAGGTCTGGGACTCAGGTAGGTTTAATAAATTTGGAGATCTCTTGAGGATAGGGCAATTAAGTCTGGGAGTGAGCAGAACATGGCTGAAAGGTCCATTTTTTTTTTCCATTTCAGGATTATGCTTAACTTTGCTGGTTATAAAATGCTTTAAAATTTCCAAAGCCCTTTACATACATTAACTTATTTGAGCTTCGTAATATCTTTATAAAGCAGGGACAGATATTCTTATCTTCATATCACAGAAAAATGATACTCAAAGCGATGAAGAGACTTACCCATTGTCACTCAGCAAGTAAGCATCAAAGGCAGGATTATTCTTGATTTATCGGTAGACTTCAATATATCACTTTGTTAGTGGAAGTAATAACAGTAGCCAATTTTTATGTTAGTTATTAAGTACCCACTACACACTACACTCAGTGATGGGTTCTGAGAAAACAAAGACAAATAAGAAAGTACTTGACCTAGAAGAGCTTACCTTTGTAAGGGAAACAATCTATTCATATATAAATAAATAAAAAACAAGTATAAAGTAACTGGGGTGGGAGACACTAGCAGTTTCAAGTTTATAGGTTGCTTTATATATATTCTATCTGGGCATCACAATAACACTCTGATGTAAATATTCCTCTCCCTTTACAGATGAAGAAACTAATGGTCAGAGAAATTAAATGGCTTGCCCATGGTCACACAGCTAGTATCAGAAGCAGCAGTATTTGAATCTGAAACTTCCTGACTACAAGTCCAGAACACCATCCAATTCTCCATACCACCTCTGCCTCCCGTGACTACCCAAGCTGACTCTTGCTCTATCAGTGTATTTTGCATACATTTCAGTGGGGGCAGGCATTAAGACCTCTTATTTTTATAAATTGTTCTTTTTATATGTAACTTCAGTGAAAGCTTCTCTGTCCAGACTTGGACGGGAATGTCAATGGTATTGTGACAGGGAAGTAGATATGGTAGATGGAAGATCTATCACCTTTCTCTTTTTTCTTTTCTGAAATCATTAACTTGATGGGAATACTTTCACAGAATTGTATTATGAGAAAAAAATCTGAGGCTGCTCCTCCACAGGCTGCATAAACAGAGAATTTGGCACAGACTATCCATTCATTGTCCTTTAAGATGACAAGGTGGATTACTTTATCGGAAGGACGTCCATCTGGGTAAATTATCTACATGGAGTCAATGAACTGGCTAAATGCAAAATAAAAATGTGACAGTGGTTTAGCCTGTACCTGATGTGGGCTGCTCATTTTCAGAGTTGTTCCTCCCTTCTTTTGACAGTTCCTGAAGGCATTGTTCTTTGGCCCTTGACAGCTCTCTGAGCGCTTCACAGACAGAAGGGGAAGCACCAACCTGTAATTTCCAAAGCCAAATATACTGATTACTATCTTAATATCACACAACCAGTTTGCTATCCCCTATTGTGTTGTTAACATTCCTGGGAAGGACTCCATTAATCAAACTGGCATTTAAAAGTCAAGTCAACAGGCATTTATTAAGGACTTAGTATGTGCCTTAGTATGGGGGCAGCTAGATGGCAGTGGAAGACCTGGAATCAGGAAGAACTGAGTCCAAATCTGACCTCAGACAGATACTGGTTGTGGGATCCTGGGCAAGTCAGTTAACCCTCATTGTCTCAGTTTCCTCATCTGTAAAATAAGCTAGAGAAGGAAATGGCAAACCATTCCAGGATCTTTGTCAAGAAAACCCCAGTTGGGCTCACAAAGAGTTGGGATATGACTGAACCACAAAAACAAACATGGATCAGACACTGTGCTAAGCACACTGAGGATACAAAGAAATAAAAAAAAATAATCCCTGCCCTCAAGGAGCTTACAATCTAATGAATGAGATCGCATGAAAATATCTACCAGCAACATCCTAGATACAGGATAAATTGAAGATAGTGAACAGAAGGAAGGCATTAGTGTGAATAGGGATGATGAGAGGCTACTTGCAGAAGATGGAATTTTAGCTAGGACATGAAGGGAGCCAGAGAAAATGCCCAAGAATTAAAAGATGGAATGTCTTGTTCAATAAACAGCATGGAGTCCATTGTCATGAAGTGACAGAGAGCCCAGAGGAAAGTAAGGTGTAAGTAGATCTGTCCAGAGCAAATCTTATTTTTAAGTGGGTGAGTGGCACCTACTCCAATTAAGTATTTGTTTTGTCGCCATCTCTACAGACACTCAATACTAACTTATAGCACTTAGTCTTTTCCATCTCAGTTTTGTTGATATCTCAACTTCCTTTGTTTACTCTGTATATAGACAAACTCTAGGAAACTTAAACACTTAACCACTTCCCATTCCAGGACAAACTGAGAGAAAATTGAATGTACCCTACATAGATTAAGCGTTAGGAGGAAGTTCTGCAAGATTGGGAATGGGGGGAGGGGAAGGGTGAGAAAGGATGGGAAACAAAAGAACAACTTCCTGACTCTTCTTGACTTAGGTTTTCACTGGAGGACTCCATCATTTTGCTAGATGTGAATTCCCTAGCTTTCTAATTCTCTCTAGACCACATTTATTCATACTCAAATGTAAGTAGAGTATAACCCTATAAGTGGATTGTTTGAGATCAGGCACAATCCAGATTATGTTCAAACACTACCCAAGTAGTGGGTACAAAAAGAGTTTGTGTGGCATAATGGGAAAAACATGGAAGAAGAAGTCAGAAAACCTGGGTTCAAGAACTGTTTCTGATGCTCGCTAGCAATGTGATTTTAAGAAAAATCAAACCCCATCTCTGATGCTGACCTAGAGGGTCTCCAAGGTCTCTTCTAGTCCCTGTTCCTATGA
The DNA here is from genome assembly GCA_028658325.1 of Potorous gilbertii. Classification (NCBI taxonomy): domain Eukaryota; kingdom Metazoa; phylum Chordata; class Mammalia; order Diprotodontia; family Potoroidae; genus Potorous; species Potorous gilbertii. Next base: position 257,099,354 of record CM053771.1, read on the forward strand.
CTGTTTTCTTGCATGGGAGAAAGCCTGGATTAAGTCTACCCTGTCTACCTTCTATCACATAGCTTATAAATTATCAGAAGTGGTATTTGAATCTAGGACTTTTCAACTCTTGGTCTTAATTCTCCATATTCCTCATCTCCCAAGGCCATCCAAGCTGACTTTTTCTCTATCAGTGTATTTCTCACATGTTCCAGTGGGGTAGGCCCAAGCAGAACATTAATACTTCTTCTTTAGGTCTGTTTCTTTTTAATATGTACTTGCAAGGCAAAGAATTTCTGTTGAGACTTTGGCTGGCATAGTGGTAGTGGTGGGAATGGTTGTGAGGGAGTAGGCCATGTGATAGGTGAGACATCATCAATATCTTGGTATGTGATTGTAATGGAATATTACTGTACTATAAGAAATGATGAAAGGGATGGTTAGAAATTGGAAGATTTACATGAACTGATGCAAAATGAAGTGAGCAGAACCAGGGAACATTTGTATACAGTAACAACAGTCAATATTGTACCATAATCAACTGTGAATGACTTCACTATTCTCAGCAATACAATCATTCAAGACCATCTCAAAGGACTTATGAAAGAGCTGACAGAGTCCAAATGCAGACTGAAGCATACCTTTTTAATTTTGGTGGGGAGGAGAGGGTGTTTTCTTTTACAACATGGCTAATATGAAAATGCTTTTCATGACTCTGCTTGCCTTCTCAAGAAGGGAGGACAGAGGGAGAGAATTTGAAACTCAAAATTTAAAAAAAAATGAAGGTTAAAACTTTTTAATATGTAATTGAAAAATATTTAATGAAATAAAATATATTTTAAAATATTAAAACAGATATTAAAAAATATGCTTCAATATACACTCAGAGTTCTCTTTCTGGGGGTATATAGTATTTTTTCATGAGTTCATTCATCATGAGTCTTGGGTCTTTATTGATTAAAGTAGGTAAGTCTCACAGTGAATTTTTGTTACAATATTGCTCTTACTGGAGAAGGACCTTTATAGATCTTGAACAGTCCTCAGCATTACTACCTTTGAGAGTCCCTTCTTGCCCTTATCCTGATCCTTCTCCCTTAAACCTCCTCTGCCTACACAGACCATACTGATCTTTTTCTTCTCTGCACTCCCCATAGTACCTATCTGCAGCCTCATCTCTACACTCAATAATCTTGCATTGTAATACATAATACTTTCATCTCAACACAATTTTATGTTCCTTCTGGGCAGGAACTTTGTCTTACTTTCTTTTTAGCTTTCATGGTACTTAGTATCATGTTCAGAAGATAGTCAAATGCAATACTTCTTGAATTGATGAAAATGTAGGTAAAATCCTTTAGTGGATGCAGACAATATGTTATCATGGTCCCTAGTTGAGAATTCAGTTTAGTGCCAGACTAAAGAGAGCTTGATATGTTTTAACAGCTGATTACTTTTCAATTACAGTTGTTCTTCATCTATGACAACATGAATGTTTAAGAAACACTTTGGGGATTTTGTCCAGATGATTAGGTAATTTCTAAATTCCTTCTAGTTCTAAATCTGTGACTGACTAACTTTTACATACCTTTCCTTAGAGGTTGCCCTTACTACATACTATCCCAGGGCGATTTCCTACATTAATTTATGCTCCTATCAGCTGATTTTATATGGCACTTTCAGTTTAAGAGCATTTTACATAAATTAGCTCATTTGAATCTCACAGGAATCCACTGAGTATTAGAGAAATTATTACTCCCATTTTATATGAGGAAATGAGGCTTAAATAGAGTTACTTCACAAAGGTAATAGTTATTAAGTATCATAGGCAGAATTCACACTGATATCCCTTCTGATTCTAAGCAAAGCATTTTTAAAAAATTCATTATATTCATTCTCAATGAAATGATACAGTCAAGGATGATGTTGCTGTTTTCCTCTTGTTTTTTTGAGGAATTTTATTTCCCTTACCATTGAGACTTAAATTCATTCATTATTTGGAAAAGGAAATTTCTTTAAAGTTGAAGGATTAGAAAGGAGATGATTAAAGTCTTCAAAATCATGAAAATTAGTGAACCAGATTTGTTTACCAAATCTTAAAATATCAAAATGGTGGGGCTTCCCTTGACACTTAAAACATGGTGGTTTTATGATAAATCAAAAGATAATACTAATTTGTACAATATAAAATGAATTTATAGGACTCATTCTATAAAATTTTAGTGGTTAAAAAGATAAAGATTCTAGAAAAAGTTAGCCAAATACACAAACACTGGAACAATTTAGTGAAAGTAGAGATGTTTCAAGTATGCTCTTATTAACTTCTCACACTTAATTATTAAATAAGTTAACAATTAGTGGTGGGACGAAGACAATAAAATATATCCTAGAATGTCTTGTGAGACAGAAACTTGGACTGTAGGTATGACCTCGAAGAGTAATTTCATGTTCTTATGGTGTTGGTCACGGCCAACCTTTTGTTTGTCGTGTAATCATCAGACTGATAGGATCTAATTGTTATGGGTTTTTCCGTGGGTTATATGCTTCTCCAGGTGAGCTTGAGTGAAAGTCAGTGGAATGTAATCTTAAATTGTTAAAGTATATTAACAAGCATTTAAATTAGGTGATAGGGAGAGGAAATGGGAAGAGAAAGTGGTTCTAATCCAGAATACTTGATTTTTTTTTTTGGCAGGGTCATCAGTGAGATGCCAATAGGAGACGAACTCTCTGCTGGGACAGAGAATGAAATTTTGATTATTTTGTCCTTGGAGAGTCTATCCCTGTGGAAATGTCAATAAATGATATTAGAAACTAGGAATTTTCTAAAGCAGTGACTATTTTAAATATGAGCAATTTTAGTACCTTTTTTGGTATGCTAAAAACTACACTTCTTTTCCTCTCTTCCCTCCCTAATAATATTATCTGTCATATTTCTTTCTTCTAATTGAGACATTTAGTATTTCCTTGCTACAAAGGATTTAATGGTCTAGGTACACTCTAATCCGGATGAAATCTGGATGAAAATTTCTATCCCACTCCTTACCTTCTCCTCAATATTTTACAAATTAGTTCCACATTAACCTCAATGGCCATAAAATGTTTTTTATCAATGCACCATCTGGTGGCTAGTCCTCTGTCGATGAGCATTTAGAAACTTAACCCTGTTGGTCCCAGGATGACAGACATACAACTGCTCCAAACTTGTATTTTCTTGATGGGGCCTTCCAAAACTTGCATTCTAATGGCAAAATCTGTGAGAAGCCAAGGTCACTTCCATCTAATAATTAAGTAAGAGAGTAGGTCTTCAGTGGAAGTAAAGAGATTATATTTCAAATAAATTTGGATGGGGAGAAGGTGTAGAGTTTGTTTTTTTCAACAACCCATGAAATGACTAGAGCTTTTCTGGTCTATTTTCTGGTCTGATCTAAAATCAAAACCTTTAGGCAGTTCAAGGGCATAGTAAACAGAGAGTTGGACTTAACAGTCAAAAACACCTGACTTGGACAAAATCTGTATGACCCTGGGCAAGTCATGTGATCTCACTCTGACTCCATTTTCCTACCTGTTGTTTCTAAATGCTATGTAAATGACAGCTATTATTATTGCTATAATTATATAATTATCATAGACAATTGGTTATTTGAAAAGGCAGTGTGTGGTTAAACTTTTAAAAGAGAGATAAAATGAAAATCCACAAACCTCTTTCAGAAAACAAAAGTAGTAGAGTTTTCAAAGACAAGAATAATTAAAGATAAATTGATATATTGATCGAGAGACAAGCACGTAAATAGAGACCAAACCCATGATTTCAGGGAGCTTGAACTGATAATTAATTTGTTGAAATGGGGGCAAGCATGCCTGTTTCTTTGGCTATCTGCAGGAAAGCCCACAATGAGAGTGGGAAGTGGGGCTACAATAGAACTTTAATAGGTCACAGAGGGTACAGAGACAAGTGGCAAAAGGGACATAGAGGAAGAAGGCACAGGTGGCATGGGGAAAAGTAGGGGGAGAGGGAGAGGCAGAGAATCTCACTCATGTGACCCTGCATTGGAGTGAAGACAACACTCGTATGGTATAAACCCAATGGATATAGGGATGTGTTCAGAGGCAGGAGCTCAAGGTCTCATTTTAACAGGGTCTTTTGGGAGAACAAACTAATTCCTATCCGTGCCACCTTGAGGTTGATATTCAAATCATTTTGAAATTGTCAGTAAAACTTTAAAGTTAATGTGCTCACAGCAATTCAAAATTATCCATACCATATGGTGATCTGCTGGTCTTTACCATGAAGGTCTGAAATTTTTCTGGGATTTACATATAATAGAACCACAAGGCCTTGCCTCAATGGCTTCTGCTGATTCAGCACATATTATCAAGGATATACAAATGTTGGTAAATATGTGATACAATTTGTAAATTGATCTTTGGGACAATTTGTATGTGATTTCCAGCTCCCCCTTTGCTATCTTATTTCCTTCAATTGCCCTTTTATCCTGACTACTTATAAACTTATTGACTCTACTGGCTAGAAGGGCAGTGATGGATAGGGGGACCAGAAGAAGATACAATTTTAACACAGACCTCCCAAATGAGAAACTCTCTCAGTCAATGTACATTGACACTTTCACTGGAATGTCCTGAAATCATGGATTCCTGGCCGAATCTAATGTGCTGATGTGTTAATAAATACATATAGACACATATTATGCATATATATATATATATATATATATATATATATATATATATATAAAATCATGTGACTTTTCTAAGTCAATATGTGGCCCACAGGGATCCTTATGAATAGTCTGGTGGCCCCTATTTCTATTTAAGTCTGATATCACTAATTTAGAGCCTTGAGAGGCCAAGGGACTTGTCCAGGGTTACACTTGTGGTACTTCATTCAGTCATATCGATTCTTTATGATCCCATGGACTTGCTCAGTGAATTTTCTTGGCAAAGAGTGGTTTACCATTTCCTTCTTCAGTGTGTCCCCATTTTACAGATGAGAAACTGCGACAAATAAGTAATTTGCCCAGGGTCACATAGCTAGTAAGTGTCTGAGGCTAGATTTGAACTCAGATTTTTCTGACTCCTGGTCTAGTGCTCTTTCCACTGCACCACCCAGCTGCCCCATCCAGGGTCACACAGACAATAAGTATCAGAGATAGAATTTGAATCCATGTTTTGCTAGCTTTGAGGCCACTATCTGTTAGACAGCAAGATGATACAAAGGTTAGAGCACTAGATCTAGAGGTAGGAAGGTATAAGTTTAAATCTGACCTCAGACATTTACTGTGTGACCCTGAGCAAGTCATTTCACCTCTGTCTGCCTCATTTTCCACATCTGTAAAATAAGGAGAATAAATAATACCTCCCTTCCAGGGTTTTGTTGGGGGGATCAAATAAGAAAATAATTATAAAGCCCTTAGCACAGTTCCTGGAAGCTAATATAAATATTGGCTGTTTTTACACAATATTATCTCTTTCCCTTTTTCTAAATGTAATCTCAAGAGCTCCAGGAGTGACAGCACCCTCAAGGACACTTGTCTTGCTTCCAGTCTAGCCCTAGTTACCATCAACCCAGAAAGCAGCCCTTGTGGATATGCAACCTGGCAACTGCCTCTGTGGCCACTGCCACAGGCACAGTTACTTAAGACCCAGAAAATAAAGTTTTTACCATCAATGCCTTGTCACTATCAAGTGGGTCAATATTAAAAAACTAAAACCTGATAGGATTTTATCAGTGGAAATTACATTAGGAAAGATACATTATCATCTGCTTTGCTGCCACACCCTAAAAACCATGGAATCTTTCCATTTGTCTTGCAAATTAAACATATATGTACCAGCACCACCACCATTAGAATATGAGCTCCATGTGAGCAGAGATTGTCTTAATATTCTATTTTTATTTCCATCACTCTTTAGTATGTAGTAAAAACTAAGCAACTGCTTATTCATTCATTCATTCATGTCAGGTATTTTTAAATAGCTTAATGAATCGAAGCATTTTAAGTACACCTGCAAACAGAAAGAGAATGTATTATGCTGAAGAGAGCTCCAGATAACGACCAGATTCAGGTTTTTCCACGGTATCTAGGCATCCAGCTATAAAACGCAAGCAGTTACTTGGACAAGGACATGAACTTAAATGTTATATCAGTATCACTTACAGTAGGGAGACTCTAACAGGAATATATGCTTCGTGGGAAAAGGAGAGAAAGAGCAAGAGTACTGAAATACATGCTTGCTTCAAGAAGTAGGGAAAAAAGCTATTTAAAAATAAAAGTAGCTAAGCTGGCTTCTCTAATATCTATTTCACAAGGTTATTGTGAGGCAAATGCTCTTGAAAGCTACCATGAGTTATTTTGTATCTGTTCCCCAAACCGCAAAAACTGAAGTCCTTCAATTACTTTATGTTCTCCCCAAATCATATTATCAATATTACAGTGGAATCCTATAACAACACAGGATTGTTATTACAAAGATATGTCACATATCAAATTAAAGCATGTAAGATAAGCCCAATAAAACCCAATTTAAAGCAGATACTAGATCTATGATGGAAAGAGGGAGAGAGGAAGAGAGAAAGGAAAGAAGAAAAGGAGGAAGAAAAGGAGGAATGAAGAAAGAAAGGGAAGAAAGGAGGGAGAGAAGGAAAAGGAGATGAAAGAAAGAAGAAAGAGAAAGGGAAGAAAGGAGTGAAGAGGGGAAAGAGGAAGGGAAGAAATAAGGGAGGGATGAAGAAAAGGAAGGAGAGAGGAGATGAAGGAAAGAAGAAAAGGAGGGAGGGAGGAAAGAAGGAAGGAAGGGAAAAAACTAAGAAGGGAAAAAGAAAAAAGGAAGGGAGGGGAGGAAGGAAGGACGCACACTTATGTGTGCTTTCTAATTGAAGACATATAGATGGTTTCAGATGCAAATCATATAGAAAGGCTTGATGGTCCTAGAAGTACAGCAGTAAGGCATCTGGTAATGCATCTTTTGTAGTGTCATTTCCATTAAGAAAGCCTTGTTGGGCTTCTGACATTGAGCCACTTGACACTAAGAATTTTGATTGGTAAGAACTTTGTTTTCCAGATCTTCAGTGGTTATGGTTGCAGCTGGTATGCCTCCGGCTGCTGCACCTGGTAGAATTAGCTAGATACAATTGCTACAAAAGTTCTTTCCCTGGATGACCAATGTAAGCAAGACTGGAAGCAAGGCCAGGGATCTTAGGGGAGAGGGGGCAGGGAAGCTGTTGCTGTTCCCAAGGTTCTTGGACTTAACCACCCATTGGCAGCAAGTTAGTCATTATATCTGTGTTTATAAATGGCTTTCCTGTATTAATTACTTCTATGAGTTTTTTCATAACTTGATAAGCACTGGCTATTCCCATTCCCATCTCTATAAAAAACCCAAACAGCTCTCATTATTTTTTTACCCAATGAACAGCAGAGTTTGGAAATGACAAAATTATAGAGCTTTAGAGTTGGATAGGACCTTAGCAGTCTTCTAGTCCAATACCTACCCAAACAAAATAAGGAGGACATTTTCAGCTATTCTCATCCTAAATATCTATGACATTCTAACTTTCTTGGGAAATGAATGACTATAATTGTCTCTTTGAAAAAAGAGATCTAGTTTGACCAAGGAAACTTTGCCTCTGGTGCCCTGTGGGAAAGGATTGTCAGCCCCGGTTTGTTTTTGGAGGTGGAGGGAAGTGAGCAATGACTCTACATGGATCCCCAATACCCAAAGTATTCTAAAAATTCAACTTATTTAAATTCACTTTGGTTTAAAAAAAACCTATTACTCCATTTTTTTTGTTCAGTTATTTTAAACTCTTTGTGACTTCATTTTGGGGTTTTGCCATTTCCTTATCCAGCTCATCTTACAGATGAAGAAACTGAGGCAAACAGAGTTGAGTGAATTGCCCATGTCTGAGGCTGGATTTGAACTCAGGAAGGTGAGTCTTCCTGATTCCAGGCCTGGTGCTCTATCTACTGCACCACCTAGCTACCCTGTTGTCCCATATGAGAAAGAAAAAAAAAAGTAAGTAAACAGGATAGGGGAAGTCCCTAAACTACTATATAATGGCAAAGGCTAAGAAATTTTCTGGGGCATCCAGGTAGTTCAGAGAATAGAGTGCCAGCCCTGGAGTGAGGAAGGAACTGAGTTCAAATTTAGCCTTACTAACTTACTAGCTGTGTGCCCCTGGGCAAGTCACTTAACCCTACTTGCCTCAGTTTCTTCATCTATAAAATGAGCTGGAGAAGGAAATGACAAACCACTCCAGTACTTTTGCTAAGTAAACCCCAAATGGGGATGCAGAGACTCTGAAACAACTCAACAACAATGGAATTTTGCATTCAATTCAGCCGTTCTTTGTTAAATATGATCTCTATGCTAGGAGAAGTAAGAAATAAGTATAAAGCACTGTCCCTGTGGTGGAGGAGCTCACAAACTAGTTGGGGAAATGACTGAATACACATGAAAGCATTAAATAACAATAAAGTGATATATGAATAAATGCAAAATTTCCTCCATAGAGTTAAACTGTTATAATAAAATATGTGGCATGGTGGAATAAGAACTAGACTGGTGGCAGAAGATCTGGGTGCTAATCCTGGTTAGAAGGATTCTTGGGTAAAATTTAATCTAAACACTCATTTTACAGACATGAAACTAGAAGCTCAATGGAATGAAATAGTGTTTGGGCACTTGCCACAACTAGAGGCTGAGAACTTCAGTTTCCTGGGCATTGGTTTTTTCACATATAAAATGTTTGTAGGTGGGTGTTTAGATGATTATAAATGTGTCTTCCAGCTCTGATTTCCTATGAAGATAAAGGCATCACCTTATTACTCAGTCTGGAGATTTTTCCTAACATAATACAGAAGATTTGTTTTTCTACCCTGGGATAAAACTAAAATTGTGCCTTAGTCTCATATCTTATTTATCTCATCTGTATTGAATGAAAAGGTCTGATTATTGTTCCTTTCTATTGATATAATCCCCAATGTTCTTTCAATAACATCTCTCATAATGTACAATTGCCCAAAAGTTCTAAAAGAGGGGATTGTAATAGGAAATAATACAGCCCTACACCTTAGTAATTCATTGTTTGTTAAAAGGAAGAGTGCCCACTTTCTAAATTACTACCAATGTCATCGGATGTGTGGGTGTGTGAGTTCTAAATTTAGCTGAGCTTTGTTTCTGTTCAAAATGGTCTTCATTTATCTAGCACTAGTGTCTGGATGTGATTCGACTTTCTTCAGAGTTATCATTTCAGATATATTTTTCCTTATTCTTTGGATTCTTCATATTCATAGATCCCTCTAATCCTGAATTTCCAAACCTGATTGCTTAGAGATAGCTAACTATTCTCCAGTGATAGGAAACCTGCTACAAATAGGCAGGAAGGAAACATGGAGGCACAAGATTAAAGATGGTTCCTTACCAAATATCACACTGATTTGGACTAAATTGTTCAGTTTTAATTTCCCAATTGAGTTTGCCGTTTTGAATCACCTCAAATCATCCATAGAAGTATTTTGTTGTTGGTGGAAGTTTTGTGGTTGCTGTTGTTTGCTTTTTGTGCTTCTGAGTGTGTGTGTGTGGAGAAGTGTTGTGGTTACCTCTTTCCATTTCCATTGAGGAGTGGGAATGGGAGGTGGTGGGCATTTGGCAAATGAGCTTAATCAAGGCCCCAGGTGAGCTAAAAACATTAACCAGAACAGCTTTGCATGACTGGCTTCTGCAAAAATGTCACAGACATGCCAGCTTAAAAAAAAAAAAAGAACAAAAAAAACCACCACCTTTCCTAGCATAGAAATTGACATTGCAGTTATTGATTGAGTTGGCCCTGTGGGGGTTCTCTCATACTTATCTATGGTATAGGCAAGGTCATAATTCACAAGAGGATTATCAGTGAAACATCAAGGAAAACCTTCCTGAGTGACAAGGTTCTGAGCTACGAATAATGAATTCTTCTACCTTAGGGACTTTTCTGAATAGAAAAAAGCAATCTTTCTTCTGAAAATGATTTGGATTTCGGTGCTAATTAGAGTTAGAGGGTAGGTGTCGAAGCTGGGAGAACTATAGGTTAGCCTTCCCTGACACTGATGAATCACTTTGGCTAACAAAATTCACAACGATAAAGCAGGCAAACTCATCTCTGAAAAAATAAGTATCCATCCCCTTTACCTTGGGCTTTCTCAACCTTTCTTGATGCTTTCTTGGCCCAGATTTGTAGAGGCTAAATGTTACCCTGACAGAACATCAGGGTGAGTCAGTCTGACAAAAGGATTTAGTGAAAATGAGGGGAGGGAAAGAGAAGGGGAGAGATAAAGAGATAAAGAGAAATAGGAAAAGGGAGAAATAAGAAAAGGGGGAGCATTAGGAAGGAGGGGATAAAACAGAGAAAGAAAAGAGGTGGAGAGAAAGAAGGGACAAAGGGGAGAAATGGAGGGGGAGGGAGTGAATGGGGCATGACAAAGAACGTAATCTTGTAGCTTTCGGTCAAACCGCACTAGTTTCAAACTACTAATCCCTAGAAAGTTTTTCTTTCATCCAAATTCAAAACTACTCTGGGTTCTAAAAGTTTCAATTTCCGAGCTTTACCAACCGGGTGCTTCTTCGGTCTGCAGGGCTGAAATTTCCCCAACAGAAGTTTGGATGGATTAATTACGTAGTCTCCATAGACCCCATCTTACGGTGTGTCTGGGACGGGGTACCGGGGGGTGGGGAGTCATCTTTGACTGAAGAAAGGGATGAAGATACTCACGATTAGCGCAGCCCACGAGAAGAGAATCACCCACAGGCTGCAGGTCTGCATGGTGGTGACCACAGACTTTCACATGCAGCCAGTCTCATCCCCGGGGGGAGGTCATGGACAGCGGCTACCTGATCCCCACATGAGTTCACTTTCCCCACCTTGCTCTCCGGCTGAGAGAGGACAACTCTGTTCTAAGTCGCATGCCTGAGCTCCCAGCTGAGCCTGCCTCCGCCCCAGCAGGCTCTCAGCCGCAGCGATGGGACTTCGGCACTCTGAGGCTAAGCAGGTTCCAGCTGCGCATTTACTCCTTTTGGCTCATTGATAAGGAACGCAGCCAAGAGACGTCAGAGGCCAGTCACTGCAGCGGGCTCAACCTATCAACAAGTAAGGACTGCTGAGAGCCTGGGGGGTGGGGGGTGGGGGTGTTGGGGGTGGGGAGAGCCGAGGACCAAGTGATGGGGCCCTTTCCTTCAGGACAATCAGTCTCCCAGGGGAATGGAGCTGTCACAGGCACAAACTGTTCCAGCCTATCTCTCTCCAAGTCTTGAAGGAGATACATTGCGTAAGATTTAGTCAGAAGAGATCTTGGAGCTCAATCTAGTCTGAAAACTTTCTTTGTACAGGAGAGGAAATTGAGACCCGTGGAAGTGAAGTGACTTCACAGGTAAAAAGCAACAGAGCTGGAATTTGAATCCAGTGCTTTTTTTTCCATTACAGTGTACGTGACCTCTTATGAAGAGCCTCCTTTCTCCTTTCCTCTTTCCCCAGTGGGATACCTAGAAAAACTACTGATATTTGAAAAGGGAGTCTGGAGAACTGAGCAGCCTCTTCCATCTATGTTGCTTTATGTTCCTCCTCTTGCCACTTCTGGCAAATCACCTCACTGTCTGCACCTCAGTTTTCTTATGTGTCCCTCCCTACGTATGTCTTAGGGTAAAGAGAAAAAAGAAAAAAACAGAGAGAAGAGGAAAAAAGAAAAGAAAGAAGAGGAAGAGGAACAGGAATTCATCTAAACATGCAATGTCAAAGCAGGAAAGGACCATACAATTTAATTTATTCAACCCCTTCGTTTTAACATATAGGAAACTGAGGCACAAAGAGCCTGAATGACTTGCTCAAGTCTTCTAACTTCAAGTCCTGTGCCTTAAGAGATGGGGTGGGACTGGGGAGTAGAGGTGGTATTGAAAGGGAAAGGAAGCTATAAGATGGGGATAAGGACCTCGGAAAGAGGAGACAATGGAAAGAAAAAGTGGAAGGAGAAAAAGGAAAGTAACAGTGAAAGGGCTACAGAAGAAAGAAGTTTTGAAGGAAGAGAGCAGAACTTAGCAGAATCAGTGAAAAAAAAAAGGGTCTGTGAAGCATATTGTATGGAATAAATTATCCAGACAGGAAATGAAAACCCAGGATAGAGGGTCACATTGCCCAAGTTCAATCTGTATTGCAAACTCATGGTACAGCTTTCTTTTACAAAGCAAACAAAAAGACACTTCAATAATCTCGTTTTATTCATTCTCACAATCTTAGGAGGCCTGGGAAACACAGGGAACCAGCAAGCATTGTGCAGATAAATAATCAAACCAGAAATCAGAGCCCTAGCAACTATGAACAGTTTGCATCTCTGGGTCTTTGTTTCTTCATTTAATTCAATTTAACAAGGATATGTCAAATACCTACCATGTGCATAGGACTTGGCTAAGTGTTAAGATACAAAATCTAATTGAAACATCATCCATGGCACAATCTAGTAAATTTGCAAAATGAGGGGGTGAAACTGAGCTGAACAGAATTGAATTAGGGTGGGATTTGTAACTGGGAGTTGAGCATAAACCTTTCAGCCAAATGCTTTATCTTCAGGTGTCAAACAAATCAAACACAAGACGGTTAGCTTTATTAGCATGAATCTAATGTATTATTGATGAGTCATAAATAATGGGAAGATATAAAGTGTGACCAATTAATGAATTCTTTATGGCCAAAGGGAGATTTACACACTCCAAAAATCCAGACTAGCCTTCTCCTGGAAGCACAACTTTCCCCTTTAGTCTTTTGTTTTCCCTCTCACATTTGTCTGAATCTTTTCAATATTCATGAGATGTAATTTTCCTAAAATCAAGTCTGTTATACAATCAAAAGAGAAGACCAAACGAAATGTCCAGAGTTTTATGAGAAAAGGCAGTGTTACTGGTGAGATATGGTATTTTGCCAAATTTAAAGTACTCTATGAATGGAAACTATTACCTTCATGGGCTTGGAGCAAAAGTCAATATCTTCATGTTTTATACCAGATTTTCCTCATATTTCTGATCTAAATGACAATATACTTGTTTCTATTGTCAAAATATTCCCACATATTAGAAATGTTCTCCCACTTCTCTGTGAATATTCTTTATGTTAGGACAGCTAGGTGATACAATGGATAAAGCACTGGACTAGGAAGACATGTCTTCAGTTCTGGTCTCAGACATTAGTTGTGTGACCCTGGGCAAGTTACTTAACCCTTATCTGCCTCAGTTTCCTCAACTGTAAAATGAGCTGGAGAAGGCAATGGCAAACCACTTTAGTATCTTTGCCAAGAAAATCCCAAATGACGTCATGAAGAGTTGGACATGACTGAAAAATGACTGAACAACGATGAAACTATGTATCAGACACTGTGATAAGTGCTATGAATACAAAGAATGACACAAGACACCCTACACTCAAGGAATTCACAGTCTAAGGGAGATGGACTGGTCACTCCATGGGCTGTTTTTATTTAACTGCTTCTCTTTGTTTCAAGGGAGAGCTCAACTGGAGAAGGGGAGGTATATTCAGAAATGAGTGATGTAGTAACAAAAGACACCAGGAAAAGTTAATTTTTTTTAATAATGTAAATTCCTTGAGGATCATCTTTCATCTTTATGTCCAAAGTACCTAGGAAAGGGCCGTTGCACATAATAGGGTATTAATAAATTATTGCTGAATGAGTAAATTAAAGAATACATGTGTGAAACTTATAGAATTAAAGAATATCAGAATTGGAGGGGCCTCAGAGTTCAATGTTTGCCAATTTCTGTCCCATCTATGTTTTTACTAATCCACAAACTTTTTCTATCAAAGTTCTTACTTCTTACAAACTATAAACTAAAATAACTTAAAAACTGACTCTTTTACTCTTCATCCTTTTTCCTATTCTTTCCCCTATATTCTTTTTTTCTACCCACAGGTGCCAGCTTTCTGAACTTCAAGGAGGTTTTGATACACTTAAACTGTAGAGGGAAAAGAAAATGTAGGTATTTTACTGGTGTGCAGTAGATAATTTCATTGGGAAACACTGACCCAGGACAGCATCCTGTATGATGCATGAATTTTTTTCTATAACATAGCCAACAAATAATTATTTTCCTCTGCTTGGGATCATCCACTGAAATCCCGTGACTCTAGAGACAGTGAGATTGATGACTTTGAGCAGCCCTGCCTCATTTAAATCCAATTCATGATCAAGTCATCACCCTCATTATGTCATTGATCCTCTTCCAGAAGGAAGGAAGAACAACTGCTAACTGTTTTCCTCTGCTTGAATACCTCCAGTGAAAGGGAACTCACTATCTCCACAGGTAGCCCACTGCATTTTTGAACTCTGTTAGACTCTAAGTACATTTTAGCTCTAATGTTTACGCAGTTCTTTCTCATATTAAGCCGAAATCTGCCTTTTTATAAGATCTAAAGAAAATTTCTACAATCTCTTTCAGTATCTCATTCCATTTCAAACTAACAACCTGACTGCATTCATATCAAGTTAAGCATGATTATTTAGAGGACTGTTATTCTTTTTTAAAATTAACTTATTTTTAGTTTTCAACATTCACTTCCATAAGTTTTAAATTTTCTCTGCCTCTCTCTCCTCCCTCCCCGCAAGACAGTGTGCAATCCATACATATGTATTCCTATTGAACATATTTTCACACTAGTCATGTTGTAGAGAAGAATTAGAATGAATAGGAGGAAAAATGAGAAAGAAAAAACAAAACGAAACTCACCAAAAAAGAAAATAGTTTGCTTTGCTCCTCATTCAGGCTCCAGAGTTCTTTCTCTGAATGTGGAGGGTATTTTCAATCATGGGAGGGAGGACTGTTCTTCTTTAAGAATAATTTCAACTTTGTCTCTATACAAGTGCCTCCTTCCATTACAAGGCAGATTTTTAAGGGTACTGATCTAGATTTCTCCAAAAGAGGTGTGAAATTAGGACAAATTACACTGTGTGACCCTCCTTAAACCTATTTTTTGCTGGCAAAATAAAATAAGAATAAAATAAAAATCAATGGTAACCCTGAAGGGAAACAGTAGTCATCCAAATCAACAAGCATTTATCCTCTTTTAGGCACTGGGTATACAAATATAATAAACAAAACAAACCCTGTCCTCAAGAAGATGGTATTCTAATAGGACAATAAGGATATGGCTATATACAAATGTAAGTATACACAAAATAAATATAAAGACAACAAATAAATACAGGGAACTTTGAGGGGAGCACTTACATTTGAGCAGGTCAGAAAAGCTTCTGTTGTTTGAGCTATGTCTAAAAATAAGAGAGATTCTTTTAAGTGGAGATGAGGAAGGAAGGGAATCCTGGTGTGGAGGCAGCTGATTGACAGGATCAGAGACAGGAAATGGAGTGTCATGTGAGGACCATCGGTGTAGCCAAATTAGCTGGATCAGAGTATATCTAATGAGACTGGAAATGTATGTTGGGGAGAAGTTATAAAGGGCTTTGAAAGCAAGGAGGCCATTGAAATTGATCTCTCTGGGGGCGATGACATGGTTAGATTTGTGATTAAGGAGAATCACTCTGGCAGCAGAGAGTAAAATAGATTGAAATGTTCTTATTGCATAATAATATTCCATTCACCTTTCTCTGGAGGTTCAGCTAGCTTTGCACAGGTTGAGCTTCAAGGAAAGGCATTGATCCCTTCAGGGCTAGAGACAAAAGTTTTATAGCTTTCTGGGAGACCAGAGCAACACCCAGTTGTTCCTTTGTACCACTTTGTTTTACCCATTTGTTGACACAATTCAACCCACCTTTGTACAATATCTTTGTTAGGGCAATGCAGGTGAGCTAGCTGGTGGTAGGCCAAAAGAAAAAAAAAATACAACACTAAGGAAGGAGTGACAAGTGTTATGAGAGGAATTTTTCCCATGTTCTAATGGAACGTTGAATGTTACAAGCACTCCAGAAGTAGAATGTGACTAATAATCATTGAGTATATGGTAGATATAGTTTGCCTGTTGTTGCCTATAGCAGATATGGACAAAAAGTAAATCCTAAAACCTACTCTACTTACAGTCAATACCACACTTCTTTTTTTCATTTAATTGTCCCTAATTGGTTGGTTGGTTTGTTTGTTTTAGTCTGCAGATATAGAAAGAAGTAGAAGACATGGACCCTGCCTTCAAGGAGTTTACAGTCTAGTTGAGAAAATGACAAGTTTCTCATAAGTATCAGATAACAAATATGTGCCAAATGAGTGTATTGCACAGTACCATAGGAAATTGAAAGAAAGATTATTAGGTGAAAGAGATATTAATATTAAGAGATATTAAAGAGGTATAAGTCAATAATACCTTAGTTTAAATTAATTTATTAGATCAGTTAGTGACTTGCAATGGGACATAGGTCTTGCTGTGAAATGATGTTCAAGTCTCTGGGATTGGTCATTTACATAATATATACCTTCTGTTTACAGCCACCGCAACTGATGAGAGGCTCTCAAACTGTAGAACTGACTCACTTTGATTAGACTGCCCTTTCCCGTCCCTCCCAGACATATTCTATAGGTTGATTAGCATATAGGATAGTTCAGTGGAAAAAGCACTGCCACTGGATAAAGGAAGTGGGGTTCAAGTTCAGCTTCTGACACTTAGTACATGAATGACCTTGGCCAAATTACTTATAGCCTTCCTGGGTCTTAGTTTCCCGAACTGTGAACTGAGAGGGTTCAAATAACTAACCTTTGAAGTACTTTCTAATTCTAAACCTATGATAAAAAGAGTAATAGCTAACATTTACATAGCATTTTACTAATATCAATCCTTACAGTAACTCTGTAAGATAGGTGCTGTTATTCCTATTTTACAGAGGATGAAAATTCAGACAGAGTTTAAGGGACTTGATCACATGAAATTTGAACTCAGGGCTTCTAGACTCCAGATTCAGTGCCCTATCCACTGGACCACCTAACTGTTTGCCTTTAAGTTTCCTATTTTAAACCATGTTTCCACCTACTGAGTCTTGGTTTAGATTGGACTTTTTGGATTCCTCTTGCAAAGGTGAGAACTGCAAAGCTGATTCTATACACTCTATTTTACATCCTGGCAAGTTAAATAAAGTCTGTATTATGTACATGTGGGGTTTGGGAGGAGGGTCAAGAGGTCTGGAAGGTATTGCCCTCTTTATGATAAAAATTAAACTCATAATCTTTAGTTTACTCATCTCTAAAATAAGGAGATTGGAATAGATAGACCACTAAGATATTTTCCAGGTCTAATTGGACCAGTTCTTTAATTAATAATCCTTTCTAATTAATAATAGCACTCAAATTCAACAAACCTAAGTTCCAGACACTCTTTTAGGCTCAGGAAATACAAAGATGACAATGAAAATTGGTTCCTGCCTTCAAAGAGTTTATATTCCATTGAGTATTTTGCACATAGATTAAAAAATAGAAAAATTCATATGAATAAACATAATAATTTGAGGTGAGGAGAGAGATAATAGCTAGGGAAATAAAGGAAAACTTTGTGTAAGTGGCATTTCAGCTGATCCTTTAAGGGAGCTGGAGATTCCAAGATCCCTAAAGGAAGAGGGAGCACATTCCAAGTATGGGGATCAAAAAAGTTTGGAGGCAAGACATGGAAAGCGACTTTGGAGAGAGTGTAATGTGAAATAAGTCTGAAAGATATTTTGGAGTTGTGACTTCCACACCAGACTCATCTTCCTTCTTCTGTTTCTGCTCCTGTTCATTAAACCTCTATAATATCTCCTTTCTGCCATAATCTTTGTATTTCCAATGTCATTATCCTACTTTAGACTCTTATTCCCTCTTTTCTGGCCTATTCCAATAGCTTCCTAACTGATTTCTCTGCCCCTAGTCTCCCCATCCTGCGCTCAGATGTCTGATTAATCTTCCTAATGGACAGCTCAAATTGGGTTATTCCATTACTTAAGAACTCTCAGGGGCCCCCTCTGTTGTTTGTTGAATAAAGTCCTGACTTCTTCCTTAATCTGACACTCAAAGATCCTGGGATCATGGATTTAGAATGGGAAGGGACCTCCAAGGCCCTCTGGGACCCTCATTTTACAAATGAGGAAACTGAGATCCATGGAGATTAAGTAACCTGCCTAAAGTTACAGAGGTAGTATCAGAGGTGAGATTCGAACCTAAGTCATTTGATTTTAGGTCTTTCCACTAAAACACTAATCTCTGGCCCAGTAAATTTGGCCTTACAGCATGTTACTAGCCTTGCTCCCCTAACCTTATGTCCTAGTCCAACTGGAGTACATGTTGTTCATTCCTCAGGCATATCTTTTGCTTTATGACCTGTGTACCTATCTTCATACATTGTTCTTTATGCCTACAATGTCATCACCCTTTCTCTACTTAACAAAATCATACTCATCCTTCAAATTAAATAGCACTTCCTCCATGAAGCCTTCCCTGATTCCCCTCCTTTAAAAAGTGATCTCTCTCTCTCCTCTTTACTCTCAGAGTATTTTATAGTTCTATCATAGGCATCTCCTATTTTAAGTTACAATTATTTATGTATTCCTGCTCTCCTTCTTCTAAATTTTAAGCATTTAGGGGTAGGGATTTTATTTTTGAGCAAGGTATACTGAGCTATCAGTCATCCCCTAAGTCAGATAACCTATCTGAATACACTCTGAGAGTTTGTTCTGCCACCTCCCTTGAAGTAGGTATAGCTTCCCTGGCAACTCACTCACTTTCAGAAATTGTTTCCCCATCCTTTCACAGTGATGTGACTTTCTTTTAAGCCCTATGCACCAAATGACTGCTTCCAAGGGAAATGTAAATGTCTACCAGACTAGGGGTTTTTATTAGCTCATTTAAAAACATGAATAAACTAAGAGTATCCTGATTTTGGATTCTTTGCCAACTTGTAGCAGTTCAATACTGACCTCTCCCTTGGCTCTAATAGCTCTGTGCCACGAGGCCTAATCATATCTGGACAAAATTTTCATTTTTCTCAAATAGAGAATTCTCTCATTCTCTCTGTCTTTGTCTCTGTCTCTCTCCCCCCTCCTTCCCCTGTCTCTTTCCTTCTTTCTCTGTTCTCTCTCCTTTTTCCTCTATCCTCTTCTTCTGTCTCCTCTCTTCTCCCTCCCCCCATCTAGATTCATGAGTGCCCAGGTTTTGTATTGGTCAACATTCTATTATGACTTAAGAGCTTAGAAACCAAAGTGTGTGTTTAGAACAAAGACCAGAATTTCCAGAGGGAACCAGGGAAGTTAAAGTGAGCAAATAGTGCACAGGGACATTCCACTTCTTCCCTGGAGAGAGGGAGCAAGCTAGGAAAGAGTGTGTCACTAATCTATCTTCCGGATCAGCACCAGACTAATTTCAGTTGCTCATGATCATTAGACCAAAGCCATCTGCTGTCCATGGCTCTAAACTTGGATGTCTTCCTCGCAAATGGCTTCCTCCTTCCTGCCTGCTTGACTTCCTGGTCAACCTACTATAAACATACCATACTTCCTGGTTTAACCTACTATAAACATACTACACTCTGAAACTGGGATTCCAAGGGGCCCCTGCCAAGGGCTCCTGGACTCCCGTAGCTTTAGAGTGATTATCAGTAACTGTTGCTGTTTCCCATCCAGCCTGATGTCTTTGTTTTCTTGACCTCATTAAAGAGGCCATGCCTGGCTACGTCTTAAACTGGCCTACTCAATGAATGGGCTTTGCCTCACCCTAAGTTAGCACCTCCAAAGACCTTGGCCTAAAGGCTCCAAGGTCTCCCAGTGCATTCTAGGCCATCTCCAGTCATCCTGATGAATACCTGATCACTGGATTCAGATGGCTCTGGAGGAGAAGTGAGGCTGGTGACCTGTACAGCCCTCCCTCACTCAAAACAAAGTCAAGTGAAAGTCATAGTCATCATTTCTCCAATGGCATGGTCTTCTTCAGCAACGAAGGACAAACATGACGACTTCCTGGTTCTTCTACCCAAAACTCATTTTGCCAAAGATGGAGGAGGCCAAGTTTTGAAGTTTGGGTAATGTAAATTCAGTAAGTCAGTCCTTTCCCCATAAGTCTCTCATTTACCTTTGAGTGTGGCTAAAGTGAGATTGCATTCCTATCTCCCCCAGAACCTAGAAGAATGCCTTCTCCTTAGTAGACCTTCATCAATGTTTGTTTATTTAAAATTAATTCAACCAATTATAAATTAGTTTGAGTTAACCAGTTCCTTTTTAACGTGCAGATGTCTCACTTCTTGAAATACTGAGCCTCACTTGTACTTTAATGTGAATTTCTTTACTGTGAGAGTCAAGCTTTCAGAGAATACACACTTTGACTAAGACTAGGAAGAAGGAAAAAAAATTTAAGAGTAGAAAACCAAACTGAAATGAAATGAGATATTTTGAACAGTCAGAAAACAGAACAAGGACAGTGTATATTTTAGGAATAAGCAAGAATGCTATAGATAAGAAGGATGCAAAGACAAATTTTGCTGACTTTGCTGGTTTTTTATACGTAAGGTAAGCTAACTGGACAAGCATGGAAAGTTTTAATATGTATGTCAGTTTTCCCCAATTGAGTCCTATCCTCCATTTGCTAGGAGGAGAGGAAGAATGACTGAAAAGGGGAAACAGAAGAGTAGAATCTACAGTCATGATACTCCTTTACCAATACAAAGACACAGAGATGAGAGGCAGAGTTTGGAAAGGTAGGATAAGTGTAGGATATGATGAGCTTAAATGCCAACCAGAGGAGTCTATATTTGATCCTGGAAGTAATAGGGAGCCACTAAAGTTTATTGAGTAGGGAGGGGATATGATTAGACTTATGCTTTGGAAAAATCACTGTGGCATTTGAAATAGAGGATTCATTGTAGTGGCGAGAGACTTGAGGCAAGGAGATCTATTAGAAAGCATCCAGGAGGAGGTCTTCAACCGAGATAGTAGCTATGTGAATGCAGAGCAATGGACAAATACAAAAGATCTTATGAAGGCAAAAACAATAAGATTTAGTGTAGATTGGATGTGTAGGATGGATAAGAATGAGGACTTGAGGGTGACACTGAGGTTGTTGGTGTGGATGATTGGGAGGTTGGTAGTACCCTTGAGGAAGAGGGGTAGAAAGAGAGGAGGATATAAAAAAACAAATTTTATTTTAAAATTTTGTCTATTAAATAGTCAAGCATTTTTTAAGCACCAACAAGCACTTATTAGGCAATCAACAAGCATTTACTAAATGCTTGTCACCTCTTCCCAAATACTGGGCTAGGCATTGAGAATATGAAGACAAAAACGAAGCAGTCTCTGCTTTCATTACAGGGAGCTCTTCTATAGAAGAATACTACATGTACTCATAAGTATGCCCAAAATAAGCATATACAACATGTATGCAAAATAAATGCAAGGTAATTTTGTGGAGGAGGCATTAGCAGCTGATTATATAGAGTGGTCTTGGATAGAAGATGGTTTTGGAGCTGAGTTTTGAAGGAAACCAAGGCTTTGGGGACTGGAGGGGAAGAAGGAGTGTATTCCAGGCATGGGGTACAGACTATGAAAAGATACAGAGATGGGAGATGTGACATCATCGGTGTAATTTAACTACCTTATACCAACCTTATTCTGCTCAAAATTCTACCAATTAGATTCATTTGGCTTAAAAAGCAAAAATCCCTGGTAGTGTTAAAGGTTTGGGTGGGGGCGGGGTTGGATAGTAATTAGTCATTTATAACAATATAACAATAGACCTTTTATAGCCCTTTAAAGTTTGAAAAGCATTTTACATACATCCTCAAAATAATTCTATGAGGTGGGTGCTATTAATATCCTCATTTCATAGAAAGAGAAATTTAAAAAGTTAAATAATTTGCATAAAATCACACAGTTACTCAGTGTTTCATACCAGATTCAGACTTGAGCTGCCTGATGCCAAGTACCACACTGTCATGCTGATTATCATTTATCAGGAAAGCCATTTGATATAGCCTTTCCCTCCTCCCCCTCACTCCTTCAGTATGGTCAGTTTTCAGTAGCCAAGATGGAGGAAACAAGTAGGTCAAAGTAAAGGAATTTGCTGAAATTATATAGAAAAAACAATAGCAAAACATCTTCCCAGGTGGGGTGAACTTTCTCACATGACCTCAGTGGGAATGGTAGGTGTGACAGTCCTTTGCTTCCCAACACTATCTGCCCAAGCAGGGACAAAAGGCAAGAAATGCCTAGTTCTAGAGCTTCCCCTGCACCCTGGGAAGTTAAGAGATCTGGATTGGCAAGGATTGTAGATCCACTCCTTTGCTTCAGCTCCCTAATCTGTAAAGTGGACCTGCACAACTTGGCAATAAGTAGGGACCAAAATTAAATAGGTTAAACTTCTTTGGGTCTCAGGTTTTTAGCTGCTCAGTTTCCAAGTAAAGGTAAAATTAATGATTAAATTATTTTGTAAATAAATCGTATTTCAAAAGAAAATTCAATTAATATCAATTTATTACACTTGTTACCTAAGATTTTTATTTATCATGAAATCATGTTGTTTAAAAAAATTACTTTTCTAAGTAGGACATAAGCCAGAAACTGTAATCAGCAAACAACTTCTTTATAAAGTCTCCTTCAGTAAAATATTTCCCAGCAGCAGCAATTTCTTTAGAAATCTGAAAACTAACCTTAGTATTTTTCTTATTTTCTGAGTTTACTTTCTTGAAAAGTTGTTGTTCCCACTGAGATTTTTCAACAATTTGGATATTTTCATTTGTTTTTTATTGGTGTCTAATTTGCTTAAGTCAGGGTGTTTTGATTTGAAACGGTGACAAAGATTGTATTCCTTCAGAACAGCTATTCTTGGCAAACAAGGCACAATATTTTGTCTCTCATGTAAGTAAACAAGTATCTATTTGTCTACTCCAGAATAAATACTCTATGTTCTGATTCAATCTTTTAATTCTTTTAATCACCCATTTTACAAAGTCACCCCAAAAACTTTAATGTTAGAAGCAAAAAAATCTCCATAGCAACTGCTCACATATAAAGAAATATTGAACTGAGTGTGTGACCTTGGAGAGAGTGCCAGATACTCATATCACTGGAGGGCAGCTGCGGAGCAAGGGAGAGGTAGAAGGCACTCATCGACTAGTTGGCATCAGTTGTGTTGGTGCATGACTGCCCTCACTTTGTCCCTGTTCAACTCCAATAATGACTGAAAATAGTAAAAAATACGACTCTCTCTGCTCTCAGATTAGAGACAGACTGATGATGGTTGGTTGCTACAGGTCACCTGACAAACAGGAAAGAGTGCTCAGTGGCAACGCACCGGGCAAGTTACATGACTGGCACAATAGTGGCTAGTGAAAGAGTTAAGTGGGGCACAGACAAAGCACTCCTTACATGTTCAATTTATTTTACATCCTCTACATTTTTCGAGGCTGCCTGAAATCCTTTGGTGGACCTCAAATGGCCAGAGGGCCTTATGTTGTGACTGTAAGGAAAAGGAATGAAGGAATGGCATGGTCTTCTTCGGCAATCAAGGATGAACAGAACAACTTGTGAGTAGACACAGCTCCTGAATGGGAACCCAGCTAGTTGGGTAACTCAGCTTCTCCTCTCCTCTCTCCCCCTCTGCTTCTTTCTCCTCTTCAAAGGGAGGTAAATTTGGATGGTCATAAGATGCCCAGTTGACTTGAGTTTTACTGGCTAGTCCTTCCCTCCCCTCCCCTCCGCTCCCCTCCCCTCCTGCCTTAGTAGTAATGGTTGCTGTTTCCCTCCAAGCCTGATGACTTTCTTTTTCTTTACCTCATTAAAGGGACCATGACCTAACTTCTTAGGCAATGAAGGATCAATATGAAACAACCTGTGTGACTATGTAAAAATAATGCTAATTACAATCTTCTAAGTCAGCTGTACTAACAATGCATTTTTGTAATGTAAAAGCTATGCTTTATTTATTTTTATTGTTTTATTCTATTCATTTATTACTATTTATTTCTTTTTAGGCCTGAGATCTAGAACAGACCTTATGGACTTTTTAGGTGGGGGTAATGAGAGGTCAAAACCCTCATTCAATCTCATGAAGCCTATGGAACCCTTCTCAGAACAGTGTTCTTAAATGTATATTATGAAATTTGTTAGGCTTACAAAGGAAACAAACCACACTGAAATTCGGTTATCAAGAAATTTTTAAACTGTGACATCGCGATATATATACTTCTTCATCTCCATTAAATCAGTGGTATCAAATGAAAATAGACCCTACGCTGGCAGTCAATAAGTGCTATATAAATGTTAACTATTATTTTTAGATGCTAAATTTCAATTAGAGGTTGATGATAATACAGATGTAATCTTTTTCTTTCTAAATTCATGGACCTTCCTGAAATCTAACAATTTCAATCTAGCCCAACATCCTCATTTTACAAATGAGGAAACAGAAACCTGCCCAAGGTTACAATACTACTAAACCTGTGATCTGGAATTCATGCTACATGTTCCTACTTTCCTTTCCACTACTCAATGGCTCCTTATGCATATCATGATGTATGTACATTATGTGTGCTATTATATATTAAATATATACTAGATTGACTCTTTTACATTTTATTACAATACTTAGTCCTCTGTGTATGGAAGTCTCCCAGGGTTCTGATTCTTTCCTTTCTTTACATTTTCTTGGTGATCTCATCAGGAGAGGATGGGAATAAGCATTTATTAAGTTCCTACTATGAGCCAGGAACCAGTGTAGTAAGTGCTTTACAAAGATTATCTCATAACAATCTGGGAGGTTAGTGCTATATTTATCCACATTGTATAGTTAAGGAAACTGAGGCAAGCAAAAGTTTAATGACTTGCCCAAGGTCACCCAACTAATAAGTATTTGAAGTTGAATTTGAAATCAGGTCTTCTTGACTCCAGGCTCAGTACTCTATCCACGGGACTCCTACTTTGGAATCAACTGTCACTTCTATGAGGATGATTTCCAGATTTACGTATCCAGTGCTAATCTTTCTCCAGAGCATCAGTCCCAACACTTGATTGTATAATTATAAGCAAATGTTCCACAGGCATTTCAAATTCAACATAACTAAAATAGAACTTAAGATTGCTTCCCCTGGTTTCACTCTCAACCCTCTTTACTTCCAAACTTCCTTATTTCTTCTGAGGTCAATAGCACCCTTTCCATCATCCAGGATTAAGACTTGGAGTCAACCTTGCCCTTTCCTTCTCTCACCCACAATGTCCAGTTAGTTGTACTCTTTGTGTATTCTACTTTCACATTATCTCTTGCAACTACTTCTCTCCATTTATCCTGGTTTAGGCCATCACCATTTCTTGTCTAGGAAAGCTAAATGGTGCAGTGGATAGAACACTGAGCCTGGAGTCAGGAAGACTCATCTTCCTGAGTTCAAATCTGGCCTCAGACACTTATTAGCTGTGAGACCCTGGGCAAGTAACTTAACCTTGTTTGCCTCAGTTTCCTCATCTGTAAAATGAACTAGAAAAGGAAATGGCAAACCACTCCAGTATCTTTGCCAAGGAAACCCCAAATGGAGTCACAAAGAGTTGGACATGACTGGACAACAACATACTATATGCCAAGGCCTTTGATAGATCCTGGGTGTGGGAAGTAAGAAGGTTCCATTGTCCACATTCCTAGGTGATAAAGCGTTGTGACCTAGCATAGACAGCTTAGAGGTCAGAAACTAATGTGCAGGCCCAAGGAGACATGTGAGGAAGGGCCTATCAGAGAGGAGAATATGGAGTCACATGGCCACAGGATGGTGTCACAGGAGATCCAAAGTTCAGAAAACAGTATAAGAAGCCCCTTCTTCCTGCATGTGTTGTAGTCTTCCTGTAACCTTACAGGGGAGGCTACCCATCCATTCAGGGAGGCAGGAATGGATGTAAAGATTAATAAAGTCCTTTCTGATTTCACAACAGCTATCATTCTTTATTTAAGGTGAGTATATTTCTCACTGTTGGAGGCTTGTTAAACAGTCTCACTTCTAATACTGGGGATATAAAGACTGTCTCAAAAAGCTTACAGTCTTAACTATGGCCTAACACAATGCCTAGTACATAGTAGAAACTTAATATGTTTGTTGAATTACTCTATATTCAGTTCTCATAGATTATGTAGAACTGTCTTCCACTCACAAGTCAAACTGTTTACAGAGAATATGGGACTCAAAACCAGAAAGTTTTGAAAATAGTGTATGGTTCTTCAGGGGAGACCTGAAGGCAACTGGAGACCTGTGGACAGCTGGAGATCAGAGGCAGGAGACTGGTTGCTTGGAATGAATGAGACTGAAAGGGAAAGAGCAGTGGCACTGACAGGCAATGGGAGTTAGAGAGGAACAGGTTAACTTTGCTTGCAGTTAGTAAGGTTCTGGTTAAAGAAAGATTTGCTAGATTCCCTTTTATAAGTAAAATTAAGCTGAATACTAGAAGTTTCCATCTTGAATTTCTCAAACTTGACCCCTGAGAGTTTAGACAAAGATCTTTTTTCTAAATAAAACTTTCTGCCAAATATCTCTACCAGCAACGATGGTGAGGCAGGAGAAGACACATTATTATTAATTTTTTAAATTGAAGCTGCTTTTTCCTTCTATTTATCCAAAAGTGTGTTGACTGGCAGCTTGACTTTAAAACACCAGCAATAGGTCAGTGGTGCACAACTTAGCAGTTGTGGAAGAAATCTGCACCTTAGGTAGAGAGACATGTATGCTTCCTCTTCAGAAGCCCCCTTATTCCTAGCTGCCCTCACAGTAATTACTTTGTAGGAATCCCAAATCCTAGCCTTGCATCTAAGATACTGTTATTCATCTCTGTCTACAGTGTGGTGCAGGGGAAAGAGAACAGAATCTGGAGTCAGAAGAATTAAGTTTAAATTCCAGGTCCACCACCACTATCTGTTACCTTGGTGAGTCACAATATTTCTGGACTTCAGTTTTCTCATTTATAAATTCTTCATTTAACTTTCAAAGTTGTCCTACTTTCCTATAATGATTCCTCCTTCTTCCTCTCTCTGTCTTTCTCTATCTCTCTCTGTCTCTCTGTCTCTCTCTCTCTTTCTCCCCCCTCTCGGTAATGTTAAGTGACTTAGTCCCTGGCTATACAGCCAGTATGTACAATATGGATCAGAAACTAGACTCTGTATTAGGCTTCAAGACACGTTCTCTAACTACTATACCATACATCATCTTGTCTTATACATAGTAAATGTTTAATTAAAGTTTGTTGAATTGAATTCTCTAATTGTTCCAACAAGCACAGTTGTATGAACTGTCAAGCCGAGAGTTTGGTCTAAGAAAGACAGAGGTTGTCTGAGTCCATGTTTTACTCTTTCAAAGAGTGTGGTCATTCATTGCATGGAAGCTAAAAGTTTGGAACTGAGAGCTCATTTTGGGGGTTGAAGTACACAGTATATATGCCCTTCAAAGAGTAGGTGTTCCCAAGGGGTGCCAATCAACACTTATTGGTTAACACACTGGGAGGTGGGTTACATTCAAATGATGGTCTTGGGGTCCTGAGACTTAGGTCACCTAAATCTTGGTCAAAGAGACATCAATTTCCATATCACCTCTGTTGACAATAGGGAGAATCAACATTTTCCCCAGACCTGTCCCAGAAAACACAATTAATCAGGAATATATCCATTAGCCATAATTTTGCTGTCTGATTAGATCTTGGCCTGGGGAAATCTTTAAGAAAGATTTCTCACACTGGTTGATTTCTGGATTAGGAAGTAGAAAAGGAGAAAAACCGTAGTAAGAATCATCTCCACCTAAGCCTGAGGAGAACACAAAAGGCCTCCCTAACTTAGGTTAGTTACTTCTGATCGTGTTTTGGGGGTTGGCCAGGATAAGGAAAATCAGTGCAATTTAATTATCTGGAATATACTTCTGAAAAAGAAACAACTTTGGAAGAAGGAAGGGTGGACAAAGCACTAAATCTCCAAGATAATGGTTATTAAAAATCATTTTCCACAGAACTTAGACAAGTCACATAAACATTCTGGGCCTCAGTTTCCTTGTGAAAATAGGAGCAAAAAACATATCAACTTTTGTAGGATTTGCACAAGTCCTCTGTCAACCTTAAAATTCATAGAAATGTTAATCATGAATATTAACTCATCTGTTAAATTAATCCGTGTTAGTGAGCGTATTTAAATAGACATCTGGGATACTATCCAAAGGGGTGATTCTAACAATGAGGCCTTCAGGAATGGTGAGGGACAGTAGGGGAAAGGACTGAGGACAAACACAGTGCTGGATTTCTCAAATCATACCATGCAGGAAGCCATGAAGTCTGCCATATGCATAAGAGCCCTGGTTGGAGAGGGAGGAGTCAATAAAAGAGGAGGAGGAGGTGGAATCCTTCTGTAGCCTGTTTTATCTCTCATTGTTGTATGTGGCAGTGACTCTTGATTCTTTATTTGCTCTTGTTGCTGTCCACAGCACAGTATTGTTATGTGCTGCTGTTGAGTTTTAAAGGGGTGGGATCCCAAAATCCCAAATTAGCAACACATAGGTCCTGCCTGAATGAATTTGACTCAAACCTTCTTTCAGCCAAAGAAAAACAAAGTTTATTTAAGATCTGCCATATTGGGTGGACCTGTAAGACATCTGAGCATTTGTGACACTAGTATTGACAAGCACCCAGATAGAATCTGAGCTAAATTGAATCTAAGCATTTTCTTGGAGGTAAGATGGGTCTTATATACAGAAAGATTGTGGGAGGGATCTAGGGTTGGCCAAGTAGTCTGGGGCAACTAGAGAAGGGGTTTAGGGAGGGTCTTGATGGGAGTGGCCAGTAGCTGAGGGGACTAGAAGTCTGAAGCCAGGAACCAAGAAAATGGGATTTTGATGGGATCAAGGGTGGGAAGTAGCCAGAGGCAATAAGGAGGTAACAGATAATGGAGGGCTTAGCTAGGTTAAGGGTAACATATTTGGACATGAAAAGCCAAATCAAGTAGGAAGATTCAAGGAGAGTTCAAGGTAGAATTTTCCAAGGCCTATGGACAAATGGGACTCAAATTCTTTTGGGGTGAGGGGTGAAGGTCTTGGCTTGGGCCTGTATCATGTCAGGATCTGAATCCCTAAAAGAAAAAGACCATGTCTTTAGTATCTGGACCCCAAAAAGGAAAAGCCTGGGACTTTCCCACATGGCCCTGGTCCCTGGTGTTCACCTGAGGCCATAGGCCCTTCAAAGTTAACTAACTGCTCTTTCATTGTCTGCACCTGGCCCCACTCTAGATCACCATTCCTTGATTCCATATAGACCCCTTCTCTGTTCCCAGTCTTCCATACAAAAGATTCTTTTTGCCTCCATTAAAAATAAAAGATTCATTTTGCCTCCATTAAAGTGCTCAGATTCCTTAAGAATCTAGCTGCAACAACAAGACCTTTGCTCGTTATCCCAAAAGAATTTGGGTCCAATTGTCTATGACCCTGGAAAACCCAAACTTAAACTCTCCTTGAATTTCCCCACTTGATCTGGAGTTCACCAGAAGCTTTAAATCTCTCAACAGGTCTTCCATTATCACTATGCC
Source organism: Potorous gilbertii (assembly GCA_028658325.1). Lineage (NCBI taxonomy): Eukaryota > Metazoa > Chordata > Mammalia > Diprotodontia > Potoroidae > Potorous > Potorous gilbertii. The sequence goes on from CM053771.1 coordinate 257,128,859, forward strand.
CAATTCTTTGTTATCCTTAACCTAGCACAGTCTTCCATTGTCTGTTATCTCTGTTGAGATTCAGGGTGCTTGGAACCCCAAAATTCCCACGCAGTTGGGTCCTACTAGAATGAATTTGACCCAAATCTTCCTTCAGCCAAAGTAAAACAAAGTTTATTAAAGAACGGCCATATTTGGTTGATTCTTAGGAAACTTTACCATCTGTGATGCTTGTATTAACAAATGGGCCAGATACAATCTGAGCTAGATTTAGTCAGAGCTAGACTAAATCTGATCACTTCCATGGAGGCAAGATGGAATTTATATACAGAAAGAATTTGAGAGGGATCTAGGGGTGGTCTAGAAGTCTAGGGTGATGGGAAGAAGGGTTTAGGAAAGGTCTTGAGGAGGAGTCCTAGGAGATTCTTTTTTTTTTCTCTTTTTTTAAAATAAATTTATTAATTTAACTTTTTACATTCATTTTCACAAAATTTTGGGTTCCAAATTTTCCCCCCATTTGTCCCCTTCCCCACCCCAATACACTGAGCATTCTAATTTCCCCTATCACCAATCTGCCCTCTCTTCTATCATCCCTCCCTTCCCTTGTCCCCATCTTCTCTTTTGTTCTGTAGGGCCAGATAACTTTCTATTCCCCATTACCAGTATTTCTGATTTCCTAGTAACAAGAATAATACTCGACAGTTGTTCCTAAAGCTTTGAGTTCCAATTTCTCCCCATTCCTCCCTCCCCACCATTCCCTTTGGGATGGCAGGCAACTCAATATAGGCCATATATGTGTCATTTTGTAAATGACTTCCATAATAGTTGTGTTGTGTAAGGCTAACTATATTTCCCTCCATCCTATTCTGCCCCCCATTGCTTCTATTCTCTCTTTTGATCCTGTCCCTCCCCAAGAGTGTTGATTTCAAATTACTCCCTCCTCCCATTTCCCTCCCTTCCATCATCCCCCCACCCTGCTTATCCCCTTCTCCCCCACTTTCCTGTAT
>CM053771.1:257130344-257146875 GCA_028658325.1 Potorous gilbertii
CAGTGATCAGTGGATTCCTTGAATACTTGTTTTGTCCTCTGGTTCTAGAATATCAGGGCAGTTTTCCTTGATAATTTCATGATAGATGGTATCTAGGCTCTTTTTTTGATCATGGCTTTCAGGCAGTCCCATAATTTTTAAATTATCTCTGCTGGATCTATTTTCCAGGTCAGTTGTTTTTCCAATGAGATATTCATATCTCTTCTATTTTTTCATTCTTTTGGTTTTGTTTTATAATTTCTTGGTTTCTCAAAAAGTCATTAGCCTCCATCTGTTCCATTCTAATTTTGAGAGAACTATTTTCTTCAGTGAGTTTTGGACTTCCTTTTCCATTTGGCTAATTCTGCTTTTGAAAGCATTCTTCTCATTGTCTTTTTGAACCTTTTTTGCCAATTGAGTTAGCCTATTTTTCAAGGTGTTATTTTATTCAGCATTTTTTTGGGTCTCCTTTTAGCAAGGTGTTGACCTGCTTTTCATACTTTTCTTGCATCTCTCTCATTTCTCTTCCCAGTTTTTCCTCCACCTGTCTAACTTGATTTTCAAAATCCTTTTTGAGCTCTTCCATGGCCTGAGCCCATTTAATATCTATTTTGAATGTTTGGGATACAGAGGCCTTGACTTCTTTGTCTTTCCATGATGGTAAGCATTGTTCTTCCTCATCAGAAAGGAAGGGAGGAAATATCTGTTAACCAAGAAAGTAACTTTCTATGGTCTTATTTTTTTTCTCTTTTCTGGGCATTTTCCCAGCCAGTTACTTGACTTCTGAGATTCCTTTCCACACTCACCTGGCCTCCAGATCCGCCTAGCTAGTGCTTAGAGTCTGAGATTCAAAGGCTGCTTCCCAGCCTCCGGACTTTCAGTGGGGTCAATACTGCTATTCAATGTAAGATTAAATTCAGGTGCTCAGGTAGGGGCAGGGCTGATATTCAATGTGAGATTAAGTTCAGCTGCTCAGGTCGGGGCAGGGCTGCCACACAGGACTCAGTTCCTTCAGAGGGTTTATGTGGAGACCTTCAACAATGGCTCCTGCCAGCTTTGGGAGCCCCTGTCCACCGCTGCCTCTGCTGCTGCCTTCCACTGCTGCCTCTGCTGCTGCCACCCGAGGGGGCCTGAGTTATGGAGATACCCTGCTCCCCTCTCGGCCAGCTTAATAGGCTCTCTCACTGACCTTTGCGCCTGTGGGTGGAGGGAACTACGTGGCTGCTGGAGATTTTTGTCCCTGAATCCTGCTCGGATCTGCTCCTCTCGGGGCCAAGTGGCCAGGGCAGAGCTGGGCTCTGCTCCAGGTCCGGTGCAGTACGGACCTTTGGTGTCAGTTTTTCAGAGCTCTCTGGAACAGAAATCTCCTCCACTCCGTGGTTCTGTGGCTTCCAGTGCTCCAGAATTTGTTGGGAGTTCTTCTTTACAGGAATTTTATAGGCTGTGGGTTTGGAGCTAGCATATGTGTGTCTTTCTACTCTGCCATCTTGGTTCCTCCCCAGGAGATTCTTAATAGGACTGGGGTGACTAATCAAGGGTGGGAAACAGTTGGACACAGTCAGGAGACATCAGACAGTGAAGGGCAACTTTGGGTAAGGGTGACAGATTTGCATATGAAAAGCCAGATTAAGTGGGAAGATTCAAGGAAAGTTCCAGGAGGTTCCCAGAGTTTGTACACCATCAATCTCCTGATTGTCTTCTGCTACTTCCCAACCCTTGATCCTCTCAAAGCCTTATCCTCTTGGTTCCTGATCTCTAACCACTTGTCACCCCATTCCCATCAAGATCCTCCCTAGACTCCTCCTCCAGTCACCCTAGACTGCTTGGCCACTCCTTGGAATCTTTCTGTATGTAAGACTCATCTTGTTTCCATGAAAGTGCTCAGATTCAATCTGGGCCACTTGAATTCGTGATACAAATACTCAGATTCCTTAAATGAATGGCCAATATGGCAAATCTTTAATAAACCTTGTTTTCTTTGGCTGAAAGAAGGCTTGTATCAAATTTACTCAAGGCAACACCTTATGTATTTTGGGGTTCAAGTGCCCCTAAACCTCAACAGAACCATTGCAAATTAGACTCTGAAGAGTAGCTAAGGAAAGCTGCTTGCTACAACTCAGCAGGACAAAGAAGAAAGATATTTTCCGCTGGTCTCTTTAGAGCTGCAAACATATTCCTGGTCACCAGGGGTTTTTGTATAACAATAGCAACTTATATTTCTATAGGGCTTTAGGGTTTATGAACAAAGGAGATACCATACTTGTGGTAAGCAAAGGAAGGAGTTCTGTTTCCACAGGATTAAAACTCCACCCAGTTTTAAATAATAACAATTAATTGGAGTTGTGACCTAGCATGGTCAGGTAAAAGTCAGAAATTTGTGTGCAAACTTGATGAGGTATTTGAGGGAAAGCCCATCAGAGAGGAGAACCTGGCCAGTAGATGGTGTGATGGGAAATTCAAACCTGGAAGAATATAAAATTGATCTGAAAATTGAAGACTACACATTGTAGTCTTCCTGTAGCCTTATTTGGGACCTTGTTCATTCAGGGGGAATGAATGTAAAGATTAATAAAAGCTTTCCTGATTTCACAGCAAGTACTGTTGCTCATAATTGGGGGCTTGAGGGATCTCTAGAATCAGAAGAAAGGAAGCTGGCTATGGAAGATGGGAACTGCTTTCAATGGCCCAAACATCCACAGGCAAGTTTTCCTTCTTCTGACTGCTAACTTCCCCAGGACTGTTTGGAATTACTGTGAATCCAGGAATGCAGGTAAAATAATAGATTGAATGGCCAGAGATAGCATAAGTCAGGGACCTGAGCAACTGCAGGAAAATATCAGTGGCGGGATCCTAGGTTGATCAGTGAGGTTTGCCTAGGATCAGAAGTGAGCTCTCTTCTATGTAGGACCAGCCCAGCCCAGAATGAGGGTTGACCAAGGGAGGTCTTACCAAAGGGAATCTTAGGCAAGACCAATCCTTCGGGGACCTTTGAAGTATAAGATAGGAAGTGAGCATTCTTAAGATAATGGTACCATGAAGGGGATAAAGAATCCTCTGAGCATTCCTTCGGAATCCATTTGAAGGAATGCTGGCTATATTCCTTCCCCTGCCTGCTCCTGAAAAAAAGCAGAGAGGAAGAAGGGGGAGGGGGAGAATCTAGATTCTGGGAAGGAAATTGGCTAGAAATCAATCAGAATAAATAATAACTGAGTTTTTGACCAGTCAGAATTCAAATTCGAAATTGGTGTGCCCTCTATAATGCTTTGTCAAATTTGTTGTCTGTGAAGTGTTTCATGTTTGCCAGGCAGTAAGGAACGCCTTCCCCGTCAGTTCTTTAGCAATTTCAGGAGAGAGAGACAGAGAGAGAGAGACAGAGAGACAGAGAGAGAGAGAGACAGAGAGACAGAGACAGAGAGAGACAGAGAGAGAGAGACAGACAGAGAGAGACAGAGAGAGAGACAGAGACAGACAGAGAGAGAGACAGAGAAGGAGGGAGAGAGAGATTTTTGCTGTTTGACTTGGTCTGGTTGCAGGAATGGTGTTAATAGAGAGTTTGAAAAATTTTTTCAAGTTGTTTTAAAAAAATCTTTCTGCATTCTAAATCCTGACCAAGTTTTTGAATGTGAAAAGAAAGATAAAGGAACTGGAGGAATCTTTTTCCCTCAGATGGGGGAAAGGTAGGCCAACCCCAGTATTTGGCCATTTCCTGCCTGACCTAAAGGAGAGTCTTTTCTATGTTGGGATTAAAAAAAAGATTGAATTCATTCTGGTTGTATTAGAAAATGTTAAAATTGCTACACAACAACAACAAACAATAAGAAGAAGAAGAAGAAGGGTTTTTCTATCCTAGCCATAATTGTGATTCACTTTAGAATTTCAGGGATTTCTTTCAGACACGTTAAGCATTAATCCTATCCAGATTCTGAAAGATGAAGACAGGGAGGGTGAGTAGTCAGTTATTTAATCTTTATCTTTGGAAACTATGGAGGCTCCTGCCTGGGGAAACTGGCAACACCTTGTCGGCTTTAAATTAAATTCCTTAGGTCTTTGTCTGGACCAAAAGCCTAGTCTTAAAATACTGGCATATTTTAAGCTAATCTGAGAACAGGTGTGATTTCAGACTCTTTGTAGAACTCTATGTGCATTTCTTAGTATGTACAGCCTGAAATTCCCAAGAGGATGGAATTTTGTTGGAATGCTTAAGAAAACTCTTTATCTGATAAAGCCCAAAAAGGAAACAGAATTTCAGCTTTTTAAGGAAGTAGAGAAAAAAAAAAAGTTATACAGAGCTGAGAATTATCAACATGTGTTCCTTCATGGGAATACGTGAAATTATAGATGTTTTCTTTTAAGTACGAAGAGTATTTGACTTAAAAAAAAAGGAGTTTAAAATGTTTACCATTAGTGATTATAAATCCAGATTTGATATGATTCAAGTTAAAATCTTTCCTGAAGAAAAAGCAGCAGCATCTGAGAGTGCTTTTCCAACCAAGATTAAGCTGAAAAAGATACTGTTATCTGGCATTTATGATGGTAAAATGCTTGACACAAGGATGAGCATATGTTAGAAGCAACATTAATCTAATGTAATTGTTACACAATTTTTAAATTTGGATTTGGTTATATATAGATTGGGGTTTTAAAAGGATGTGATAAAAATTTGATAGTTTGGAACTGTTATGTTTGATTATAATGTAAGAATGTGATTAATGTTTGATAAGATAGTAAATTTTCCACCTGAAATATTAGCTATTATGAAAATGTGGAAACAGTGGTTTAGGTTGATAGTGTCCACATGTTGGTGAGGAGATGGATTTCTGTATAAGGTGATTTGAAAATATCTAAATGGATAATGAGTTGCTTCAAGTTTTAAATATGTAATAAGGTATATTAGCGAAAAAGTAATTTATTTAAATGTTGTTATATTAGGAATTGTATTGTTAAAAAATGTTGAATGGGTTAAGAAGCTGTTATGAATTCTGTGTATGAGCTTCTGTGTTGTAGAATTCCTATTGAGAAATGAGAATCCTTGAATATGTGTGTATATATATGTATACATATATACATATGCATACACACGCACACATATCTGTGTGTGAGTATGTGTGCGTGTGTGTGTGTGTGTGTGTGTGTGTGTGTGTGTGTGTGTGAGATTTTCAAGCCTGTTTCCTTTAAGGATGTATTAAGTATGTTAAAAAGTTTCTTTCTGCTATTAAAAAGGAAGTTTTAACAAAAATTGTTTTTGCTATAAATCAAGCATTTACAAAAGTATGTTTGTGAAAGGAAATTGGTAATTAAGCAGAGGTCTTGGTTTTAGGTCTTGTCATTTTTGTGAATTAGATTCAGGAAGATTTTGTTATGAATGGTAAACTATTTAAGAAATGTTTTGTAAAATCTTTTGTATGATTTTAGAAAGGCCTACAAAATTAATATTTGTAAATTAATTTGTTATAATAACTTGATACTGAAGTGAATTATGCTGACATAGAGGTTTCATGGCGGTTGAAAGATAAGGGACAAGAAAAGAGAGAACAGCAATTTTTTGGCTCCAGGAAGCTCTGCGATATTTTAAGACAAACAGCTTCCTGGTAATCTCTTCATTCACCATCCCCTTTTCCTTCAAAGTCCCGTCATTATTACTGAAGGACTTCTTAAGATCTAATCTGAACTCAGAGCTGCCCAGACAAGTCTGAGAAGATGTTGACTCTTTCCTATTGTTGAAGGAAAGGAGGGGCACCGGCCCCATTCTGGGCCCCTAAGACTGGAAACGCTTGGAAATATCACCCAAGCGACAGGAACCTAGAAAGCAGTGGTTCTCAGACTTGGGTAAATTTGCTTTGTTAAAGTTGTAGTCCCTATGTAAGGTGTATCTACAAAACTGAAGTATATCAAATTAGTAAACTTTTATATAGAGAGTTTCTATAAACAAGGAACTTACTTTAGTGATAAATGATCTCTAGTGGTTCACTTTTAGGACAAATTTAAGAGGTGAGTCCTGGTAAAAGGCTGAAAAGTGAAAACTACCATGGGATGTAAAAGCCTCTGTGACCATAACAAATTGTGTTCCTCCGAAAAAGAATGTTTTCCCATCTGACTATTCCTGAATCTGGTTATAAGGTGGAAATAATATATAATTAGGTCCTTGCTTTTCTTCTTTATGGTATGTTTCTGTAATCAGAGCAGGTAGTTTAAGATGTGAGCACAATGCAAGTAGTGGAATCTTGGTGTTTTCAATCAAATAATTGGGTAAATTGGTACTCTTGTATAGAAAGGTAAAATCCCTGAAACAGAACATTCTTTCTGAATGATATGGGGATAATTAGATAAAGTAAAGGAACCAAAAGTATAAATGTGATGTTGAATCACTGTTCATAGAACAAGGCTAGGATTTAAAGTTAACTGTAATAAAGTTGTATCTGTATGGAACTGTTGAGGTTAGGAGTGTTTGGGACTCCAAAATAGCAACATGCTGGGTCCTGCTAAAAATGAATTCAACCCAAGCCTTCTTTCAACCAAAGAAAATCCAAGTTTCTCAATATTGGTTAGACTCTTAAGGAATCTGAATATTTGCGTCACTACTGCCAGCAGCCAGATTGAACCTTGAGCTTTTATAATGCTAGTATAAGCAGGCTGGATAGAGTCTGAGCATTTTCATGGACACAAAGATGGTTATTATTTACAAAGGGACTGAGGGAAGAGTCCAGGGGGGCCAGATGGTCTGGGGGTTCCAGTGATGGTCTTGATGGGAGTAGCCAGTAGCCTGCAGAATTGGATTGATAGGATTAAGGGTGGGAAGTAGAGCAGAGATTTGGGCATAGCAATGAGGAAAAGCTTGTAGGCCTCAAGAGAGCCAGATAAAGTGGGGAAATCCAAGGAGCTTTTAAGGTGAGGTTTTCCAGGGCCCTTTAGACAAATGGGACTAAAAATCTCTTTTGGGGTAAGAGACAAAAGTTCTGACTTGGGCCCATACCCCATTGGAACATGGGTTTCAAAGTGATGTAAGAGCAATTGGGTATTAATACAATTGACTGAATTAATTACTGAGACGAAATCAGAGACATCTTCAGTTTGGGGAAAATAGTTTTAGTATGTTTTTTTGAGGCAAGTAACCTCTGGTAATATTTTCATTGATGGAAAAATTTCTGTTTTGATTTGAATTCATTTCATGAATATAAGTTGGTGTTCAAACTTGTATGTGTAACTCATTTTTTAGACTGAGCATGGTTAGAAAGGGATAGAGAAGTTTGAGAAATAGATGTAAATCTATTAGAGCAATAATTTATGAGTTTAATAGTAAATTTGATTTTATGATTGTTATTTAATCAAGAACTAGAACAAATATAGAAAGGCATGTAAGCTACTTGAGACTTGTTTTAAAGATGTTCCTCAAGCCAATGTGAAATTATAGTCATATCTAAAACTGATTATTGGAGCTTGCTATTTTAAGATTTTATGGATTATTAATTAACTGTCTTTCTTAGTCTAACTCCAGATGTGGATATTAAGAAAGGCTCTCTGAGGCACTGATCAATAATGCCAGTGAGCCTGTGAGATGCTGGAATGAACTGAAAAGTGGTGATCTCATGAGAAGGTTGGGAGAACAACTTTTTGGTCTAAGCTAAGGTAGGATTCTTCTGACTCAATTTACCCACTGACACCTAGCAGACTTTAAGCCTGGCTAAAATGCCAGTTGACAATCTATTATTGCCTGAAATTGACATGAAATTAGGGAGATGTTGTTTCCCTGCTACGTCCCTGCTCTTAATGGCAAATTCCTATACTCTAAAGTTTTGTAAGCGTAGTACCAGATCTATTAAATAATAGGTCCTAAATAATAGGACAACATCTGAGGTAAGATATAAGTCTAAGATTAAGCTATTAGTCTTAGGATTTTAAACCAATAACAATAAGTTTGGGTTGACTAATTCTTAGTAATAGTATGGAGACAATCAGGTCAAGAGCTTGTAAAATCAGCACATTATTCTGTTACTTGTCTCAGTCTTGTTACAATTAGTTAATTTTAAAAGAAGAATGGTTTGTGGTCTCTCTTGCAAATATTTTAAAACAAGCATCACACAACCAGAAGTGGGAATTGTTAGTGTGGCAGGAAGTTTATCATGTTTCATCATGAATCCTTTGGAACTGTGGTAGGTCATTGTGTTGATTAGCTACTAAGTCTTTCTCTGCTGACTATCTTTACAATATTGCTGTCATGGTATAAATTGTCTTCCTGGTTCTGTTCATTTCACTTTATATCATTTCATAAAGTCTTCCCAGGTTTTTCTGAAACCATCTTCATAACTTCTTACAGCATAATAGTATTCTATCACATTTATATAATAGAACTTGTTCAGTCATTCTCCAATTGATGAGGATTCTTTTGGTTTCTAATGCTTTCTTGCAAAAGAGATGCCATAAATATTTTACTGCCTATACATCCTTTCCCTCTTTCTTTGACCTCTTTAAAGTATAGACCTAGTAACAGAATTACTGGATCAAAGGGTATGCACAGTTTACAACTTTTGGGGCATAGTTCCAGGTTTTCTGTTGTTCCTGATATATCCACTAGTACCACATTCCTCAAATTTCAGGGATTATACTGTTTATTAGACAGAAACAGAAGTTTTGCTTTCCAGATGATTTAATGTGTGCTCTGGATAGTCTTATTTTTCAAAGGTTGTTTATACTATAATAATAGTAATAATTCATACTTCTATAGTAACTCATAGTTTACAAGACTCTTTCCCTAAAACAATCCTGTAAAGTAGATAGTACTAAGCACCAAGGGATCTGAGATATATAGTGAGATGAGAAGAGACAGAACACATGGTGTTAGAACTTGCCCCTGGGAAACTTACAGTTCAGACAAACAGTCAAAACTTTAACAGGTGAATGAGCTAAATGAAAAAGCAACAAAATTATTTAAACAAATTCATATATTATAGCAACCTATCAGCTAGATGTCATTAGGAATAAAGAATACAGAATCAAAGAGTTAGTCAAAGAAAGCTTTCTTGAATGAATTGAGTCCTGTTTGTTCTTTAAGAACATAGATTGGCAGATTTGAATGAAAAAGATGAAAAAGAAGAATCTCATATGACATTTAAGAGCATTATATTGGTATTGGGAGTCAGAAAACCATGATTTTAGTTCTGTTCCAACACTAAACTAGATGTATGATCATGGATAAGTTATTTGACCTCAAGGAGCTACTGTTTCCCTATCTAGAAAACAGAGAAAATAATAATTCCCCTACCTATGTCAGAAGGAAAACATCTTGTAAAAATTAGAATCTTATGTAAATGCATTATTATCGTTGTCTCTACATTATATTGTCATAGTTTATAAAGTATTTTGTGTGTTCATCCTTCATTGCTAAAGAAGACCATGCCATCAGAGAAATAATGACATGACTTGCACTTGACTTTGTTTTGAATGAGGGAGGACTGATAGCATTTTACATGAATTATAGAAAGAGCCCTGGAGTGGGACTAAAAATCTGAATTTCAGTTCTGACTCGCCATTTATTAGTTGAAAGTATGTTAGACTTGGAATAAGAACATCTAAGTTCAAATTGTGGCTCTGACCAATAGTGGCTATACGTATACCCAAGGACAACTTACGTGTTATCTCGAGATCTCTTATGCTCCTTTTTCTCACTGACAAAATAGGGATACTAATACCTGCTATACCTGCTTCAAAGGGTTATTGTGAGGATCAAATGAAAAATGTGTGTAAAGTATTTTGTAAGACTTAAAGCACTGTGTAAACATGAGCTATTTCTCAAACTATATAGCTTAGAAAAATTATTATTTATATTCTATATTATTATATTGCCTTCTTGTGCAATATAATAACACAAAGTTTTCAAAGAACTCCATATGCTTTTGGGAAAGATAATTGAAATGAGAATTAGCTATCTTCGTTCTAGTCCCTGGTCTCTCATTGACTATGTGACTAAGACAAGGGACTGATGACTTTCTGTTTCTGTTCTGTTAAGCAAAGAGATTATATACATGATTTCTAAGATCCTTTCCAGCCTCTCAACATTCATCTGTCTCCCAGAGCCTAGTAGAGTGAATTGCACATTGTTAAACTGAATGGCGTAGGCAGTACTACTACTACTACTACTACTACTACTACTACTACTACTACTACTACTGCTACTACTACTACTACAATCACTATTATAGATTTGAAATTCAGATTCAGAGAGGTTGCCTAAGATCACACAAGCAAGTAAATGCCAGTCAAGATCTGAAACCTGATCTTGACTCCAAATGGAGTATTGATCTCTTTTACTTTACCTGTCACAAAAGGGGAGAACTATAATTTGAGAACTTCTCCTGTTATAAAAAATAATTCACAGGTATATAGTACTTTGAGGTTTCACTTTTCTTTTTTTGTTATTATAAACTTGAAATACACCCCAAAATGAGAATTTCTACAGATAAAGGATAGAAAAAGATTACGAAATCATGAATGTCGGTTAAGTTGCTTTTTAAGAGTATATAATAAATTGAATATATTAGTTCTATTTCTAAAGATGTCTTTTTTTGTAGGTATTTCCATCTGAGCACCTTTCTCTTCTCATGTCAGCATTAAAAATATTTCACTTATACTCTTATTCTTAACTTTTCTTTTGTATTAATGTCATTAGTCTTCCTCTTCTGCTGATTCTCCTGTTCTCTCCCGCAAAACCTCAACCTTTTAATTAAGAAGCATATACAAAGTAAGGAACTTCACTCATTGACCATGTCCCAAAATATATTTCTCATTCTAGACCTCTAGAATACCACTTCTTTGTCAAGAGATAAAAAACATGATTCAATATTGGTCAAATTGAGTCATAGTCAAGTCATGGAATTCATCACAGTTCTTAAGTCTTAAGAATCATACAGAAAAAGAAGGCATAGAAGAGTTGCATTCAGTTTTGTGGAGGAAGTATTTAATATGAAATAGATCTAACAAAAATGTTATTACTGATAATATTTCAATCCTCTAGGAGTCTAATTCCTTTACTGTGGGATTTCCCTCTAATGAAACACATTGAAAAGTCTCTACAAATTATTAGATGGATTGTGAAAGTTGTGGTAGTAAGTTTGTCACCCTGAGGTAAACCTGGTGCTCAGCCATTCTGCACTTATGGGCCTTGGGCATCTCTGGGCCTGTATGTGTTTAAAAACTTTCCAGTTTGGTAGAACCTTCATGACCTGGGGCTCTACTGTTAAAGCCTTTAAGAACCTGAGGATCACCCACACCACAATGAAGCATTTAACCATAACTTTTTTTCTAGTCTTATTGATTATTTCTAGTATTTATTAATAACAAACTCATTTAATCTAGTCAACTGCTTGTATCTTTAAAAAACAATTTAATAACCAAACCAATTAATTGGTTTTAGCTATAGTTTTCAAAATATATGATTATTTGACTGAATTAAATCTGTGTGTGTGTGTGTGTGTGTGTGTGTGTGTGTGTTTGGCTGATGTTTTTCCTCAACTGGTTTGTAAGCATAGATAGTTAATACTGTACTTTGATTCACTTTTGACTAGGACTACTTTTCTTTGATAATTTAAAACTTTGGAGTAGTTATTTGCTAATATAGCAGATGAAACTGCTCTAATGGGACATACTTGAGAAACAGTCTTTCCACCTAAGAAGACATTGTAAATGTATCTGCTATATATTAGAGCAATAAGATCTCCATTTCAATGTTTCTCAGTGTGTCAGATGTGTGAAAATTTCTCATTAGTTCTTCCCAGTTTAATCATATCCTCCAACTCAAATATTAATTAGATTTTTCCTGCATAAAAAAAATGGAGCAAGTCAGTGCTAAATATGGTAACCATTATGAGGAAGACATTATGGAGATTGTGGGGGGTTCCAAATTGTCCAGTTTGTGAGAAAAATCACTGAGGCAGAGCTCCAAGTCAATAGCACTTTATTAAAAAGTCTAATGACTGATGAAGTGGGCCTCAGATCTTCCTTACAATCTGAGATACTGCCTTCCCCCAGAGCCTTACTTTTATAGAGTTTGATACCCAAACATGCAAAGAGGCATGGTGAAATACAAAATCTCATTAATTGATAGAACTTGACTTTGACCCTCCAGTAAGACCAGAAATCATCATCACCAAGGATGATTACAAGGTAGGCAAGGCAAGGGTTATCTTGGCTGACTAAATGGTCATAAGATGATCAAGGCAATAGTCATAACCAGTGACTAAGTGCTGGTGTTGGACAAGAGAAAGTGGTTTGGAGGTACAAAAACAAACCTGAGGATTTTCCATATTACCCCAAGTCTTCCACTCATGCTAGACCTTGACATGAAATTTGAACAAAACAGGATAGAGATATCTTTGTTGACATTCTTGTGGCTGTGCAAGTGAGTAACTTGTAAACTGGTAAATGAGTGGTGAATGTTGGATTAAAGTCTGAAGGCCACAAAAAGGGCTACTATAAGAACCTATCTTATCTTAATATCCCTATATGATTTATATAAAATATCAGACTGATTAATACCAATCAGAATAAAGTAGGGATCCAAATGAATCATTTCTCACATTTGAAGAGACTGCTATTTGGATAACTTTCTACTGTCGTTATTTAAATAATCGAAGTTTCTTTTTTAAAGTATGTACTTCTAAAATAATAGTCTTTTTCTTTTATTCTCTTGTGGTATTTTGTATAAATAAGTTGTTTAAAGTACAAAAACTAACTTACTGCCATGTAAGGATATCTTAAAATTCAAAGTATATGACTATAGTTATTAAAAATATTGATTCCATTAGAAATCACGGTTTTAATAACATATGATATTTCAGTTTCCAGTTTGATCTCACTTTTACCTCCAGGTCTGATGAATTACTTTCCTATAGTTCTAACCACTGGGGAAGTAAAGTCTTGTTATTTGGAAGTCTCCATTTTTCATTGAAACTATATCAGCACCACGGCCAGGGTCACATCAGTCAGTTCCAGGACTACAGAAAAAAGCTAGAATCAGTTGGGCTGCATTTTGACACCATGAGAAGAAGGATGAGGGAAGGCATATAGGAAGGTAATTTAAAAAAATAAAGAGTATTGCTTGTTACTAATAGATTGTAAATCTCCAGTGCACAGGAACAGTGTCTTTGGGGATTCCTGGAAAAATTCCCCAATGTGAATGTGTTCTTGTATGTCTATCCAAGAATTCTAACCCCATGGAAAAGCAGCCAGGGCACCGTGAATGGTATATGAATTTTCCCTTCCTCTGGCCATGTGTGCTATGCCCATTACTTCCCTATTCAGGGCAATCTCTACTACCAGACCAGGCAAATCACCAGAAATCAAAACATAACCATCAGCAGCAGCTGTTAACATTTATATAGCACTTACCATGAGCCAAGCACGATGCTAAGTGCTTTATAATTATATCTCATTTGACCCCCATGACAACTCTGAGAGGTAACTGTTGCTATTCTTATCCCTTTTTAAGTTGAGGAAATTGATGTAAATGGAAAAAGTATCTGAGATTGGATTTGAACTCAGGTCTTCCTAACAACAGATTCAAGGCTCTATCCACTATCCCTGTTCCACCTAGCTGCACAGGGAAAGTTATGCAATAAAATAATCCTTAATTGCTCAGAAACCAGGGGAAAACATTTCCCTCTGGGGATTCATAAATCAGAAAAGTGGAAAACTCCAGTGGGGGAGAGGATTGTGATGGGAATTTATTTTCCTAATTCATCAAAGAGAGGATTTCCTTGTGTTGGTACTGAAATGCTTTTCTGGGTATCTTTAGCTATGTTTGGTCAAGACTGTTTCTACCATAGTCAATTACAATTAGTCTTGCATTTATAGACATTATTTGTCCCAAATCTACATCAAAATGGCTATCATTCTTCAGTAATCTACCTATCTTCTGCTGCCATTTCTCTGAAGTCAGAGATTCATTAGATTCATTGAGGCTACCCTAGATAATCCTGATCTTATTAAGGTATCACTGCACTCTGAAGTCACATGGTCCAATGTGAAGAGCACCAGCTCTAGGGTCATAAGGTTTAGGATTAAATCTTTCCTCTGATATTCATCACCTGGGTGATCATGGCCAAATTACATAACCTCCCTAGATGTAGGCATCATAAGGTTGGGCTAGATGATCTCTTGGGGCCATGATCTTAGATTCAGACTGCTTGATGGTTATTTATCATATCATTTGGTCTGTCTTTTTCATTTATTCCATAGCATGAATTACCTTTTGAATATCCTGAAGTGCCAGTTGATCATTTATGAGGTAGATGTGTTGTAAAAGGGGAAATTTGTATGAAAAGCTGGTGATGCAAAGTTTAGAGCACTGGACCTGGAGTTGGGAAGATGAGTTCAGATCTAGTTTTAAGATACTTACTAGCTGTGTGAGGAAATTCATTTAACCTCTATCTGCCTCAGTTTCCTCAACTCTAAAGTGGAGACAATAATTATTCCTATTTCAGGGTTGTTGTGAGGATCAAATGAGATTATATTTGTAGAAAAAATGAATTTAGCATAGTGCCTGGCACATAGTAGGTTCTTATAAATGCTTATTCCCTTCCTCCACTTCCTGTAAGCACTGATGATATAGCATATCTAAAATGAGAAATTTATATTTAATCTTAGAGGTCCCTGGAGTTTATTGAGCCTGTATGTAAGGAATGTGACATGATCTGATCAGATTCACATGTAGTGATTTTAAAAAAATTACTTTGACAGCTGTAAGAAGAATGGATTGAAGGGTTTCCAAATGCATCCCTCGTCAAAATTATCTGATTATTATCAAGAGCACTGTCATCCTTCCAGGCTACCAAGTTCTTAGCCCAGGTATAATTTCTCATTCCTCTTTCACATTTACCTCACATATCCATCCAATCATTTGTCAGATCTTGTTTTTTTTTTCTTTTATGACAACCACTCTCTCATACATCCTTTAGGATTTATACAGACACAAGTCCACTCCAGGTCTTCATTGCTTCTCACTGGGACTGTTGCAATAGCCTTTTCCTTAGTCTCTCTAACTTAAGTGTCTCTCCACTTCAACTTATTCGTCTTATAGCTATCAAAGTAATTTTCCTAAATCACTAAATGTAAACCTGATCAGATCATGTCACATTCCTTACATACAGACTCAATAAACTCCAGGGACTTCTAAGATTAAATGCAAATTTCTTTAACATATTAAGCTCCAAACAACTATCCCCTCCTATCTTTCTAATCTTCACAAATATTATTCCCCTCTACAAACTCTATATCTAGTTTATTTGTTGTTTCCCATAACCAAGACTTCAACCTGCAGAAGGTCTTTTCTGTCCCTTTCTTTTCCCTCCCCAAAGCAGTGTATGGTCTTGGAGATAAGCCTCCAATCTAATCCATGTATGTCAAAGTTTATATGTTGTCATGTTGTCTTCATTAGAGTATGAACTCTTTGAGGTCAGGGAATGTGTTTTTACCTTTCTTTGCGCTTATTTCAGTTCCTGGCAATAATATGTAAGTGCTTAATATATTCTTGTTGCCTGACTGAATGACTTTTCTTTCAAACCTCAGCTCAATGGCCACCTTCTGGTTTAAGGCTTCTTAATCTCTGGTCAACAGAACCATAGATTTCAGAGGATCTATAAACTTGAATGGAAAAACAAATTACATCTTTATTTCCTTCATTAATTTGAAAATATTTTTCTGAGGGGGGGAGGAACCAAGATGGAGGAGTAGAAAGGTTCACATATGCTAGCTCCGAACCCACAGCCCATAAATTTCCTGTAAAAAGAACTCCCAACAAATTTGGGAGCAGTGGAAGCCACACAGCATGGAGTGAAGGAGATTTGCATTCCAGAGAGCCTTGAAAAACCAGCTCCAAAGATCCATTGCACACCAGATAGGAGGAGAGCCCAGGACTGCCTTGGGTGAGCAGCACCAAGAGGAGTAGATCCGAGCAGGCTTCAGGGATGGAATCTCCAGCAGTCGCAAAGGTCCCTCTGCCCACAGGCACACAGGTCAGAGAGAGAGACTTCTGGGCTGGCTGAGAGGGGAGTGGGGTGTCTCCATAACTCAGGCCCCCTCGGGAGGCAGCAGCAGACCAGGGCTCCCAAAGCAGGCAGCAGCTAAGGTCCATAGTTGAAAGTCTCCACATAAACCCTCTGAGGGAACTGAGCCTGGGAGGTGGCCCTGTCCCACCTGAGCACCAGAACTTAAGCTCACATTGAATATCAGCCAGGCCTGCTGCCAAAAGCCCTGAGGCTGGGGAGCAGCATTTGAATCTCAGACCCCAAGCACTAGCGGGGCAGATCTGGGCGGGGGTGGAGAGGAATCTCAGAAGTCAAGTAACTGGCTGGGAAAATGCCCAGAAAAGGGGAAAAAAATAAGACCATAGAAGGTTACTTTCTTGGTGACCAGATGTTTCCTCCTTTCCTTTCTGATGAGGAAGAACAATGCTTACCATCAGGGAAAGACATAGGAGTCAAGGCCTCTGTATTCCAAACGTCTGAAATAGATATCCAATGGGCTCAGGCCATGGAAGAGCTCAAAAAGGATTTTGAAAATCAAG
>CM053771.1:257147375-257168424 GCA_028658325.1 Potorous gilbertii
AGTGCCACGTGGCCGGGGCGGGGGAGGGAAGGACTCTGCAGGACAGGACTCCGCTCCCGTCTGGGGTACCTTTGCGGTCGGTTTTTCAGGGCTCTCTGCAGCAGAAATCTCCTTCACTGTGTTGCTTCGCGGCTTCCACTGTTCCAGAATTTGTCAGGAGTTCTTTTTACAGGAAATCTATGGGCTGTGGGTTCGGACCTAGCATAGGTGAGTCTTTCTACTCTGCCATCTTGGCTCCACCCCCACGCCCCACCCCCCCCACTCCCCCCCCATCTCAGTAGTTTCTTGAATTAGTTTTTCAGGTCCTGAGGGTTCAATAATGGTCTTCAAATTTCTAAGGAGTTAATGTATAAGTAACTATCTCACAGAGAAAGAAAAAAGGAAAAGAATTTCAGCAAGATGCATTTGAAAATTCATAGGCTAATAGAGTTCAAAGGGCTCTCCAAAATCCTTTGGTCCAGCCACTTCACTTTACAGATGAGATGAAAATGATTAAGTGACACAATTAATTAGTGGCAAAGATGAAACTAGAACTCAGGTCTTCTAACTTCCTTCTCAGGGACATTTTTCATGACATAACTCTGCTATGCTGTTTTCCCTTTACTTAGAATTCTTTCCCCTAGATTTTTGATCTACAAAATTTCTATCCATCCTTTGAGGTCCCTCTTAAGTTCCCCTCAGCCCAAAAGTCACCCTGGCACACATAACAATAGTTCTTCCTCTGACCCATTAGAGTATTTATTGTCCATACCCTTTGTTTTATGATTCACTTACTATTTTTAATTATCATTTCATATGTAGTATTATTTTGCTAGTTTGACTATGGAATCTGAGAGCACAAGACTAGTACTTGTGAAGCATCAATGATATACTTAGATAATTTAGGCATGGAAGGGTTTACTGAATAATTGAATGAAGGAAACAAGCATTTATTACATACTTATTTATTAAGTGTGGGGAGGATTCACACCTCTGGAGTGAGAACTTGATGAGTCCTTTTCAGGGCTTCTCATCCACCTTTCATGTCTACCTTCACCCTACTCTCACCTGTGGCTCCAAGAAACTGTAGCATGTACAGTGGCCATACCCTGGTAAAATTGTCTTGGCAGATGGGCTAAACCAGGTTGAGGGTAACCAACAGGTCTCAAACCTGTTGATATGTTAGGGGGAATTTCTCACCCAGCATGTGAAGATATCCCCTGGCAGAATGGGTGTAAGAGAACAATTTATTTCAATGGCCATGAAAGTGGCCAAAGCAGATGCTGTGGTGCACTTAGAGCTTAGTCAGGCATTGAAGACATCAAGACCATCCACTGCATCCTCGGCCAGTGCCAATCATCTTAACCTTTGTCCTGCCACTGAACTTCAGTGACTTTGGAGGAGAGAGTGAAGCCAGTGACTTCATGCAGCTCTGCCTCACTTAAATCCCATTCATTCACAAGACATCTCTCCATGATGTCATTTGCCCTCTTCAAAAATGAAGGACAAACAAGCACTCACTATGTTCCAGACACCGTGCTAAGCACTGGGGATACAAATACAAACATCCTGCCCTCAAGGAGCTTACACCTCAATGATATATGGGAGATGCTTTATGAAATCTGAGGGACTTAAGGCCAAATGAATGTCCCTTTAGGTATTATTTAGGTACTTGAAAGAACTAATTAGCAGTGAAGAGGTAGCACAACAAAACAAGAGAGCTATGAAATGTTTTCAGACATCTTTAAAAATAGAAGGTATTTTCAGCTCTCTGAGATGGTTTAGGTACCGTTTTACCTAATGATAACGACTTTGATGATCTTTCAAGGTGCCATACAAATCACATCTTCTTTCACTATCAATTCTAGGATTTTCATAGAAGAGAAGTCTAGGATAATATAAATAAATAAAATTCACAGGTAATCTAAAATCTTTTTTCATGCCTCCAGTTTATGTTCTCCCCATTCAGGAAGGACATTTGCTTATTTCAGAAGCAAATTTTAATTTGCTTTTTTTCATTTCTACTCACTTTTACTTAGAATCCCATTAAAAAAAAGGAATGTTCTAAATGTAAAAAGCAGGAAAGAGAAAGGGAAGAATTTAAATAAGTTTCCTATAGAGTCCTTAGAGTGGTAATTAGTCTTTGAATTCTGAAGAGTTGACATAGTGTCCTAAGGCAAGCGCATTTCCTGTCTTGGACTTCTCATCATTGTAAGTCACATCATTCCCTATTTCTATCTTAGAAATTTGGTTGAAAAGGAGACTGAAACAAGGACCATGCCACTGCATTCTGGAGCCCTGGCAGACATTTTAGAGCTTTAACACTCTGTACCAGAAAACCTATTCCATAACATTTCTTCCATCTCCTATCTCAAGGACTTGAGGTAATTTAAAATTCAGATGGATCGTTATGGGCACAAATAAATAAACAAATTTTTGCACAGCCGCTAATTAAGACCATATTCTGGTTATGACCCCTTTTTCTTGGATGATTAAGAGTTGGTATTGCAGAGAAAAAGAAGAAACAGAAATGGCACAAAATAGTGGAGGATATTATACAAACATTACTCAAATTTCATGGAAAGGAAAGAAGTCATTAGACAGATATACGTAATTTTCTAAAGTTGGGCTATTTCAAGGAAAAGAATTGTCATATTTTAGAGTTTAAAGAGACCTCAGCAGCCATCTAGTCCAACACACATTGGGCAACTAATCATTTAACTTCTCCTTGAAGACTTTCAAGGATTGGATGCTCACCACTTTTGGGAAACTCTCATTGCTGGTGTTTTCCTCCTCTTCCCCATTCCCACCAATCATAAAGTTTGGCAAACATTGCAAATTCCAATCATTGTTCCTGGTTCTGCCTTCTGCAGTCAAACAGAACAGTTTCATTCCTTTTCCACATGGCAACCATCCAAATACTTGAAAACAGCTATTTGTTCACTCCTAAACTCTTTTCCAAGCTAAATACCCTCAGTTCCTACAGCTGATCCTCATATAACATAGACTTATAGTCTTTCATCCTCAAGCCTTCTTCAGGATACTCTTTAACTTATCAATATCCTTCTTAAATTGTGAATCACAAAGCAATGCAATTCTTTAGTTAATAACTAGGAGTTAAAATGCTTCCATATTCTCTTTCTTATATATGCTTCCCATGTGTTCTCTTCAGGTAAACTGAAGAGTTTTACAGTTATATGAGACTGCATTTTTTCATGATAAAATGGAGATGGTAAAATCAGTGGATATAACATCTAACAAAGATAAAGGGACAAATTCCAGCATATCTCCTGTTCTCCTGGCCAGTCTAGTAGAAGAGCCAAAGAAAAGAAAGGAAGTACCTAATCACCTACTGGAATCAAGTAAGTGATCAGGGCATAGATTTGTTTATCACCAATATTTTTTTCCAGATGAGAAAGTAAGTCACAGATGTGTGATGTATAATATTTTTTAAAATCTAGTTAAATTTTTATGCAAACTTGATTATCTATATTTATGCCATTTTAATAGAGTGATAAAATGATAGTTTATCATTGCCACTCTGTTAACTGATAAATTTACAGAGTCAACTAACTACCATGAAAAACCTAAGTTATCCGAGGTTCCAGTTATCTGGAAAATGAAGCATTTGTCTAGTATGAAAAAAAATGATTTAAATTTTAGGAATATAGTAGTAGTGGCTATACTAGGACCTGCCTCTTCATTACTGAACTTTTTGAATTGAGGTTACTAAAACATTGTGATAGCCATTTCTACTGTCTTTGAAAGTTTTCCCTTGAAATAAGTGAAGAAATTTTAAGGACAATCAATTACATAATGGTAGGATCAGAGAAAAATCACATGTAGCTCTAAGCAGGGGGCCTCAAACTTTTTTACATCAAGGCCCCTTTCCCTTTTAAAAATTATTGAGGACTCCAAAGAGCTTTTGCTTATATGGATTATATCTGTTCACCTTTACTGTACTGGAAAACAAAACATAAATTTTAGAAATATTTCTTAATTCATTTAAAATATTACTTGTTAGCAAAAATTATATATATATATATATATATATATATATGTAAACTTGTTGACAAAAGTAATATATTTTTATGAAAAACAATTATTTTCCAAAATAATAGTTTAGTGAGAAGAGTGGCATTGTTTTTCATATTTTTTAAAATCTCTTTAATGTTGTACTTAATGGGTGACAACTGGATTCTCATATCTACTTCTGCATTCAATCTACTGAGATAAGTTATATTGGTTTGGTTGAAGTATATGAAGAAAATCTGGTCTCACACAGATATGTAGTTGGAAAAGGGAGTAGTATTTCAGTAAGCAAATAATGGTTTAGTGTTATATGAAAATAGTTTTGACCTTTCATATCCCCTGAGAGAGTATCAGGTATCCCTAGGGGTCTGTAGACCACATTTCGAGAACAGTTGTGCTAAAGTAATATCACTGAATTTTAAAAATTTCAAACAGACTGTAACTTGTTCATCTATATGAGTATCAATCATTCCTTTCAAAGTAATCATATCGAGAGGCTAAATACCTTAAGTAGATCTTGTTCATTTTGGGGACTTCTCTTTTGAAACTGAATTTTAAAAAGTAATTCTAAAACCAGCCAGGGGCATGTCTTTAAAAATTACTTCAATGGTGATAAACTCTCATCCTTTGAGGATGGATTTTATTTTTGGAAATTGCCAAAAGTTATTGGGACCCAAGGCTGATAAATAAGGTAAGTGATCAAAGTAGGTAAAAAATGAGATGTGACTATATAATAAAAAGAATGATGTCCTAGTATGGTCAGTTAACAGTCTCTGAAGACTTTCAGAAGAGGAGCACACGAAGTATTTTTAGCAGTGGAAATGCCGCTGTAATACATGTATAGCTTTACTAGGTGACTGATAGTAGTTACTATTTACGTAGTGCTTTAAGATTTGCAATGTGTTTCACATATTTTCTTTCTTTTGATCCTCATAATGACCCTGTGAGGAATGTACTATAATATTATTATTTCCATTTTTGCAGATGGGAAAATTGAGACTGAGAGAGGTTAAATGATTTGCCCAGGGTCCCACAGGTAGTAAATGTCTGAGTCAGGATTTGAACTCAGGTTTTCTGACTACAAATATTATACTATTTACTGTCACCTAGCTATTTCTGCTGGAAAGATATCTAAATGCAAATGTCTGTGTCTTCGTCCTTTGTTGATGAAGAAGACCATGCCATCAGAGAAATGATGACATGACTTGAACTTGACTTTGTTTTGAGTGAGGGAGGGCTGTGCAGGTCACCAGCAGGTCTCCAGAGTCATCTGAATCCAGTGACCAGATATTCATCAGGATAACTGGAGATGGCTCAGGATGAGGCAACTGGGGTTAAGTAACTTGCCCAAGGTCGCACAGCTAGTGAGTGTCAAAGTGTCTGAGGTGATATTTGAACTCCGGTCTTCCTGACTCCTGCACTGGTGCTCTATCCACTGTACTACCTAACTGCCAGTAAATGTCTGTAATGTAAAACAAAACGCATCACTGAAACTTAAAAAAGATTTATATACTTTGTATAAAAGTACAAACTTCCAACTGCTTAAAAATTAGTTTTGACTTTATACCTTGTCAGTTCTTCTTTTAATGGAGGATCAGTTGGTATGCCCATAAGGAAAGGAGATGCTATGAGTCCATCATAGGCTTGTTGCCTTGATCTACTAGGCAGTCTCAGTGGAGTTACCTTTCTTCAAGTAGCTACCTTTAGATTAGGAAATGTGCCTTACTCAAATATGGAAAGAATCAGTTGACACATATTAAAACCTGAGACATCTTTGGGAAATGAATTTGAAAAAAAATAAAGCAGTATTATATTCTTAGCTGTGAAGTAAGAGTACATATTTTGATAGGAAGCAAATGGAAAAATTGATTCTGAGTAGTCAAGGTTATTGTGATAAGATGCAAGTAGTGTCTTGTTATTAACAGCATTTCTAGACTGTTAACATACTCTCCACTCAGCCAAAATATCCTACTTTCTCTTACCCATACTTGGCATTCCATCTGCCACCCCCCTGACTTGTGTAGGCAATTTTTCATGCCTAGAATGCCCTCCCTTCTAGTCACATCTTGGAACCCCTATCTTCCAACTAAGGCTCAACTTACATCAGTTTCTTTGAGACCAGTGTTGATCATCCCCATTATTTGCTGTCCATTTCCCCAATGCCTAAAGTCATTTTGTATTACATGTATAAATGCGTGTGTGTATGTATGTAAATTATTTATACAAATATATAGATCGTGTTTTATACATATTATGTACGTAGATACATATATTTATAAATGTGTAACATTGTTTTTCCTCATTTTTTGAGATTTTAATATGTTTTTTAATGTATTTTACTATGTTTAGGAGTCATACAAGGTAGAACAAATCTGTTACTTTGGGGAAAAACGGGCCTAAACAAAATCATATTTTCATGAATCTAGAATATCTTTTTGGTGCTAATACCATATATCTTTAAAAACACTGTTTTGACTGCTATCATCTACTCCTCAACTGATGACATTGCAGAGTAGGGTTTAATGAAACCATAGATTTTTAAAACTGTGTTACAAAGCTGAAATAACATATTCAAACAGCTGTGAAGACTAGAATTTTAACTGTTTGGAGCTCATAATCCTCAGAACTTCTAGTATATGATATATGGCATATGGCAATGCTATTCTAACCAGTCAAATCATTAAAGTGAAATACATTCAGTTTCCTGGAAAGTCATGGAGTAGAGTGGAAGGTTTCCTAGTCTTGGAATCAGAAGTTGAGTTCCATGAGTTGGATATGTCCCTTCACTTTTCTGTGCCTCAGTTTCCTCATCTGTAAAACTGGTATAGTCATAATTATACTGACGACCTCATTTTGAGGAAATATTTTGGTGAGTTTTAAAATGTCGTATAAATGTGAGTTACTTTTATTTTTTGTTTACAGTAATAAAAATTAGATGTTTAGTACTTTGAATAGGATGCTTATTAAATATTAAGGGATCATGAAATACTTGCCCTTTTAGAGACTGGAATTTTATCATAAAAATTTGTATGAAAAATTTATAAAAACAAAATAATTCTTTTAAGTTCTGTCAAAATCTGGAGTGCTATATTTAACGACTCATTTTCTTTCAAAATTATTTATTTTCCCCAATAATAAAATCATCAAAACAGTAATACAGTTAAACAAAATGTCATTTTAAAAGTATGATACTGTAGAATCAAGTAGCTTTTGATTTGGGGTTGTGACCTAAAAACAGATCCCACCTCTGCCAACTTACTAGTATGTGACCTTGAGTCAGTTATTTCACCTGTCTGGCTTTTAGTTTTCCTCACCTATAATGTAAGTAATTGTCCTCAGTGACGTCATGCCAAGCATTACCTCTCTGATCCTGTGATTATACACAAAAAGTCATCCTTTTATTTATATATTGATGAAAGAAATGAAGACTATGTACTTTCAGTTTAACATGACAACACAAATATTATCCCCTGAATATATTGTTTCCCTTCTGTTGATTTTTATCTTTCTTTAGGTAATTGAAATCACTTTCTATGTTATTTCTGTGATTCTGCTTTTTTTTCTCTTAGCATTGATTTCATATAAGTCTTTTCACATTTCTTTGTATTCCTCATAATCTCTACTGTGTAATAATATTCCTTAACATTCGTATACCACAATTCAATGATGGATTTTTCTATTTTAAATAACTTCTTTTTATTATGAATTTGTTATTATTAATCATCACAAACATGAACATTTTAATATACAAAGAACCAAAAAAAGGGGATTGTATATGAAATTGTGAGCTTCTGTTATACATAGCTTGCTTTAAAATATGTATATTAAATTTAACAAAAGAATAACAAAATTGTTCTGTGTTCTTTTCTTTTTTCCTTTTGTGTATTTTTAATGTTTTGTTGATATTTTTCTTTCTTGTTGGCATTTCTCACACTACCCATTAACTTGCTTTCTCTTCCTCATAATTAATAAGTATGGTCAAACAAAATACAGATGATGGATTTTCCAGAAGAGATTTAACAAAAATGAAAAGGGGATACAGTTTATTTAAAGGCAGAAGTAGCTATGTGGCACAGTGCTGGACTCAGGAAGACCTCAGTTCAAATCCTGTCTCAGACACTTACCAACTGAGTGACCAGAGGAAAATCACTTAGTCTCTGTGAGTTTCAGTTTTCTCATCTGTAAAATGGGGCTAATAATACCTACCTCACAAAGTTGTTGTGAGGACAAAGAAGTTAATATAAAGTGCTTTGTAGATCTTAAAGTGCCATATAAATGCTACCTGCCATTAGTGTTGTCAATAGTAAGAATAATACATGTACTTAATCTTGCTGACAATTTGACTTGAAGCGCCTCAAAGAACAGTAAAATTTTAACTGGCAGTAAAATACCCTAAATTTGAAGCACAGAAAAGCTAGGTAGCTTTGAAAACATTGTGTAGTGTTTGTTACATATCTTTGTTTTTTTTTTTAAGGTAAACAGTTTAAAATGGAAATTCATGGTTTTACATTGAAACCACTCTATGTTCTGCTGTGTTCATGAAACTGTTCTTTTTCTCCTCGTTTTACATTTAAGTTTAAAATGAATAAAACTTTCTATAAATACCCTAAATTTAAAGGAATTCTCTTGAACGTAATTGATCTTAATTTAGTGTTTCTATTATTTTTCATGGTGTCTTTATCGACATTGTATGGATAGAGATTTTTACAAAGCTTGAACAAAATAAAGTTGTCAAGGCAGAACCTGGAATAATACATTTTGGAAGCTATAAAATAGGAGAACATCACGAGCAGATTCTGGTAAGTATTTTTAAAATAGAATGAATAAACTAAGAATAATGTGAACTTATATCAAACTTCCACCTAAAGAACTGCCAAGTAAAACATAGGCAGCTTTGGCTCAGATCTGAGTGTAGGGACAAAGGTCTGCTTGTGTAGGACCAGAATGTGGTTGTGAGGTTGAAAAACCAGGAAAATTTCTCATAGTTCACTGTATCCTTGGGCAGGTCTGAGAAACAAGGAAATGTTCATCTTCACCCTCTTTAGGTTTCCGTTTATTTAATAATTATTGACCCATAGTTTTGGATTATGTGATGTGCACAATTCCCAGATAGTTTGGTGTCTTTATTTCTTTGGGTAAATGTTTATTTCTATTCTACTTATGGCAAGCATTTTTGGAGAGTACAGAATTATAGGGCTGTGTTGTCAAGAAGTATTTATTCTAGTAGGAGAGATAAATGAAGTACACATGTAATGATGATGCAAGA
Organism: Potorous gilbertii; assembly: GCA_028658325.1. Lineage (NCBI taxonomy): Eukaryota > Metazoa > Chordata > Mammalia > Diprotodontia > Potoroidae > Potorous > Potorous gilbertii. Next base: position 257,156,653 of record CM053771.1, read on the forward strand.
TAATATGTATTAAAATGCCATAAAAGAAATTCAAACAGTGCTTTAGGAGTTCAAAGGAAAGATCGCTCCTGGCTGGAGTGATCAGGAAAGACTATACAGAAGAAGTAATATTTGAGCTGCCAGCACCTTAAAGAATGGGAAGGATTTTGCTAGAGATGAGGAATAGGAAGGACATTCTAGGTGAGAAGAATTGCATTAACAATGACAGAGAGAAGAGTCAGCTGACAACTCTTGAGTGCAATTACTAACTTGGGATTCTACCTCCCAAACCTGGTCAGATTACTTAATTCCAGAGGTCCATGGTGAAGCAGGACTAGTTGATACATCTCAGTCCTTAGCATTTTTTACTACTGAGTATGTTTCTCTGTATAAAGGAAAGGAGTGCCTGGGGAATTCCCTGGTTAACCTGGAGCCTCATTCAATCAACAAGAAAGTGATTAATCAACAAGAAAGTGATTAATCAATAATGTCAAGGGTTACAGTCAAGAAGGATGTGAGAATTGAGAAATGGTAATTGGATTTGGCAATTTAGAGGTCATTGTAATTTTGGAGAAAGTATTTATTAAGTACGTACTGTTTTATGTGCAAAATGTTCTGCTGCGCATACCAAGACAAAAATTGAAACAATTAATGCTCTTAAGGAACTAAAATTCTATTGGGGAGGAAAATGTGGAACTATGTACATATATATTTTAGATATGTATATATCTACACACATGTGTATGTATATATGTATGTACATACACATGTGATATATATGTGTATATATACACATGATATTAAATGAGATAATTTTGTGGCAAAGGCATTAGCAGCAATGAAGATCAGATAAAACTTCATATAGAAGATGGCAGAACATGGTAGAACATGTAGCACATAAAACAGATGAATTCTGAACAAAACTAGAAATTCTTGGAAAGAAACTGAAAAATAAGAGGTAGAGGTGAGTAAGAAAAGCATTCTGGGCTTGGAGTACAACCTGTGTAAAGTCTTGGAAATGGGAGGTAGAGTAGAGGGTTTGAGAAACAGTAAGATCAGTTTAGCTGGACCATAGAGAGTATGAAAAATAAATGACTGATAGGGAAGGTTGGAATCAGGTTATGAAAACTTTAAATGTCAGATGGGTTTAAAGACAATCTTAGAAATGATAGGAAATCATTGGAATCTGTTGAATATGATAGTGGCATAATCAAACCTATGGATTAAGAAAATCACTTTGGCAGGTGTATATAGCAGGAATTGGAATTATGAGAGACTTGGAGCAGGTGGACCAACAAGAAGGCTATGGCAATAGTCCAAATGAAAGATGATGATGGTCTCAACTGGATAGGACATACAAGTAGAGAGAAGGGGAGTTGAGATGATGTAATGACAGAAATAAGATTTGGCAACTGAGCAGATTTGTAGGGGAATGGAGAGAGGATAAGGATGAAGAGTTAAGGATGACGTCTATGTGTGTGTTTGTCCTTCATTGTCAAAGAAGACCATGCCATCAGAGAAATGATGACATGACTTGCACTTGACTTTGTTTTGAGTGAGAGAGGGCTGTGCAGGTCACCAACCTCACTTCTTCTCCAGAGCCATCTGAATCCAGTGACCAGATATTCATCAGGATGACTGGAGATGACCCAGGATGAGGCAGTTAGAGTTAAGTGACTTTCCCAAGGTCACACAGCTAGTGAATGTCAAGTGTCTGAGGTGAGATTTGAACTCAGGTCCTCTTGACTCCTGCACTGGTGCTCTATCCACTGCAACACCTAGCTGCCTCTAGGATGACATCAAGATGCAACCTGAGTAACTGACTAGGAGCAGTCAGACAGATAGGAGGAAAGCCAGGAGACAGTAGTGTCACAATAACTTAGAGAGGAGAGTCTCAAGAAGAAGAGAGTGATCAATCAACAGTGTCAAGGGTAACAGTCAAGAAGGATGTGAGAATTCAGAAATGGTCATTAGATTGGTAATTTAGAGGTCAGTGGTAACTTTGGAGAAAGCAGTTTTGGTTGAACGATGAGGTCTAATGCCAAACTTCAGAGTTAAGAGGAAAGTGAAAGGAAAGGAAGTGGAGGCTTCCACTCAAGAAGGATTTCCCATGGAATTTAGACATAAAAGGCAAGAAAGATATGGGACAGTAGCTTGTGGGGATAGAGAATGACTAGAGATACCTGGGTACATTGTAGGAAATTAGAGAAACAACAAGTAAATGGGGAAAGGACTGAAGATAAATGACAGTGGGGATACTAGAGGGAACAATCTACTGGAGAAGACAGGATGGAATGGGATCATCCAGTTCATGTAGAGAGATCAACTTTAGCAAAAAGAATCACTTCTTCACATAAGACAGCGTGAAGAACATGGTAGTGGAAGATTTACCTGATGTGAGAAGAGAAGGAAGGGAGAAAAGGGGGTTGTCAGTGAATGGCCTCAAATTTTTCAGTGAAATGAGGCAAGATTCTCAGCTGAGAGGATGAGTGGAGAGCCATGGGAGATTCAAAGAGGATACAAATACTTGGAAAAACCATTATGATGAGTGGGATAATGAATTGCCTAGGGGATAAAAAAGGGTTGCCTCACTGTCATGAAAGTTCAGTTAAGATTATGTAGCATAAATTTTAATGGATCAGGTAAGTACAATTTAGTGATTTTCTCTAGCTTTATCCATCAGTCTCTGAATAGGGGTTAAGGCAGCAGACAATGGGAGAAATCTAAGACTGAGTCTTGGTCTGTGAAAGAGCTGAATTGATTCACTAAAGGGTCAAGATGAAGAGATGAGCAGAGTGTAGTAGTGAAGGGGTGATAGCCTGGGAAAGAACTGAGTTTTAGAGGGATTATATGTTGTGGTAAGGATGAAGAACAGGGTTTGAGGTTGTGAGGAAAGGAAAAGATGGAGTGACAAAATTGTGATCAGATAAGAGAATTTTAGAGTTCATGGAAATGGAAGTGGAACACTTTAGGGTGATGACAAGGACAATGTCCCTGTATGTAGCTGTGGTAGAATGGAGGTAATTAGAAATTAGTAAATTTAGGAGTAAATGGAGTGTTTGAGGAAGTGTCTATGTCTGTTGAAGATCCTTAATATGAAGGCAGGTGTTGGGAAGGAGAGACTATGAAGGTACTGAGCTTATTGAGGAGAGAATGAGAATGTTCTAGAGGTCATTAGGTACCAAATATCAAATCTTGATTGTATGGTAAATATATATTGAGGGAACCTTAAACAACCACACAAGACCTGGAAACTTTCACTAAAAATAAAAGTGAGTTTAAAATATGATATTCTGGAAAGCAAAAGATAAAGGTTGATTGCATCTTTTATTTTAAATTTTGAGATCTAGAAATCTTGACTTTGACATTCCTAGGTATATTCCACTTCGGGTTTCTTTCAGAAAGTGATTAGTGGATTCTTTATAGTTTCACTTTGCCCTCTGTTTCTAATAGATCTGGACAGTTTTCTTTGATAATTTCTCAAAATATGTTATTTAAACATTTTTTGCCCTGGCTTTCAGGATATCTGATGATTCTTAAATTCTTTATCCTCAGTTTGTCTTTTAGGTAAGTTGTTTTTGACAGTATTTTATTTACATTTCCTTCCATTTTTTCTCAGTTCCTGATTGTATTTCCACAATACTCCAATTGTTTCTTTCTAGCTGCTTGCAATATTTTCTCCTTGACCTGGGAACTCTGGAATTTGGCTACAATGTTCCTAGGAGTTTCTCTTTTCAGATCTCTTTCAGGAGATTCTTTCAATATTTGTTTTGCCCTCTGGTTCTAGAATATAAGGGCAATTTTCCTTGATAATTTCATGAAAGATGATATCTAGGCTCTTTTTATGGTCATGGCTTTCAGGTAGTCCCATAACTGTAAAATTGTTTCTCCTGGATCTATTTTCTAGGTCAGTTGTTTTTCCAATGAGATATTTCACATTATCTTCCATTTTTTCATTCTTTTGGTTTTGTTTCTTGATTTCTTGGTTTCTTATAAAGTCATTAGCTTTCATCTGTTCCCTTCTAATTTTTAAAGAACTATTTTCTTCAGTGAGCTTTTGAACCTCCTTTTCCATTTGGCTAATTCTGCTTTTGAAAGCATTCTTCTCCTCATTGGCTTTTTGAACCTCTTTTGCCTTTAAGGTAGCTTATTTTTAAAGGTATTATTTTCTTCAGCACTTTTTTGGGTCTCCTTTAGCAAGGTGTTGACCTGCTTTTCATGCTTCTCTTGCATCTCTCTCATTTCTCTTCCCAATTTTTCCTCCACCTCTCTTCCTTAATTTTCAAAATCCTTTTTGAGCTCTTCCATGGCCTGAGACCATTGCATATTTATTTTGGATGTTTGGGATACAGAAGCCTTGACTTTTATGTCTTTCTCTGATGGTAAGCATTGTTATTCCTCATCTGAAAGGATCGGAGAAGATATCTGTTCACCAAGAAAGTAACCTTCTATAGTCTTATTTTTTTCCCTTTTTTGGTTATTTTCCCAATCAGTTACTTGACTTTTGGGTCCTTTGTCAAGAGTAGGGGATACTCTAGGGATCTGTAAGATCACAGTTCCTCCAAGGTGGCACAGTCAAGTGTGCACACTGGTCTGGGAGGAACTAGAAACTTTTGTGCCCAGAATCTGTGAATAGGAGTTTCCTCTTCACAACCACCTGGCCTCCAGTTCCACCAAGCCAGCACTAGGGGCTGAGATTCAGATAAGCTGCTCAGTTCCCGCAGGGGCATTTGGAAGGGGCAGGACTGTGGTTCTGTGTGAGATAAAGATCAGCTGCCCAATTCCTTCAAGAGCATTGGGGGAGGCAGGGCCACCACACAAGGCTGAAGTAAGGATCAGCTGCTCAGATCCCCCCCAGGGGATTTACGATCCAATAGTGGATGCAGGCTGCTGTGGGAGCTGCTGCTGCTGAATGAGGCCTCTGCCATTGCTGCCTGAGGCTGGAGCTATGGGAAGACCCTGCTCCTTTCTCAGCCAGCTGAAAAAACCCTGTCACTGACTCCGGTGCCTGTGGGTTGAGGGATCTGCAAACCACTGCTACTGGTGCTGGGAATTCTGCCTCTGAGGCCTGCTCGGGTCCTCTTCCTGATGCCATGCCATGTGGCCAAGGCTGGGCTGGTCTCCACTCAGACTCCAGTGGGACAGACCTTTCCCATCAGCCTTTCAGGTCACCCTGGGCTGGGAATCTCCTCCACTCTGCTGTTCTGTGGCTTCTGCTGCTCTAGAATTTGTTGAGAGTCTTTCTTTACAGGTATTTTATGGGCTATAGGGAAGAGCTAGTGTATGCATGTCTTTCTCCTCTGCCATCTTGGCTTTGTCTGCCCTTCATCTATACTCTAGAGGTGGAGAACTTGCGACCTTGAGTCTACATATGGCCTTCTAGGTCCTTGGTTGTGAACTTTTGACTGAATCCAAGTTTTACAGATCAAATCCTTTTATTAAGGGAATTTTTCTATGAAGTTTGGATTTGGTCAGAGGGTCACACCACATATGGCTTTGGGGCCACAGGTTCCCCACCCTGGTACATACTATATGCTAAGCACTATGTTAAGTACTGAGGATACAAATAGAAATAACTAGTTCCTGCTCTCTCATTGAACTCACACTTTAATTGGGAATAATTAACACACACAATTCAGTTGTAAGAAAGAAGAGAAGCTCTCAAAGTCCTGAGTTCAGTGCATGGATGGGCCCAGAAATCCTTAGATAATTTAAGTACTTAAGATCATGGTGCCTGGGGACGACAGAGTATAGAGGCTGAATTGATGATAAGACTTGGTCATTCTCAGGAGAAGTGGAGTTGTTGGCTTCTATCTCATTTAAATGCTTTAAGCAGTTAAACAGCCCAAGGAGCAAAGAGGGTGCAGTGCCCCAGGGGGTGGTGATGCTTCTTCTCCACCTGATCTTACCAGATGGCTTCTAAAATGGGCTGGGGCTGGGTGGGGAAGGGAAAAAACCTGGAAGAAAACCAAAAAAAAAATCTAACCAAAAAAATTAGTTTTTGTGGAGTTGTAGGGAAATAAACTTTAATTCTCTGTGGGTAAGACCACACATACTGATATTGTATGGCAATACCTTTCACAAAACTGATTATACTTTTGCCCTAGAAATTCCATTACTTAGGTCACAAGTTTCAGAATACTGTTGATGACTTGGTGGCAAGATTACAGGTGGTGGATAATAGGTATTGACTGAAGTTTAGATTTGCACAATAGGACAATGTGTTAACTTTTCTTACACTAATTTGTTATAAGGCAGAATTCTATGGAGGAAAAGTTCAATGGGAAGTGACAAGGATTTTTTAAAAATACTCATTAATCATTTTGAAAAATTCCACTCCTAGTTTTTTTATCTTTAAAATATTCTAAAATTATTTTTTCCCCTAAAACTATCCTTTTTGCTGTCTTACTCTTCATGGCCCCCTTTGGGATTTTCTTGGCAAAGAGACTGGAGTGGCTTGCGATTTCCTTCTCCAAAAACTATCCTAGAATAGTCTAAAAAGAATACAAATATTCATAGCAGCACAAAAAATGTTAATTTGCAACACTTATTTGTAATAGCAAAAAATATAAACCACCTATATATCCAGTGATTGAATAATAGCTAAATGAATACGGCCTATTGATAGAATGGAAAGTTATGTTGCCATAAAATTACCAATATGAATATAAGCAAATTCAGAAAGATGTATATGAAGACATACAAAATGAGATCAACAGAACCTCAGCTATTCACCAGTTTGTGTTTGCATGTCTTTGTGAAATGTGTGAGAAAAAGATAAAAGTAGAACTGGGCAGGGTTTGTAAAGGGAAAGTGAGCAAATTTAGATTTGTTTGTTTGAAGTTTGTTCATTTGTTTTTAATAAGTTTTTATGTAAGATTGTATTACTAATTTTATGTTTATTTGATTATTAGTCTTTGGGGATGGCTACTAGGCTTGTGATACTTAAAAAAAAAAACCACTTAATATTCTTAAGCAACAAATTAGTTTAAATTGCCTTGTCACAAGAAATCACTTCTCTCTCTCTCTCATTCTCCCTTTCTTGCTATTGTAATTGCAAGAGGATGTTTTTAGAATTTTGTTTATTTATTCTGAACTTAACGAACTAGTATTTCTGTGTAGATCAGAAAAAGAGGTTCTTCATGAAACTGTGAATCTTTGTTATGTACAACTTGCTTTTCATTATAAACATATATCGAATTCAACACGTAACTTTCACTGCCATCCTGCTAATTAACGTATGATTTTTTTCCTGGCCTTCAGTTCTATTCTGCACAATTTTTTAATGGTTAAAAGCCTGCTTTCTTTTCCCTTTCCTTCCTTTTTTTGGGCTATCTTATCCCTATATTCACTCTCTCACTCCTCACCCTTATTTGGAAGGAGGAAAAGGAAGAGAAAGAAGAGGAGAAATAATAACAGCTCCTGAATATTCAAGAAAAATAAATTCTGCTACTGGCTATGTCTAAAAATGTGTATCTCATTGTGCAGTTTCAGACCTTTACCACTTTTTTTCTCTTTGTCATCCACCTTTTGGAATAAGCCTTCTTAATTCTTCAGTTTGGGGGTTTTTTTTCACATCTTAAGAAAAAGCCAAACTCTTTATCTTACCCTTTTAGCAAAACTTCTAACTGGCCACCTTATTCTAGTGTTTTTTATCTCTCTACCCTTGATAGAAAACAAGATCTAAGAACTCACCCATTTTTACGTGAATATGGCTTTTAATAGCAATTTGTTGCTATTTTTAAAATAAAATGTTTAAAATGTTTTACTGTTACCTAATTTTGCCCCATTTGATGATTATGACAAAGAATCAAGATGTCCTTCAGATATGAAAATGGCACTCTCTAACAGAATGTCTTGTCCTGCCTCTCTGACCTGGTTTCTCTTTCAGTAACTAGTGCTGTGTAACACCAGTCAGCAGGAAAGTCCTTTACCGTGCTGTGTAGGCCACAGCGTTTAGCAAAATTAGTAAGAAGGTATTTTGTATTTATTTTAAATGCGTCTTTTATTTTCTCACAGAATTTGATCAATATTTCTGGTGATGTCATAAATCTTCATATTTTACCTCCACAAACCAAATATTTTGAGATCAAGTACATTAAAAAAGTAAGTGTTATTGACAATGTATTTCCTTCTGTTTCTTGTTATGTCCATTTCAGTTTCTTTGTTACATGTCAACCTTGTGCGGTTAAAAGTCTTTGCTTTATATTGCAAAGCAATGGGGTGTTATTCAGCATCCGTGGACTGATGAGAACTTACTTGATTTTACAGCACCGTCTTGTTCCTGGCTTGTCCCTTAAAGTAACAGTTGAATTTTCTCCAGATGAATGGCGTTACTATTATGATTGTATCCGCATTCACTGTCAGGTAAGTTTCTAAAATTTCTTTAAGAGCTGAGGTTCTAGGTACAAACATAAGAAAACAGATAGTGACTGTGGGGTTTTTGTTTGTTTTGTATTTTGGGGGGGGGTTGGTATTTTTTTATTACCCTGTCAGCATTTTGGGGAGTTGTAGAGATATTGAGGGATTTCATGAATGAGGGCCTTAGCTTGCACACGAGGCAGACTGGTGCTTAACCTTTGGGCTTGTAACAATTTCACAAAATTAATCATTCTTTCTGTGCTTTAGTTCTTCCAGTTTGCTTATACCTAGAAGTCACTGTAATACTTCAGTTGTCAGCCCTATCAAGGTGATTGTTTAACACAAGTCAGCTTTCAGATTTTTGAATAGGTAACCCTTTAGGAGAGAGACAACGGAGGCAGAATGGATAGGGAGCTGCCCTGGAAACCAGTCAAGCTTCAATTCTCATCTGAACTCTGACACATACTGCTTGGGACACTGGAAAAGTCACTTAACTGATGGGTCTTCTCTGGGTAACTCTAAGAGAAGATACAGTCCTACCTCAGTAGGGGAAATTTCTTTTTGGAATCTTATCAGTACCAATGAAATTACAAGGCCAGCCCCATCTCTAACTCTTTAGATAGCAAAATTTTTAAAAATTTTTTATGAACAAATTTGAGTATAAAGCTTTCTAAAATGTATTACACGTACGTGTCTTTAAAACAATGTTTGCTATACTTTCCTTAGCTTTCCTTGATTAAGGGTTATTACTATGATTAACAGTTGTATTGTGTATGAGGGATGCTTTCAAGAACTATCTGGATTTGGATGAATACTTCCTCTTATTCTGTGATCCTGTCCTGATCAATGTTTCCGATGAGGTCATAAATCTATTCTATACACTATCTTTTATACTACATACTATCCTTTCTCTTAGGAGAAGGGGCAATTGTGGGGTAAGTGACTTGCCCAGGGTCACACAGCTAAGTCCCTAGGGCCACATTTGAATTCAGGTCTTCCTGACTCTGAGGCTAGTATTCTGGATCACCTAGCTGACCCTACACCAGCCTTTCAAAAATTCTTCCATTTGCATTAGTAGGTATGCTATCTCATCCTCCTATCTCTAGACAGGACTGTACTCTATATACCTGCTTATCCTTTCTGAAAAATCTCGAGAGAAATGGATTTCTGCAAAATCCCTCTAACAGTGGGGTTGGCAGTGTATTCTACAATTCATTCTTTTAGTAACTTTACTCCTGCTGAAAATGAGCCCTTAACGTTAACTAGTCTCTGGTTTTATAGAAACTAAGAATTGTCGTAGTAATAAATTAGTTTAAGTTTTTAAAAAGGATAGCAAAAGCCCTTGTAAATCAGAAAACTCCATTAAGAAAACATATTCTTAGCTCAAAAATAATATCCCTGAACTCAAGTGGGGGCATCTAGCAACAGTTTCCAATGTGTAGCTCCTGAGGCCTTTGAGGCCAGGGGAGGGGAAAATCACTAGGTCAAAACTATTTTCATAACATTACAAAGACCATTTTCATTTTCAATATGGTAAATATCAATAGATAAAGCTCACATTAAAGCTCTTTAGAGTCTTCAATACTTTTTTAAGACAGTAAAAATTTCTGAGACCAGATAATTTTGAGAACATCTGGTACATAGAAATGTGGTAACATTGATTTGATTTTAAGAAATTCCCCCCCTAATATTCCTTAATGGACTCAACATTATTATTAAATTCCCTGTGGCCTAGTTTCCTCTTTTTAAAAATAAAATGAGGGGCAACCAGGTGATCCAGTGGGTAGAATACCAGCCCTGGAGTCAGGAGGACCTGAGTTCGAATGCCATCTCAGATATTTAACACTTTGTAGCTGTGTCATCCTGGGCAAGTCATTTAACCCCAATTGCCTTGCAAAAATAAAATGAAAGTAACATAATTGTACTTGCTCCACCTACTTCTAAGACTTCTTGTGAGAATAAAATGAGATGCTTATAAAATATTTTATGAACCTTAAAATGCCATATGAATGTAAGATACCATTTTAAGTAAGCTTCCAATCCAAGAGACCTCTCTGCTTAGATCACCAAGTGAATGTGTAAGCTGAACCTCAAACCCCAGTCTCCTGACTCTTATACATTTAGCTGCTTGGAATTGTAGTTTTTGGGTTTCCCTTAATCAGCTGTTGTTAAAGATTTTCTTTATTTTTTCTAAAAGCAGCTAATGTGTATTTTTGTTTTTGTTGAGAATATTCCTGGTATTTGAGTAATGAAAATTGTTTTTAAAGAAATGTGCTGAAGAATTCTTGAATTTTTATCTAAGTCCTAAGGCTAAGAAATCTTAACATTTTCAACATTAAATATACAAACTTCTTCAGGAAATCTTTTGGGAACTGATAGGAAAAATGTTGCATATATAAATATTTTTTTAAAATAGTCTTATTTTCAGGTGACTTGAATTTAATTTTATTGTTTTAAGGGAGATGAAACTTTACTTATTCCCATCCATGCCTATCCAGTTTTAAACACTTTGGAATTTCCTTCATTTATAAATCTACCAGATATTCCACTTGGAGAAAGGTAAGTTACAAGATTAAAAACCTGTGTATTATAGGTTATAGAAATTCATGGGTCACTTTCAGATCTAGAAACATACATGTCTTATTTCTCTAATTTCAAGATTATATTCTCCTTAAAATTAATTCTAACCTAAGATTCCATCTATGCTGGAAAATTAGTTAAAAATTGATGTTGCATGTTATTTAGTACATGATTTAAGAAGAAAAATATTCAGATCCAGTAAAATATATGGAAGTCTTCACACAGACACATATACCATCCCCCCAACACACACACACACACACACACACACACACACACACACACACTCACACACACACACACACACACACATTGTCACATATCTTAGGACCATATCCTTAGATGAGTATGGAGCCCATCCATAAGAAATTGCAAGACTTAGAGCAAAATGTGTATGGTGCTTAACCCTTCTACTATCAGACTTTTTAATATAGGTAAAATTAGGTAAAAAATAAATGTTAAGCAACACACTGAAAGAAGAAGGAAGTCACAAAAGGATGGGGGGCGGAGCCAAGATGGCGGAGTAGAAAGACTCACCTATGCTAGGTCCGAACCCACAGCCCATAGATTTCCTGTAAAAAGAACTCCTGACAAATTCTGGAGCAGTGGAGGCCGCGCAGCAACACAGTGAAGGAGATTTCCGCTGCAGAGAGCCCTGAAGAACCGACCGCAAAGGTACCTCAGACGGGAGCGGAGTCCTGTCCTGCGGAGCCCTGCCTGTCCGAGCGCTCCCCTCCCCCGCCCCGGCCACGCGGCACTGAGAGGAGCGAGCAGAGCCCAGCGGGCGGCAGGGACCTGGATCTCTGGGCGGCTGCGAAGGTCCCTCCACACACAGACGCACAGGTCAGTGAG